>WPIO01000010.1:6747500-7147500 GCA_009760855.2 Cristatella mucedo | reverse complement strand
GGATCGCAGGCTGCAGCCGCGGCAGCTGCTGCGGCTGCACAGCTGCCGCCATCCTATGCTCATCACCAGTACATGATGCCGGCATCAGACAACGGCTCTGGTGGCATGTCTGCGACCGCCAGCTCCATGTGGTCGCCCTACCCTGGCCCACCCTTCACGCCTGGCCCTGCCGGTGCCAACATGCAGCAAGAGCTGCCACGACATCTGACCGGAGCCATGGGAGAGAGTGAGTACTGGCAGGCGGCGGGGCAAGCCACGCATCGCTTGGCTTTGCATGCACTGTTTCATTCCTCGAGCCTCGCGAGGAGCAGCACTGTACAATGAGCGACTTTGGGAAGTGTAGAGGCAGCCGACGGCGGCGGCGCATCGCCTGGCGATCGCTTGGGCATGCTTGCTCACTCGGGGCCAAGCTCACAGGCAGCATCCGTTGGGCCGTGATCGGGCAAGGCATGGGGTGCTCTGATCTCTTTCAGCATTGTGTTGCCCCGACAACTGACTAGGTTAAAACTCAGAGCCTAATACAGATCGTATAGATAATAAAGAAGTAGAGAGAAAGAGAATAGAGAATAAAGAGTGTAGTGATCAGGTCAAGATCAAGGTATAGAGATCGAAGTGAGAGATTTTAGCAAGAAGAGTGGAGCCCAGAAGAGAGGCTGCGTGTAAGCACAAGCAAAAGAAAGAGAGGGACGAGAGAGGGAGGGGAGCAAGAGAGCAAGGAGTTCGGCAAGCCGATCGGTGCACTTCGGCAGACTGCTGTCACTTGCAATTGTGACTGCTCGAGCAATTCACAATCAAATTGTTCACGTATGCAAGCATGAGATACTGATTGGGGCTGAGGGTGATTTCGTTGATAGTGATAGCCGGAGATTGTATGTTGGCCCATTTGCCCCGAGACAGGTCAGGAAGAATGAGGTGAGCGGACCGATTCGCACGAAACTCTCTTCGCATTAGCTCGAGAGCTTCATTTGGCCACATCCTCTATGCATTTGGGTGAGCTTAGGCCTGAGCAACAGTCGACAGTTGGTGGATCAAAATTGCAACGAAACAAAAGAGTCCACGCACTGCACGACCCCGACAGGCCTAGATTGAAAAGCCCCATGCCCACGTTTCCTTGAAGAAGCGATTACAGCCGGTCAGGGGTATCTAGACATCAGCACATTTAGACATCCTCAAGCACCCTTAGAGACATGCATGACACTGCAGAGCCAGATCGATCCTGCAAACCTGCTCCTATCCTTGCCATCGGGTTCTTGTCCCGAGCAGGCAGAGATGTATGCAAGGCTGCCTGAAAAAGGGTGGATGGGTGAATGGTTGAGAGTCTGAGCACAGGGCAGGGAGAGGGGTAGTAGCAGTGTCGGAAGCAGCCACCTTTCCAAGATTATTCGCAAAGGAGAAGGAAAAGACCCAGCAAAGAAATAGCGGCTAAGATGAGAACTTCTCACACAGCATCAGCCTTATACAGTGTCTAGGAGCTGCTGCTGTGAGCTGCTGCTGCTGTATGGCATTGGCCCAATCTTTCAGCGCTGCCTTATCTCAAGTTGGCTGGCCGTTCCTGAAGTCTTTGTGTACCTGCCATAATTGTGGTTCAACTAGACTCATATCTGCGCTGCTGGTGAGAACAAATATTGACCGGGCAAGAAAGATGGTTAAAATGGGCTGGGTCTCTGCGGCAGCGGCCGATAAGATTGCCGGGGCTGGGACTACAATCTCGCACCACTTGCAGCTCGTGGACGGTGCCAGCTGTCCTGGCCAAACAAAGAACGATCGCTTTCGAGTGCCTATTGGGCATTGCGTCGCCAGCAGTGCACGCAGCACCGGGCCCTTTGCTCCCACTCCTCGACCACCAAGCCACAGCAAGCTGAGACCGTCCTTGACCTTGAACTAATCAAACTGAAACCACGACGCCATGGCGATGCCCAAGTCGACACTGCATGAGCACGCACTCGCCAGAATTGGAAGCAACGAGTCTCAGCACCTTGCTGCAGTCAGAGCTGGAGAGCTGCTGTGTGGCTCCATGCTTGCGAGGCTGCAGCAGGGCACAGCAGAGCACCACTGAGGAATACCATGCCGGGCACATCTGGCGGATGCATCGGGACAGCAGCTGGGTGGATCGGCAGAACTGGTTGTTGCTGTTGATGCCGGCCGCTGCACATAACGTTCTGCTGCATTGGCGCGGGCCTCTCGTTCGTTTCAGTTATGGATGACTATTACGACGAGAATCGTGAGTGTGTCAACTGCGGAGCCATGTCCACACCACTGTGGCGTCGAGACACCACCGGGCACTATCTGTGCAACGCATGCGGTCTCTACCAGAAGATGAATGGCCTTAACAGGCCCATGGCTAAGCCTCAACCGAAAAAGCCGCCGACCACGGTTCGTTTTAATTCCTGATGCATGACCAGTAGTAGCAATGGCGCGGGTGAACCGGCAGCCCGGGTCCGACGTGCCATAGCTGCGGCTGCTCTGCCGATGTCCACGGCCGGCTGGTGAACCCAAGGCTGAGGCTTGGCTCTGGCCACCAGCGGCAGCTGCTGGCCGTGGGGCTTACCAGACAGCCAATGGCTGCAGCTATGCATTCGGCACCGGTGCATGATGCATAGCTGCCTCGGGCTTTGTAGCAGTGAGATGACTTTGAATGCCGAGCAACAAAATTTAGACAGACGAGGGTGAGGAAAAAGTACGTCTTGCCTGGAAACTTCTTCGAATCCCTGTATGGGCTTCGGACAAGTGCCATTTCAACCAAGTACATTTACAAGAAAGAGAGTGAGATAGACAAGCAGGGGAGGGAGGAAAAGAAAGATAGAGAAGAGTTTTACAGAGAGAGAGAGAGAGACCAATGACACAGTGTGACATTGCTCAGCAGTGCAGTAAGCACGCTTCTGCAATGGAAAGCTGGTGGGCCTACAATCCAATTCTGAAGAGTCGTGATCCTGGTCCCTTTAAAGCTGCTAGCCTGCTTAATTCGCGTGCTCACAGTCGACAGACTCTGAGACCCGAGGCTCTACTCATAAGGCACGACTTAGGAGCCTTCAGGAGGCCTTGCCCAAGGATGGCTCAAGCACACCCAAGTCCGGTTGAGCAAGCTAGGCAACACGTGCGTGCTCTGAAGTGACTTGTCTGCTCCGAGGATGAGAACGTGCATACGATGTGCGCTGAAGTTGCAGGTCATGCAAGCAAGTTCAGGCAGCCAAAGCGACCTAAAGCAGGTGGCAGCAGAGCTCATGTACTCAGCGACGAAAAATCATCCGGCTTCGAAGGCCATGGAGACTAAAGTAGGCCTTCGGTCGTAGCTGCGCTTGAATAGAGCCGCGTGCACCCCTCTCCCCTTACCCTGCTGGCCGGACTTCAAGCCGAGCTCCCGTGGCTCTGCTGCCATGGCCCCCAAATCCCAAACTAAGTGCTGGATGCCTCGCCGGTCGACGGGCTGATTCTCTTTCCTGGGCACTGAGGTGAAGAGATTGCGAGCACTTGCCTGCACAGGACCCGTGACAGTCCGCCTTGCCGTCTCCTTCATCTTCTTCTGTCGCATAGCCTGACCCAAAAAGACTCCTCTGACCCTAACCTGTGCCACGGCCACACGGGCTCATTGCAAAGGACGAGGCTGAGCTGCTGCTGCTGCTGCTCTGCAATGTGCTCGCACCTTGTCTTAAACTTGCCATCCCCGGTTTGCGCAATCCTTCACGGGCATGGACCACTGCTGATTGTAGCCCGGAATCAGCCGCAGAACCGGCCTGCTGTGTGTCAACTGCAACACAACGACGACGACCCTGTGGCGCCGAAACAACGATGGCGAGCCCGTGTGCAACGCGTGTGGTCTCTACTACAAGCTGCACCAGGTGAGCATGCTTACATCGTGTAGGCCTGTGCAGTTTGTGAATTTCTCGGTGTGCTCGTTCATTCGTGCGTGCATATCTGCCAGCGCCTACGTCGGGCCTGAAGTGCAATGGTGCCTCCGGTGGTTCTCTGCAGATAAATCGGCCCATGTCGATGAAAAAGGACGGCATACAGACGCGTAAGAGGAAGCCCAAGGGTGCCAGCGGCAGCGGCGGTGGCAGCGGTGGGAAGAGCAAGTCGAGTCACCTGGCTGCCTCACCTGCTGCAGGAAGCAGCGATGCCGAGGGTGAGCGATGGCTGCTGCTGGCCTGCCCACGGCTGATTCTTGTTGCCCGCCTTGCACCTGGCCGCCACTTCCCATAGAGTGGCCGTCTGCAGTAGTTCGAAGCTCTCCAAGGGCTGGGCAAGCAGAGCGGCCTTATCATGAGCAGGTATTCCACGATCTTGCGAAGCAAACGCTTTACAATCTACGGCGGGAAGCAGTTGTGACAGCTGTCCTAAATGAGCCGACCGAGAATGACAGTGAAAGCCAGCCGAAGCTGCAACAGCAGCAGCAGACGCCACCGTCGTGTCGCCCCTTCGTAGCAGCCTGCTCGCTGCAGCCTAAGCAGATGCTCTGCTAGCCACTAGTCACACGCTTCCCACGTTGCAGGTGACTTGAAGCAGACGCAGGGCCTGCCGTCAGCAGTCCTCTCGCCGGCGCTGCAGCCAACGCAGCAGTCGTCGGTGCACCAAGGCTATGGCAGCAGTGCAGTGCTGCACCTGCAAGGCCACCACCTCTCACCGACACTGCTAGGGCATGGCAGCAGCAGCGGCAATGGTGGCGGAGGCGGCGGCAATGGCAGCAGCAGCAATGGCAGCCTTACCACCGCCGGGCTGATGGCAAACCAGACTGGTGGCGGTGTGTTGCCCAGCATGATGGTGCTCTCCAAATCCTCACAGATGGCACCACCCGTAGCCATGCTGCACTACAACTCCATCAAGGAGGACCAGCACTATACGGCCATCAGGTGAGCCCGGCCACCCCCTAACCAGCAGCAGCTGCTGCCGTTGCTACTGTTGCTGCTGTGCGCAGCTGTGCTGGAAGTGTGACCATTGGGCGAGCTAGTTTTTTCCCTGGTTGCAACAGATATCAGCAGAGGGACTTTGCTTCGAGCCTGAGCATGGCACAGGGCGGCAGCTCGGCTGCTGACTTCTATGGACAGCACCAGCACCACCTCCAGATGATGACCCCTCTCAAGTCAACGGGCTCAGACAAGCTAGGCAAGACAACGGTGGGCGTGGCAGCGATCACGGTCAAGGACGAGCTGACCGGGGCACCGCAGCCGGCGCAGGGCACTCCCGGCACTCCAAAGTAGCCGGCTGCTGAGCAGCCCAGATCCTAGGACACGCAGCCAGGTAGCAGCACAGCAGCAGCATCAGAGTACATCTGCGCTCTGGCCGACTGGACGAGCAGCATGCAGAGGCGTGCAGTGGCAGCTGTAGCTGGCGATACGACGTCAAGGCATAGTAGCTCTGGAAATCGTACATATCAAACCGATGCACTCACGCCGTCGGCACGAGTGCATCTGATGGCTGCAGCCTGTCACGACTCAGCCAACCGAGCCTGAAAAATGCAGTGATGAAGAGGAGGCAAAGTGGGCAGCACATCTTGAGTCGCTGACAGACGATGCAACCTGGAAAAAGCTTGTTTTGGACAGCCAAAATCATGTTAGCACTCATGCACTCGTGGCTATGCCATCTCGTAGTAATCACCACGAACTCATCAGCAGCCATTGGGGAGGGATGGGTGGGGCATGCGCCATTGACTACTCGAGAAAGCCATCATCAGTCAGCTAGTGGGCTGGACTCATGAGACAGGATTACAAATGTACCGAGTTGTGTTACATTTAATAGAAAATTTTCTGTCAATAAATACATGCCTGTTTCTGAGCCATCAGAGTTACATCTATCAGCTCCTCCAGGCAATGTACAGCAGCAGTTAAAGTACTGACATACACTAGACAATGCACACATACACACATACACACACACACACACACACACACACACACACCCCCACACACTCACACCCCCACACACCCACATACACCCACACACACACACACACACACACAGACACACACACACACACACACACGCACGCACGCACACACACACACACACAAATGCACAGGTACACAAGCACTCAGGCACACATGGATGTGATGCAGTGCCCATACATGCATGCACTCTCAAGCATACGTATATAATTCACGTATTCTCGTCCACACACACATATATACACAGACACACAACTACAAACAAGCTCACGATGCATACAGACGCAGACACTCAAGGAGATATAAATCAACGAACTTGGGCACACACACACACATAAACAATCTGATTCAATCTTCAGCAGAACTTGCCATCGCTTGACAAAAGCAACTTTCAAAGTTAGTTCAAGAAACATTACTCATGAATGATAACAGCTGGAGAAGGGAATGGCCTGACTTTTTACAGATGGGTTTGTGTTCGTCGATTGATACCAGTAGATGGACATCCAGTCCAAGGTTAATACAGGTAGATTGGCAAAAGTGACTTCAGCAATGCGTTTAGTTAACTCGGTAGACTCCTCAGATTTTTTTAGCTGATTTAGCAGCCCCATTTTTTATAGCAACAGAAGAGCCTTTACGACTTCATCGATCAACGATCATACGATCAACACCATTTGCAGTTGGCAATAAGGGATCACTCACTGCAGGATTCGAACCCACGACCTCGGTCATGAAGAGCAAGTACCTTGTGTCCTGGACTATCACGGCCCAAAGATGCTGAATCCGCCGAGTTTGTTGGGTTTAATGAGCTTCAACAGTTTTAAAAAGTAGCCGTGTATGTTTAATCGTCTCATTTTTAAGTTATTGGCATCGCATCAAGACTTAAGTAAATGCCGCCCATTATATGCAAAAGTGCATGGCTGTAATTCTGCCATGTATGCAAAAATAGTGCACCCCTTGATGTGAGGATAGCGTTTGCAAGTGTGCAAGTCTCGGCAGACATGCGACATACACTGGTGAAGCTCTGAGCCTTGGCGCCACAGCTAGCGACTTAAAGATGCAGCAGATGATGCCAATGTGCCGACTGTAGAGGAACACGGCAGCAGCAAAGAGCCCCTACACCTTAATATAAAAATAGATATAAGTAGCATAAAGAAGTCTATTTAACCATGCATCCTTTGCAGCATATGTAAAGTGCCTTGAAAGAGATTAAGTTTGCTGAGGATACTATACCAATGGATTGTTATCATTATCCAACAGTAACGAATGGATCTAAGGTGGGAGTCGTGTTTCTTTTTGAGGTCATGGCTAACTACCTTTCTCCTATAGATCCATGCCATTGCAACTGCTGCCAGTGCCATGAGGCCGGAGGTTGTCTCCAGTGAGAAAGTAGCATCCTAATCAGTCCAGATCAGCAGCTGTCAGGGAGAGAATGCAGCCCTGGTTTTACCCTGGGATCAAGGTACTTGCCATTAATGACCGAGGTCAAGTTGGATGCATTTGATGACCGAGATCGTGGGCTCGAGCCCTGAGGTATGTGTGAAGTGCCTGGATATAAATGAAATTCTATGAGGATGTTATACAAATGAATAATATTCTATACTATTTTTTTGCAGCATGTTACAGTGAGAAGAGAGAGGGAGAGAGAAGGACAGAAAAGGAGAGTTGCACATATCTCTTTACAAGCGATAGTAGCAGTTTGTAGTGGTTAGGAGGTGATAGGTTGATATATTCTAATGGCCGGCACGATCCATCGGTAGCCAAGAGCATTCGTGGCACCCAAAGCAACGTACATGCTAACAGCTGCATCCCCAGCCTAGAGAGCACTGGACAAAATCCTTCTTATAATTGACAATATCAATCATAATAGCTCCTTGTAATGAATCTAACAGAACCCAATCTTGTTTCAGATGCTTCATAACTAACTGCAAGCAGAAAAATAATAAAGAGCTAATGACAACTAGGGAATCATGCTTAGGCGAGCATGCAAAAGCCGTGGCTGTGGGGTGCGGCTGTCTTAGGACTCGATTTTTACATGTTTACAGTTATCGTCAATAAGACCATCACCCTGACATTCAAACGGAAATAGGTCAGCCTGCTTAGCCTGTACTATGTCAGAGGAACTAGATTCAAGCAATGCGTGTCGTGCAATGCTTCGTACCTCAACGTGTACTCTAGTGTAGGCAGAGCCACTGATATTCGATATGGTGGGCTGGGTGTCGCCTTGCCCCGGCAGGGCCAAGCCTGGGGTCAGCTCCCAGAGGCCCGAGGACCGGAACTTGGGATGGCTGGTTCGTTCTCTTTCGGTGGAAGAGCTCGACAGTGGTAGACGTCGGCTCCGTCTATCCCAGAGTACTCAGCTGGCCGAGTCTTTGACGGTGTACGCTTGTACTGGTGGAGCGCAGTCCGTGCGACGGTGTGACTGTGGAAGCCGACTGAAAAACTAACACTTTTGTTCGAGCTTGTGGCGTCATCTCGCGCCCCTGCAGTTTACCTTGTATATGACCTTCCCCTGTAGACCTGTTTAGTTTCCCTCCTTGTATAGCGCATGCGTGTGTATTATATAAAGTGTTGTGTACCCGGTCGATCACCCGTGAACCGCTGTTGCCAGGGTGGGGCCAGCGTAACGACCAAACCCGGGCATAGATGGTAGGGGGCCATAGTAGGGATAGGCTAGCACCCGTGAACTCGGCTACAAACGTATGAGACTCCAGTCAGCCAAACCTTCGTGACTGAAAACGCTAAGCCTTGACAATACAGCAAGCCAGCAGCTAAAGTGGCCGAGGCTGCCGGGATGGCAGAATCTCACTGCAGCATCTCAGTACATCATCTCAGTGCAGCACCATGCATCCTCAGGCTTCTGCCATCCATGGCGCACCCACTTGGCTGCCGGCAGCCATCAAACACAGCGTTATCGGTGGCATTTGTTTAGCCAATCCTGAGAGGCCGCCGATTTCGGCAGTCGTCGGTTTGGCGCGACTGACTGAGGAGACAAGCAGGCATCAACGGGACCGGCACAAAGCGTGCATGCTGGCACTAACCGGTTTGCACCCACGATGGACCGATTTGCAGCCAGAATCCTGCGAGCTGTAGGTGCAATTTTTCAGTGACCCTCGAGCGCATTGAGTATCGCTCTGCGACAGTCTCGTCGTATCATAGCAGGATGCAAGCAACTTGTCTTGGCCTTTTAAATTTCTTTACACTTTCTATAGCTCTTCACCCCCTCGTGTCATCATCCCAAGTTCCGTAGCACAGCAGACAGAGAGCTCAGCACGTTTTCACTTCCAAATGAATCCTCGGTGATTCTTAACGTTTGCTCCTCTGTCAGCATCGTTGGCCAGTGCCAGGCTATATCGACTTGTATTTTCTTCCTGTATGCTGAGCACTCTATGCTTTGAACTTATTGGAAGTCTATTGCATGCAAAGTCGAGAATCTTCCTGATCGTATTTTAATTGTCGATGTTATCCATGAAGTATTCTCTGAGGACTCACTTCGATCTAATAGAATCTCTTTTCTCCACTGTCAATATAATGGCTATCTCAGCCTATATATAGTTCATTTGTATAGCACCACAAGAGAACTCAATATTTATTCAGGCACTTTCCATTTGCCACAAGGCTGAAGCCCACAACCTCCGCCGGCAAGCACATTCACATTGACCTTGGTCGATGCTAGCGCCTTAAGCACTGGACTAAACCAGAGCCTAAGCAACAGCACTCGGTTAAACAGCTAGTGCTAGACATTCCCAGGGCTTCCATCCAATATGCGATTGGATTAGGCTTCCGAGATTTGCCTCCTTAAATAGTGGTATAACTACAGCCTTTTTGAAAGGGACAGGGCGTGACATGAAGCTAAGGACATATTTAAAATGTTAGTTATGCATGGCAGCAGCAGATCTATGCACCGAACAAGTAGGGCAGTGGTAGTAGGGTGTAGTGGACTAGTAGTTTTCTTTGTCTGAAAGAGAGAAGAATTTCAGGATGAGGTCACTTATGGCCTCCTTGAATGTAGACATTGAGATGTTGAACGGAATTAAAGGAGAGGAGTCATGTGGGTTTTTTTATTGAGGGACAGGAGTCCAGATGAGATATTGTCACCGTAAGGATGGACTCTTTGATATTATCTATGTTTCTGACAAAGAATAATTATAATAATACAATTGATATAGCACCCTCAGAGAACTCAATCTCTTTCTAAGCACTTTACATTTGGGGCAAAGGAAGTATGATCGAATGGTTAGTGGCAGCATGCTCAGTAAACAACAAGAATAACATGGTTAGGGGTGACATGCACAGGGTCAGCATGCAAGTATGGTTAGTGTCAGCATGCACAGTGTCAGCATGCATAAGCACATAAATGATGAATGGCAAGGACCCACTAAAGGCTGCAATAAATGGATGCATTTTAGTTTATTTTTAAATGTGTTGCATGCTGACCCTGTGCATGTCACCCCTAAACATGCTTTTATGTTGCTTATCAAGCATGATACCACTCACCACTCCATCGTGCTTCCTTTGCAGCAAATGTAAAGCACCTAGAAAGAGATTGAGTTCTCTGCGGGCGCTTTATCAAGAGTATTATTATTATTAGTATTATTATTATTAGTAGTATTATATTAATCAGAAGTTGAGGATCGACGAGTTGTAAAGTGCATGGATAGAGCAAGTTACCTTAAGCTTCTGTACAAACGACCTGCTATACTATGCAACACAACTTGTGTCCCGTGGCAGTGTTATTTCTTAATTATGAATGCTTCAAAAGTATATTATACTTGCCATTCTTCCCCAAAAAATTGCTTTTGTAACCAGGGCAGTGATTCACTTGAAATTAACACATTATCAATGAGAGTACTGGGAAATTCTACAGAATGGCCAATTTGCAACCCACTGAAATTTTGAAAATAAGCTAGTCGTGACTAGTTCTAAGTGATGCTAGCCTCGCGATGATTGTCGCTGTCGTAAGTATATCTGGACACGTCCCCAAAGTCTTTGAACTTCATTTTTGCAAATGCATGCAAAGTTGACATTTCAAAAACTATTAATTTCTATTTAGATATGGCGCCACTTAGAAGCAAGTGCCCTGCATCCTTGGAGTGCATTGGCATATTTCTACAGTGTGTGGTGTTGAATCTGTTGATTTTCCACAAAAAGCCATTTTTAAAATAGAAAAATCATGACCTTGACTATTGCAGGTTATCTGAAGGTCAACATGACTGCTATGGTTACATCAAAAGATAATTATGTATCTCCATCTGTATCTCCACAAAGTCACAAAGACTATATGGGTGTTACACAGGAGAGTTTTGTATAGTGCACTCACAGCCTAAGTGGCTTTCGGTACACATTCGGTAGCCAACAGACTTCGTCTCACAAAACAAAGAGAAAGTGAGAAGCATAGCAGTCAGGAGAGCAGTTGAGGTAATGAGTAGCATGGAAGTAACAGCTCAGGACTGATGAAAAGGATGAGCCATAGTCGGCAGCAGGAGAGTAGTTGTCGTTGCGTAAGAATTGTGGAAGTGAGTTCCACAATTTAAGACCTGCAGAGCTAAAGCTTCTGTCGCCAACGGTCTTTAAGCGTAGGAATGGAACAGCCAATTTATTGTCCATACAGGGCCTGAGGATAAGAAAAGGCTGAAACTGGTGCAGCAGTTCAGCTAGGTACGAAGGAGCCAAACCGTGGCGGGCCTTGTGGGTCAGCGTATGAACTTTCCTTCGCATCCGAAGCTCAACCGGCATCCATCCTAGCTCTTTTAGCAAAGGAGACACGTGGTCAAACCTCTGGAACTTGAAGACTAGCCTTACAGCCATATTCATAGTCAGCTGCAGTAGCCTAGTTGCTTACTTTGGTAGCCCAGCCAAAATGGAATTACAATAATCAAGCCGAGGCAGAACTAAGGAGCTAGTTAATTTTTTTGCAAGCCACTGTGGAAGACAGCTCCTAATCTTGGATAGGGATCGGACGTGATGGCTCACTGTTGAAGCAGTCTTCTGAATGAAGCTTTTAAAATTGAGGCAGCTGTCGAAAACGACACCTAAATTTCGTGCACGTGGCGATGGTCGCACAACAGCATCACCTATTAGAAGAGCAAAGCTTAATTTATTTAATAATAATTAATAATAATTTAATTTAATTTTTAATCTAGTTACACGGTTAGGGTGTCCTATGAGCAGCAGTTCGGTTTTATCTTCCTTTAGTTTCGAGAAGTTTTCCGACATCCAGGATCGAATGTCGGCAAGGCAAGCATTCAGTTTCTCAGCTGCTGCAGCAGATTCCGATGATTGGAATGACAAATACAGGTGAGTATCGTCAGCATAAAAGTGATAGCCTATTCCATGGGCCTTAGTCTCTTAATGTTGCCCTTGTTGTCTGTGCCAATTTGCATGCCGATCGATCTATCGGTATTAGAGAAATATCAATAAATGTGCTGTGAGGGAGATGAATCCCATAGGGGTGGGGTATAACTCTCAAGCCCTCGGCCATTTTTCCGACGCTTGAGGCACACATCGGCATGCCTGTCCTGGATCAAAACAAAGCCTGTGCACTTCATTTCACCAGTGAACGCTGCTAAAACTCTTGTAGGGAAGATCGCAATATGGAATATCTTGCACAGTATTAGCTCACGTGAGAAAGGTTTGGCCCAGAGGTTAAACGACACTTGCCCCAACCAAGGTCGTGGGCTGTAGCCTCGTAACATATGTAAAGAGCCCTGAATAGAGATCAAGTTCTCTTAGGGTGTTACACTCATGAATTATATTTTATGTAATTTTTAAAATGTGTATAATGGCGGTATGATTAAAGGCTGTTACAAGGGAGTCAGCAATGTAAAGTTCTAGAAAGAGATTGGGTTATCTGAGGGTGCTAGATCAAATGTATTATTATTATTATAAAGAGAGAGCCATGCAGCTTGATACACCTCGAATTTAGTAAAAACTGACTGACCACTCAAGCAATTGCTACTTCTGCATGGTGAACCATTCCAAACCTCGAACTGGCAAGAGCACTCCTCCTATCGTGTATCCACACTTTCCTTCATGCCTCGCCCCAGTACAACACTGCCCTGAACTCCAGTCCCTTCCCCTGCGTAGAGGGATGAGACATCTTCAGGAAAGAGCAGCAAGTCTGACAGAAATATATTGAATACTCAAAATAATAATTATTATTACACAGATGTTGAGGATCCAGATTACAATTTCACGGATGCTGCCGAGGAGAGAAGCCATACTTCACTAGCCCAAAGACATCAGCGATCTGACAAGTGACCTTGTCTTACCAAGTCCCATGTTGACCGTTTTCTCGGGGCTACCTGTGCATAAAACGGCGACTTTGCAAACCACGGCACCTTTAATAGACGACTGTTACAGTTAAGAATTTTCCAGTTTGGTTATAAAAGAAAAGCACATTTAACTGCCTTATTAACAAAGCAGCAGAAGAGACTTAGTGGCTGTCGCCCGCTTGCAGAATGAAAAATCACCTGCTGAAGGCCTTGAGCATGTATGACCTAGGTAGTGAAGTGCTAGCACCATAGCTCAGGACCAAGATCCGAGTGGCTTTCCATATACCGTGCATGGGCCAGCAGTGTCAGATAAGGAGCATTAGAGTCTTAAGCACCGCTAGAGCAAGGCTCTGACGATAAGCTCCCGGCGATAGGCACTTCCTAGCAGCTGAAACGAAGCAACGCGCAAGAGCCAAGCGAGTCGGCAGCCAGCAAAAGACACAAGCCGGACAGTTTAATAGATGGAAATAACGTGGGAACCGCTCGACGATATATGGCCTTGCAACTGCAAAATGGCTGCGATCGAGGACATTTTATTAGTTATAATAGTAGCAACAACAGCAAGCCACCAAGCCACCATCGTTACGACACAACACGCCGGCTGAGACAGACGACAAGCACTGGGGACTAAGGCTGAGCCTACGAACACTAAGACCACTCTCTGTTCAGCTCTGCCGTTCGGTTGCTCATGCCAGCTCTGGCTTGCACGTAAGCATCCGGGCAGGATGCCCCACCACACACAAGCTTCCATCGTTCGTGCCATCCGACAATAAGCATGACCACGAGATATGATCAGCACAAATTACCACAAACGAGCAATCCGATCGGGCAGCAGTGCATACCGGGGGTGGGGGCAAGGCACCAATGGGCCAAGCCTCTTAACCGACAGCCAGTGCTTGATGTAGCGCCATCAGGCAGCCAACGTGTTCTTCTCTACCTCCTCTCTCTCTCTCTCTCTCTCTCTCTCGACACAAAACAGCTGCTGAAAGGCGGGCCAGTTCACAAGCATGCATGGAAGACTAGCTATCCGGGTACAGAGATTGCGAATCACGTGGCTAACATCAAGAGATGCACCTTTCCACGACCGAACGATCAGAGAGCAACCGCGCACAGGCTTGGAAGAGATGGGTCGCAGCTCACTGCAGCGAACCGCGATGCGCCAAACATACGCCGCCGGCATTCGCTTGGGCATGAGCGCACACACCGAGCCAACGGCCAGTGGGCCGTGCAAAACATGACTTGGTAAACTGAGAGTAACGGTGCCGGCCGAAAACTTTCCAGCCACGCGCTCGGTGGCTGTGTGTGGTGACTAGCAGACAGGAGAGCAAAATTTGCATTGACTTGGCACCAACAGTCCAGATATAACAGGGCACGATCGGCTGCTTCTAGCTGATACTCGTCTGGATTGCTCTGACAGCCCAGTCTTGCTTGACTAGATCTACAACATTGTTAACAAGCCCTACAGCATCACGAAACGTCGGGCAGTCGCAGAATATCGCCAGACAGGCAACCCGGCAAACGCCGACACGTCAGGCACCGAGATACTGGCGATGCAAGATCCTGATAGCAGCCTCTTTACGGTTGACAGAGAGAGAGAGAGAGAGAGAGAGAGAGAGAGAGAGAGAGAGAGAGAGAGAGAGAGAGAGAGAGAGAGAGAGAAAGGGAGAGAGAGAAAGGGAGAGAGAGAGCAAGAGAGAGGAGAGAGAGGAGAGAGATAGAAAGCAAGAGAGAGAGCAAACAAGGCTAGTGTCACACGAGGCCGGAAATTTTTACAAGGTTGACCATAACCAGGTGACCAATCAAAGGGAAGCTTAAGGGGTGTGGGGGAGGAGCCCGACTGTGGCCCCCTCTTCAGTGTAATGCATCTCCATATGCAACTCCACAAAGCCACAAAGATTCGGTGGATGCTACAAAGGAGAGTTTTCTAAAGCTCACTCAAAGCCTGAGCACTTTTAATACGCATGCAGCAGCCAACAGACTACATCTCACGCAATAAAGAGAGAGTGGGAAGCATAGCTGAGTCAGAAGGGCAGTCAAGAAGAGAGTAGCATCGAAGTAGCAGCTCAGGACGGCTGGAGGGGATGTGCCACAGTCACCAGCAGGAAAATGTATGTCGTTGCATAAGAAGAGCGAAAGTGAGTTCCACGGTCTAGGACCTGCAGATCAAAAGCTTCTGTCACCAACGGCTTAATAGGCATCGTAATAGAACAGCTAATCTACTTTTCATAGAGGAGCTGAGGGCACGAGGAGGCTGAAACTGGTGCAGCAGTTTAACTAAGTATGAAAGAGCCAAGCCATGGTGGACCTTGTGGGTCAGTGCAAGAGCCTTACTCTGTATCTGTTGATCAACCAGGAGCCATCGAAGCTCCTCCAGCAAAGGAGAAGCATGGCTAAACCTCTGGGACTTGCTAACTAACCTTGCAGCCATATTTCTCACGAGCTGCAGTGGCCTACTGGCTTTTTCTGGTAGCCCAGCCAAAATGGAATTGCAATAATCCAGCCTGGACGTAACCAGAGAGTTAGGTACATTTCTAACAAGCCATCATGGTAGATAGTCCCTGATCTTCGACAGGAATCTGACATGATGGCTAGCTGTGGAGGCAGCCTTCTTAATGAAGCTTTTAAAATTTAGGCAGTTAGCAAGGACGTAACCTAAATGCCGAGCACACGGTGAGCGTGGGCCGTGAGGCCCAAGAGGTAAGCAGCTTGCTCTTCAAGACCCGAGATCGTGGGTTCGAATCCTGCAGTTGGGTAATCTTTTATTGCCAACTGCAAGCGGTCGCGATGGCCGATAAGGCTCTTTTGCCACTATACTAATGAGGCTGTTAAATCATCTATGACTTTCCTTTCATGAACGGAAGAGACGCTGACGTGCATGCGCTCCAGTCATTGACCTGCACGGAGCTCATTGGTGGTGGCGGTGAAGCTGTTCAGCAAGCCCCCCCCCCCCTTGTCATCACCACCACCAGCTCGAAGGTGTACGTAGGCGGCCTACCCAAGATTAAGCCCAAGAGAGCCAGACCATGACCTCACCAACAGTAACTAACCATAGGAAGACTGGAGGGGCATGTCGAGCCGGCCAAGCACAACCCGGTTTATTGTCATTAGTCACAGGCCCTGTTCCTCACAGTGGTTATGCAACACCCTTGTACTCGGGAATGTTTGGGCTTCGGATACGTCTCGTCTCGGGTGTTGTGTTTAAAGACGGACCTCTGACTCAAGGCCTACGATCGCTTCAGCCATTTCATGTTTCCAGTGACCGGCACGTTTTGACACACTATCTGAACGTTTCGAGGCACTGCGCTTCAAGGGTCCTTCGCGATCACCAGATTTCAAAGCATTTGCATTAAAAAAAACTCGACCTCTGCGGCAAGAGTCGAGTGATCATATTTTAGCATCGTGAAGGCGGTCCACTACAGCCCAATGTCCACTCGCTCGACGAGTGGTGGGGGCATTAACTCGGGTGCAAATCTATCGTGCATGAAACCACGATGCCCAGGGCCGCCTGTCCGAAGTCGAGCTACTAGAGGTCAAAAGGTGACACATTTGCAACAGCCTGCTGAAGCAGCTCAGCATCAAGTCAAGTCAAGCAAGCGATGCGGCAGCAACAAAGCTGGAACAAGGAGGCGAAATAGGCTGGCCGAAAGACAAGCCGTGAAAAACGCCGAAAGGAAGTTCTTTGAACCCGAGCACGCGCTCAGTGGAAAGGGTCTCGTCCTACTCCAGACAGCAGCTAGCACCGAGCAACTACTCACGGTGGCAATTTCACTGCAACACACCTTACCAGGAGACTATTGAGCACCAGCAGCAGCCTCGGCTTCGTCTGTATCACCTTGCTGCTCTGACGTCCAAAGCTAAAATACAGACAACAAAAGTTGGCCACGGAGCTCCGATTGGAGAAATCAGCCGCCGACAATGCACTAGGTTGGATCGTGCAGAAAGAAAAAATATTCCTATCGTCAAGTTGAAAATCTCGAAAAAGGGCAGGGCAGGCTGGCATGAGTGGCGTTCGGATCGAGGAGTACCAGCGCAGCATCCTTACGGTGAGATTATCCCTGAGCAGTTGCATTATGAGGGTGCTGTCCTTGTACGATTCATCATCTGATGGATCCAAGGCAGCAATCGCATCGTCAAAAGCCTGCAGCATGAAAGCACAGCACCACATTCAACAGATGCCAATGCAGAAGTAACAAAAACTAAGGAGCATGATACCAACGTAGGGTACAAGAGTTGGCCATAAAGTAAACCCTTTGATATCACACGGATCCTTAGCTGTCAGCTATAGATCAGCCAAAAGTGCCACTAACCACATTTGCATGCTGACCCTGTGCATGTCACCCCTAACCATATCATTCTTTTCGTTTGTTTTTCAAGCATGATTTTACTTACCATTCAATTGCATTTCACTTTACAGCAAATGTAAAGCGCCTAGAGAGAGATTAAGTTCTCTGAGGGCGCTTTATCAAGTGAATTATTATTATTATCATTATTATAAAGAGAGTTGACTATGCATGCAGCTAGTCAGAGATAATGCAGGCACCCCAAGAAAAATCTTTGCCAGCACACAGTTTAATAGTCGCCAAACATTTGTGGTGCCATCGTTGAGCTGAAATGTTGCTGACAGTGAAAGCTAAAATGCTACACGTAATATATCAATTGTAAACAAACAGCTGGAATGTAAGTATGTCGATGGGTTAATCATACCTCATCCACCGGGGTGGTAGCGATCAGAACAACACACAGACGTACATGAACGAAATGGCAGGGCCTAACGGGCACATTCTAAAAGGGCAGGTACATGCTGTCTAATGCAATTTCGCAGGTATTAAGGGCCTTTTCAGCGACCTGACTGATGACGTCCCAGCTTTAAATGGCTGTATATGCAGTTGGGACCGTCAGTAGGTCAGAGCCTCTTGCTAAAACCTAATAGAGTCAGACTTTGAGCTAAATCCACTTTTGCTGCCGTTTTCCATAAGGCATGTCTAGCTACCTTTTCAACAGCGCCGATACAGTGTGTGCATATGTATATACAGTGCTGGGCCGAAAAATCTACGCACCCTGAGAATCGAATTATAATCTCTGATAATTCAGTTTTTTCATGGAGTCCAGGCCAATAAAATTTAACCAGAGCATATGATTTGCTTGAGTTAGCAATATTTGTAACAAGTCGGATATGCTACCAACCTAGTTATCTTACCGGGTGTAAAATATGTGCAACGACCCTGCTTTTGTAGTAACTGGGGCAATTTCTGGCTACTGAAATAATCACCATTCTCAAAAAATATTATTTTCTAGTACCATCGGAGCACTGCAAGGTGAGTTTACTAGATGCATCTAGTATCCGACTCTGTGAAAATGTATCTCGCCAACCGTGTTGGCCCTTTTCCCAAAATCGAGAGTTTGAAGCATGCTAATTTTAGAATTCACAACCATGTTTGATATGGCTCGAAGATATGCTAAAATTCGATGAAGCAGTGGAAAGGAAAAATCGAACAGCATTTTCTGTTAAACAAGAAATTAAAGAACTCTTTAAAATAGTGTCCTAGGTTTTTTAAGTATCTCAGTTTGCTAAATGCATGCACAAAATACCGGCTCATACTTTCAGGGAACACATTATAAACCATCCAGGTCACCATGGTATTGGCATCTCATGTGTTTGCCACGACTTCTAAAGCAGTGTTGTAGTGCTATATGGCTCTTTTTTCATCAGGAAATTTAGTGAGCTGGTTTCTTACTCTAGATGCATTACCGATTTCTTGCATATTCTCAAACTAGATCTGGTCTGTGTATGTGCATGTGCAAAACAAGAAGTCTCAAACCTTGAACATTCACTAAACTAGTACCCAACACTGTTGCTCGGATGCATTTTTCTAGAGAGGTATATCTAGTACATCCAAAAATCTTACTGTATCGTCTAGTGATTATGCCGCCAAAAACAATCCTTCGAAAGCTTCAACTGATTCTGCACCCACGTGAAACCGCCAAACAAGTTAATTGAGCATGTTTTCCGCACCTAGTAATCTAACCGAGGTGGCAGCATGCACAATCTGGTACATCTACTGCACCAGCATATTAATCTTACCCTGTGGTAGTATTTCTGGCCGTGATTTTGTAAAACTCAGCAAAGTTTAAGGATTGTGTTAATTTGCACAATGCTCGTTTCTTTGTGCTAGCACTGAATATATGTGTGTGTGTGTGTGTGTGTGTGTGTGTGTGTGTGTGTGTGTGTGTGTGTGTGTGTGTGTGTGTGTGTGTGTGTGTGTGTGTGTGTGTGTGTGTGCGTGTATTGTACAGATACTATAGGCAGACATGCGTGCAACAGTTCAACACCATTTAAAGTCCAAATTCTGCATGCATAACTTCCACAAGAAGAATTAATATGTAAGCACAATCTGGGCTATAATTTGTTGTACAGATGGCATGTGTGCTTTGATTCCTCCCTGCCTTCCCGAACGGCAAACTCTCTCAACTCATTTGCAGCATGTATTGCTTACATAAGCACTCGGGTGGCAGGAAACTTTCTCAAAATCGAATGACGATGAAACCAACCTACTAGTTGTGGCCAAATATCGCGTGAATCAGAAAATGGAAAGCCAAGCCCTCAAGATGAGCTCGGTAAGTATATCTCCTGCTGAATCTGCATAAAATATGAGTGTCTAGGTCCAAAGTGACCTTTCACTAGATGAACACACTAGCTCCAGTCAAGTGTGCCTACTTTCAGCTAGGTACCATTTCAGGCCAGCTTAGAATAAGGTTACCACAGTCAAGCTGATCCGTGCATTTGTGACATCACTTCTTGACTCCTGCGGCTCACTACTTACAGGTCTTCCGGCCTGCGAAATAAAACGCTGACAGTTGGTACAAATTCTGCAGTTACACTTTTCTGGTGTGAATGCCGCAACTGCCACATCACACCCCTTCTCACCGACCGGCACCGACTCCCCATAGAGCAGCACATAGACGGCAATGCTCCATCCCTCACTTTTAGGTCCTTTCATTCTCTTGCTCCGGCCTGCCATATGGCATCCCTTCTCAGTCTTTGAATCGTACCACTCACTGACTTAAGGCACTGAGCTGTGCCTCTAAACTACATCATATCCTTTGAAGATGGTTCCTTTAGTTCACATGCTCCTAAAGCATGGAGCTCACTTCCAACTGACGATACATCTCCTGACTTAACGGTATATATTTATAAAAAAAAAAGTGCTTAGTCGGCTTGAATTCTCGTTGTGTGTTTGCTGACACGGCGTATGTTATCAGTAACCACATGACATGCTTAGGCTCCAGCAAAAGTCAAGCACCTAGAAAGAGGTTTAGTCCTCTAAGGTGCTATTGAAATTTCTTTCATTATTATCAGTAGCATAGCAATACAATTTATTATTATTATTATAAATAAACTATCTTTAAAGCAAAATATTCGCACAACATACCATGCACAGAAATGTCGTGACCAGTAGAGCTAGCTCGGTATATTACTTCATCGATGGCTCCCAACTGGGGAAATAAGCTCCAAAAATATAAAAGTATATACAGACGAACACTTCTTCAATCCCCAGGAAATAAACTCATACACAAAAGTGGGTGCATTAGACCCGTCTACTTAGTAACTATTCACTCTGGGGGGCCACTGGTGTGGGCGATGGCGGTGTATACGATAACTGTGAAACAAAAACCCAGGTGGCCTGGAACAATGTGTTACCTTTAAAATTGGTGAGACTCGAGTCTTAACTTGCAGTTCGATTATCCTACTTGCAATCCAAATGGTTAATGATTTTTGGGAGCATGCACTTGTGTGCAGGAGAGTTTTTTTGCCCTTCCTTGCTACACCACTTGCGTGGAGCTGGCCATACGGTGCTTATCTGCCACGGGAAAGACAAAGGGGCTAAAGAGTGAAATGAAAGGCCAAATCGTAGCCATTAAAAGAGGGATCTTAAGTCACATGAAGGTGGCATGGAAGCTTGGTATAATAAGCGAGGGATCTGTCAGGCATAACCTGAAGAAGTATTTTCAATGTGGTAGCATGGACGTCTTACCATGCTTCAGCCACCCACCTTCGACGACAAAAAGGGATGTCCGTCTGCTAAAACCAATTGCACTGGATCGAAGGAAATTACCACTTCGAGTTCTTTATGAGACTCTAGAAGAGGCCACCGGCAAAGCTGTACATGTTGATACGGTTCGCAGGAGGCTTTCGGAGCACGGCAATTACAGAAGATTTAGTACACGCAAGCTTTAATTAGCGAATGTCAACGAAAATACCCGTCTGCAGTGGGCCCCCAACATGGCCACTTTCCAGCTACCGACTGGAGCCGTATTCTATGGACCGATGAAAGTAAATTCATGGTCCACGGAGATAGCAAGCGGAAGACTTTCGTCAGTCAAAGAAAAGGCAAAGAGGAATGCTTGCAGTCTACACTCAAGTATGGAGGTGGAAGTGTGTTAGGTCTTGTTTATCGGCTTCCGGGTAGCAACTCCACACCGAATAAATGGGATTATGAACAGGAACATGTTACAGTCTATTTACTGTCTCATTTATGGGCACTGCCATTGCACATAGAACATGAGCCCCGTGACGAAGTAGATTTTTGCTCATTCCTAGTGGGTATTGAGCCTGCCAAAAAAAACCAAGAATTGTGGTTGCATGTTATTTCTTTCTTTAACAGCCGATTTAATCAGCATAGTAAGATTACAGGATTAAAAATGTCCAGCGAAGAGCGAGCTTAGTTGCAACCTTAGTTAGGCAAGAGCAGCAGGCTACCAGCATGCTGTAATGCAGTCACATGACAATCGGTGCCCGGCTTCGAGGCATTGGTTTCTGAGAATATTAAAAAAAAAACTTTAAGAGCAGAATAAAATTGACAAAGCATGCGAATAATACGTGCTTAGTAAAGCATGTGAATAAGTCTGTTGCATAGATGAGGTCGCGATTTGCTTCACCTTTGCTAAAAAAGTAAAACCTTTGTGTAAGCTTAAGTTCACAAAAGTTTTGCTTCTATGCATCTGAGGAGCTAATGTAGTAAGATGTAATAATAATGTGGCCCAAAAACATAATATAATATAATGATAATATAATGTAGCCCGGAAAATTGTCGAATTGATCAATGTCGATGCATGGAGGTTATGCATGCACTGAGTGTTCATATAGCAGTTGTGTTATGTATTTTCTCCACCCTTGGATCGATAGAGCATTGTTGGCGTGTGTGGTGAGTGACCCCAGAGATATAAAGACCGAGACAAGTGTATGACGGATGGGTGATCCGGACCATGTGATCAATGCCAGGTGTGGTCCAACATTGCAAAAAACATAACTAGTTGGAGGACATGGGTGACAGCAAGTTCGATTACTTCACTAAGTCGAATTTTTGTTTGAACCGTCTCGGCCACGCAGAAAGATCCCAGTAAGCATGAGCCTTGGACTTAAGTGGCAGATCACGGCTTCAGCAGTGTTGGCTCTATAGGGCCAAATTGTGATATGCTCCTGAATGTATTACTTGCAGAAACCAAGAACCATATACATGCACAGCCAGGGGTCTTCCCTAACAACCCGTGCATGAAAGCATGCAGGTCTTGCAGGCAGGCACATCAGCTGCTTGCCTCGGAGCTAGTTTAAGCAGTTTGCATAGCAGAAATAACGGTTTAAATAGACCTTCACGAGTTGCTGCCCAGAGACTAAGCCAACAAAAACCAGTTGTTTAGAAGTTTTAGATTTTCAATTTTAGTCATATTGGTGCTCTATGGATGACGACAAGAATGTGAAGCACAGTAGCCACTTGTCGGCAAGTGTGCAATGGCACAAGGGAAATCCCTCACAATCCAAACACACCAGTTCTTTGGCCAACTTGCACTGACAGCCACATACTCAGTAGTTTCTATTTGGACAAATTCTAGGGCAATTGAGCTGAGCATGCCGGTAGGTGAATCAAGATGATTAACCCCAAAATCCTACGGCAGGCCTAAACTACAGTATACAATACTTTAGACTACTTTTTTGCTGAGAGGTTGAGTTGTACCGATATGTTGAAGCTTGTGCTTCAAGTGATCGAGTGCAACATGGCCTGCAGATCCTATGTCCTAACTTCAAATCTGCATGATTCCGAACCACACCTGAGCTGCCATGGCTTCTGACATGGATGTTTGTATGAATGCAGGTGTGACAAGCATAGAGTAAGCAACACGAAGCCATGCTCCCCAACAGTACGACAATTAAAATCGAGCCCTAAGAAGTACTTCCATTGCACACACAGCTAGATGGGGGGCACGGAGCTGCCTGACCTGGCCAGCAACACATACCCTACCTACACAAGGTCAGCAGATGAGTTTGCTCAATCAACACATAGGTTGCTATACAGCAAGTGAACATTCAACATGACAGAATACTGAGACATTTAAACTACTAACAAGCTACTTCGGCAAGGGAGTTCAGCAGTCGAGACAAAGGCAGCAATGGTGTATCATGAACAGAGAGCAATAAAATCAGAAAACGGATCTGCCCAATCAAAAAAAAACAATAAAGCAACGAGAAATGAGTTGATATGGCTAGCTCAGTTTGCTGCAGCTTTATGAGTCGTAACTTCGAAAATAGTGCCTTTCAGCTGTCCCTGCACTGCTGGATGACAGAGGAACCAAAAAACATCCCAAATGAGACTCAAAAGAGCATGGTATACTCGAACTATAAAATGATGCTGGAAGAGCCCTAATTACAGAATGTGCAAGACTCACCAGTGATTGCCGCCAGTTCTACAAGGAATCGGACGTTGCAGTCGTATTATATTCAATCTAGTTGCCTCACTATAAAGCCATGCTGTCTAGTAATAATAATAATAATACATTTGTCATAGTGCCCTCACTATAGGCATCTGTGAGAGCAACTTAACTATTAATTAGAACCCGGCCACAGAGACTCGTACTCCAAAATTATTGAAAGCAAATATTGAGTGTAAGCAAGAACTTTGATAGTTACAAACATTACATCTCTAGAAGAGTGCCACCACATGGCCAGCCAGCAGAGATCGCAGGCTCATTGGCTTTGGCCCGAGCGTTAACGCGCTAGCCTTTGATAACCGAGGTCGAAGTGCAAGCCACAGACGACAGAGGTCATGGTCTCGAGCCCTGCAGCATATGTAAAGGGCCTGAATAGAGATCCAGTTCTACCTGTGGTGCTACATAAATGAATTTTATTTATTTATTTGACAGGCAGATTGAAGCTAAGCCAGCTAGCACACTATGCCTATACTCATGCTGACCAAGCCGGTGAGTACGAATCGACACCAAGAGATTTCATATGCCTTGACTACACACGGTATATGGAAACCGGGACGAATTGCTGAGCAATAGTCTCCACTAATAGTAAGGCCAATACCTGAAAGTGTGCAGTCATGCTTTGAAACACACCAAGCTGCCAAGTAGCCAGTGACTCACGACAGACCGCTTACTAGACGACAAAAGAGACAGACACAGACTGACCGATTAGAATCAGATGGATATGCAAGTGCTGCCAACAGTCACATGGTCCATTACACACGAATCTTCGGTCGCATTTGAAGAGCTCTGAATGGCATACTGTTACATGTGTGTGTACAGAAATCTCGGTGCTTACAGCTCTGATCCAGTTTGTGCCCACGTCGGGCTGCCAGGCCTCGAACAGGAACGACCATGAAGGGCGAGGCACATTTCAAGGCCGACCGAAGGATCAACACACAATCGAATGATCGGCACTGCCTACTCCAACCTCCCCCCCCCCAGTCCTGCCAAGATTCGTAGGGTGTAGACTGTCCAGTCCTACTCCTTTTCTTTTTCCTTTGGCTTTTTATCGACAACAGGAGGAGCACCAATGACAGCCAAGCTGAGAACAGCTATCCCGAGTATGGAAGCACTCGAGGCATTCATTATGGTACGCCTGAGCACAGCTGTACAACTGCCAATCGGCACGGGAGAGGGGAGGAAGGCGAGCGAGGAAGCTATGCAAACAACCATGCTATCATTCCTTGGCTCCAGCCTACCTATCAGATCCACTTCCCCACCAGGCCAAGCATCGTAGCACTCACTTTTGGAATCTAACAGTTTACCTATACCTCGTACGAACCTAAAATCCTTAGGAGACCGTGCCTTTAATTCGTATGCTCCCAAAGCCTCGACTCACTCCCGACTTGCGTCACGACATCCTTTGACTTGACCACATTCAAAAAGAAACTAAAAACACATATATTTATCACAGCCTTTAGTAGGTCCATGTGATTCGTCCATTACGTGCTCTTGGGTGCTGACACTGTACATGCTGCCACTAACCATACTTGCATGCTGACCTTGTGCATGTCACCCCTAACCATGTTATGCTTGTCACTGAGTATGCTACCACTAACCATTCGACCGTGCTTCCTTTGCAGCAAATGTAAAGTGGCTAGAAAGAGATTGAGTTCTCTGAGGGCTCAATATCAAATTTTGTATTATTATTATTATTAATTATTTTATTATTATGCTGCATTAATTGACTTCATCGCGTCTCATTCTCTCGTCTCCCGGGCATAAAAGCCCGCTCGTTCGTGCGCGAGCACACAAAAGTTTGGGTGTGCACTATGTATGCGTCTATGCAAGCAAGTGCGTGCGTAGGGTGCGTGTGCACACAATATCGGCACACTCAGAGCTGCCTTGGAACAATCGGCAATCACTGCAAGCACGGCAGCAGCAATAACAGGCAGGCAGGCAGATTAGAAATGGTATGGAAAAATCGAAATGGAGTAATAAATGCGGATATCCGAGTCAGAGACTCATTAAAGTAGGACGAAAAACAGACACTAGCAATAAATAGCAATCAATGTTAACTGATACAACAGTTACAACTAGAGGCAGAAGAGACGTGGCTGCTCTTACTACTGCTTGCAAGTTTGCAATTGAGAATCGCCTAATGCAGAGCTCGAATCCACGACCTGGGTAGTGAAAAGCGAGCACCTTGACCCTAGACTAAGACCCAGGTGCAATTGGGTGATGCTGTTTCAACCGGCATTTAAGCACTTGGACGCAGCTGGTCAACACACAAACCTTCTTGGCAAGGCTGCATGCTTTGTCAGGAGCATTCATTATCTCGTAGTAAAAAACTGAGTAGTTGAGAGCTAGGCCAAGCCATATCGGGTGAGTTCGTCGCAGCGGGCCACTTCCACCGTCGGCGGTGGCTCTGTTTAGGGCTGCCTGGTAAGATGCATCAGAGAGGCCGACAACTTCTGTAAAAACATCAATATTCAGCAAGCCCGTCAGATGCAGCTACTACCACAGTTCTTGTGTGAGCAGCAGCTGCAGTAGCAGCGCGACAGCATACGGGCAGGAGGCAATCTTGAGAGCGTGCTCCCTCTCTCTCTCTCACCTTGCCTAGCTTCGCCGGTGGAAACCTCAGACAAATATCGGTAATAGTCACCCTTCATCTTAAGGTAGAAGACCTCACTTTCAATGTTCTTGGCACCAGGTATGAGGTGCTTATCGAGCAGCTCCTAAGAAGAACAAGGGGGACAACCAAAGTGGGCTAGCATCCGGCTCGACGTCAAGCAAACTCGGCAATGCAAACCAACTGGTGGTAGGCGCTCTTAGTGGCTACTCGCGGCCTGCACACCACAAATGCCTCCTGCATAGCGATGGAGAATGATACACGGTGTGGTGCAATTGCAGCAGGGTGTGAGCACGCACATGCGCGGGCGTGTGCGCATGCATGAATGTGCCACTCTTTGTCACCGGTAACAGAACAGGAACAGCGCATCAGCAAAGGTGTCGCTAGTATTTGCTTTAACATGGTATAACAATGCAGGTAACGAGTCAACAGCCTCATTTGTATAGGTGAGCAGAAAAGTCGTCGCGGTTATAACTACGGCTTGCAGAGGGCGATACAGATTAAATTGTTGCAGGACTCCAACCAACGACATCCGTCATGAAGTGAGAGCACCTAACCCCTATGCTAAGACCCTAAAGCATTGATGAGTTGGATATCGTTAAGCAGCGGGCATCATCTTTTAAGCACTCGAGACTAGACAATTTCGATCACAAGTGTTCACAGCACACAGGCAGGGACCTGCATATGCAGACTTGGCTCGTGGGAGAGTTACTGGCTATACAGTACACCCAGACCTTTCGTTTGTGTGCGATTTCGATAACGTTTATCCACTTGACAGGCTCCCACCATCCTGCCATTAAAAGGGAGCTACACCGTGCCTCACTTTGACTAATATTTGGCACCATATTAAGACGTTGCCTCAATCAATTGTAGCAATCCACAAATCCGAGGTGTGTGTATTAGGATCTCACTGCCTAGAGCCGCCAGGCTCGGTTCAGCTAATTACATCGACTGGTTGACAGGAGTCATCGCTTAAGCCAGCCAATACTGTATTGCCTTCTGCAAGATGCAGCCCAGCCAGTAAAGCTCAATGTTAGGTCCAGGCATTAGCACGTGATCTGAACCAAAAGTTGAAACTAATGCTACAGGCACTTATTCATCGAACCCGACAGGAAGATCTAAATCAAACAGAAAAGACTGGTCTCAAGTTTCGCAAGCTGACCAGTCGAACCTTTAACATAAGAAGGAGACCTAGGAGCAACGGCAAGGGAAGAAGCTATGTCGGCAAAGGAATGCCTGCCAGAGAACAAGAGGGTCCACCAACTGCAGCAGGGGGTGCAATATAGTGTTAACTATCCTAAATTATGTCTGCTCGTTATCTAGGTCATTAATCAGTCCATCAGCTTCTGGGACCTAGGTTGACAGAGGCTCTGCTCGGCAGAACACTCAAGAGCTGCATCAACCGGTATAGGCCATCTGGAAACAAACCAGTACGACAAACAAGTAAGTATGCAAGTAAGGTCTACTCTCCTTTCCTCTATCTCTATTTCTCTATTTCTCTATTTCTCTCTCTCTCTCTCTCTCTCTCTCTCTCTCTCTCTCTCTCTCTCTCTCTCTCTCTCTCTCTCTCTCTCTCTCTCTCTCTCTCTCTCTCTCTCTCTCTCTCTCTCTCTCTCTCCCTTTCTCTCAGTCGAAGGTCGTTCAAGAGCAGGCAGGTGCTGCAGCCTATGTCAAGCTAGGAGAGAGCCTCCTGCATCCATCCACACAAACCTCACCCAGCAGGCATGCAAATAAGGCGAGATCCAGAGAGATGGTTGGTGCTGCCTAACAGCTGCAGCAGCAGGCCGGCAGCCAGTCAGCCACTTAGTCGGGTCCCTCGGCTAGCCGATAACGGTAAAATGAAGCACTTAGCTCTGCTAATCAATAACCGCCGGCTGCACGGAGGCCACACACCATACAGCAGCATCTGCCAAGCGGTTCCGGAGCTCCTGCCAGTGGCATTTTGCAAAAGTTCAGCAAAAAATTAGTCGGGTAGCGGCTATTGTAGCTATGTGTGCCTGCACATGCAGTAAGCTAGGCTGGAGCAGCTTTTGGACATTGATGCTGCTGCTGCTGCGTACTCGGTGCTCCTCCATTACGTTGGCATGTCGTGAGAATAGTATGCTGTCTAATCACGACGGCTGAGCTTCCACAAATACCATAGAAAAGCCAGCCGTTTCTCGGGGGGGGGGGTGGGACGGTGGGATGGAGGAGCAATTGACCAGTTAGCTGCATGCGAACAGCTGTCGGCCAACCTGGTCAGCTCAGCAGTTTTCGATGGGGTAACAAAGGCATTGCTCACCAGATCCCGGGAACTGCAGAGCTCGGCAGCTGCTGCAGGGCACCTGCTTCAGGGCACCTGCTTCAGGGCACCTGCTACTGCCCCACATCAATGCTCTCTGGAAGCCTGTACATCAACGCAGCACAGGCTCAAAAGCAGCACGTAGCAGCCGCTAGCATGGACCAGATGCTAGCACGAATCGGGCGCTAGCACGAATCGGACGCCTCCGAAACCCGAACTGTCGCAGCTTTGGCACTCTTGGGTGGTGGTGGGGGAAAATTCCGCCGGCGGAAGAGCCGGCCAGGCTGATCGTGAGGCAAAAGGCAATCAAGATTGGGCGAATCAAGGCGACCAGAATGTCAGCGGGCTGCCTTCGCGGGTCGCGCCTCAAAGATGAGCGCCAGCGGCTCAAGTCCATCGACGCCAAGGCACGCACGCTTGCCGACGTCAGAGTGACAGCTGCTCCTCCACCCCACCACACCGGATCCATCTGACGGCTGCGCATCGGCAGCACATGCAGCGCTAAGCGCTCCCCCCCCCCCCCCCGTCAGTCGGCCGTCGGGCGAGGGGCCAGACAAAGAACATCCAATAATACTACGGGTGAGACCGGGATGGCGGGCGGTAAGGGTCCGACGCTTACCAGCATGTCGCGGCATATCTCCTGGAGCTCCTTTTCGATCTTTTCTCGGTAAGACGTAACCAGACCAACTTTTTTGTCGTTCCCACTGGTCTTGTGCTCGATGTTGGATATCACACGCCAGGACGATCGCCGAGCGCCGACTACGTTCTTATAGGCGACCGAGAGAAGATTCCGCTCCTCGGTCGTAAGTGCCTCCCCATCCTCGGTGATTTTCTTCATAGCAGCAGCCATATCATCGTATCTTTCTGCTTGCTCAGCAAGCTTCGCTCTCTGCAGCAGTTCCTCTTTGGCAGACATTGTTCAATGAGTACAAGCGACCCGCTCTAGAGGTCGACTCCAGCCAGGCGGAGGTCAAAAATAGGTGACGACGAGTCGACCTCGAAAAAGATACTTCCGGTGTACTGCCACTTGACTTCAACTTGCAAAAGCAAATAGCATAACAAATACATAATCAATAAAAATTAAAAATATATTTAGAGAATTGAGGAACGAGATTCGAGATCGCTGGTTTGCTCACTGATTCGGTCGCATGCCGGATATACCGTGTTTCCTTGACCTTTAAGCTTCCGACACATGCTTGCTGGTACTACCGAAGATGCCGAAGTCAAAAAGGGACAAAAAGAGTGAGTGTGTCGCATCTAGATATTCGGTTATCCTCACGTTTGCTTTATCTTAGCGTAGATGTTTTCGAAAATAGCAGCTGGAAAGACATGTTTAATAGCGCCAGCGTATTTTGACTTTTATCAGGACTAGCGTCATTTGGCTGCGCTCTCTTGGTTGCAATACTGCGACCTATTACAGCCAACGGTTCTGATCCATGTGTCCGATAAATACTTTGAATGTGTAAGGCTGCATTTTCTGGCTACGGCGTACTCAAGTTCAATTCCTTAACGCGTTCGGTGCGCGAACTTATTCTAAGATTCTTCTATTACTATTCTTCTATTACTTCTTGTATGCCTCGATGAAATGTTAGATGCCCAAGACCACGAAAAGATAAGGGTAGAAAAATTAACAAAAGCTCAGTTTTTCTTAGTCTTTGCACCCCAGTCTCTATTGCGTTACCAACTGTCGTCCTTTCAGCTTCAGAGCGCCCGATGTCGACTTCAGCGTTTTTTGGGGAGCCTTGAATTTCGATCATGACATTATAGTTCTGTGAGTTGATTGTCTGCAGACCTCACTTACTCACTTGCTTCGATCATCGGCTGTCCGTCGATCTGTCAATCCTGCTGTCAGTTGCTCATTGCGTCAATGTTCAAATTCTTGATATTGTTGGGCTGACCCAGTTATTGACTCTGCGGAAAGAGCTCGCGCCCACATCAAAATGAGCCCTTGATTCCCAGATTCGAGCATGGTGGAAGCACCTCCGATTTCACCCAGGAGTAAGAGTATCAACATCTTTGACTTTACCCCAACGTTTGAGCGTTAACATGTTACTGCAGTCCAGCTGATAGAAGTGAGCTCCTCCACTAAATACTTGGACAACCAGTGGAGTGCCCCAAGTCCTATCTGGTTAAAAAGCAATCCTAATATTCAAAGAATTGGTATTTCCCAGATGGCAGTAAGAGTTGCAATGCCACGTGACCTTACAACGGCCACCAGATAAAACCACAGTGCATAAAACCTATACATCCGACGCAGTACCGTTCAGTAGCAATATTTTTTACTCTGACTCGAGTGCTTGATTCTCAATAGGAGGTAAGTAGTCCTTTATTTTGTAGCACCTTTTTGTACCTAGCTGGGCATGTTCACGACTGGCCGACTGCATTTACTTTTAGTCGACATCATAACGACTGGTACTATTAGAATGTAAATTTGTTGTTGGCTTAGGTAATAATAATAATAATGCCTTGATAAAGCGCCCTCAGAGAACTTAATCTCTTTCTAGGCGCTTTACATTTGCTGCAAAGGGAAATGCAATTAAATGGTAAGTAAAATCATGCTTAAAAAACAAACAAAATGAATAACATGGTTAGGAGTGACATGCACAGGAGATTTCAGAGTATTGAAGTCGAAGGACAACAGTCATCCAAGAGCCTTTAAAGTATGGGGTACTCCAAGGGTCTATGCTTAGTCCAGTTCTGTTCAGTGTGTACATTTCCACCATGCCGATGTAATCGCCAAGCTTAATATAGGCTTAACCTTTCATGTGGGTGACACCCAGCTGTAGTCTTCCAGCATTTCAAACTCTCTTAACTCAGTTGCAACATGTTTTACTGGCATTTCTATTTGAGCAGCAGCAAATTTCCTTAAATGTAATTATGATAAAAACCAGCTACTATTTATGGGCAAACTTAGTGTTACCGAAATTGAAAAGCCTAACCCTAAATATGTGTTCAGCCTGGTATCTCCTGTAGCATCGGCATTCAATCTGGGCGTCTTTGCCTACAGTGATCATTCACTGAATGACTACATCAGCTCCACAGTTATATCTATCTACTTTCAGCTACTTACCTTTGCAAAATTTTGCTACTGCTTGGGCAAAGATATCACAGCTCCGAAGCAAAACTAGTGAATGCATTTGTGACATCCTGTCTTGACTTCTGTCACTCATAGATCTTCCAGCCTGTGCAATCAACTGCTTGCAGTTGGTGCAAAACTTGGCAGATAGGCTAGTCTCTCGTGTACGTTGCAACTACCGCATAATGCCACTTCTCACCGACTTGCACTGGCTCCCCATCATGCAGACTTTTGACTTTATTACTCACTTTTAGGTTTCTTTGTTCTAATGCTCAGACCTACCTCTCAGCAATATTTCCTTCTGCCATGCTTCGCATCGCACCACTCGCTCTTCTGACTTGAATCTATTAGCTGTGAATGTAACCAACCTGATATCCTTTAGAGGGCGTGTCTTTGGTTAGTGTGCTCCTAAAGTGTGGAACTCACTCCAGACTAACCACATCCCTGACTTGATGGCATTTAAAAAGAAGTTTAAAAACTGCACCTGTTACTCACAGCATTTGCTAAGTCTGTGTGAATTATCCTTTGTTAGCTTGTGTATGCTGACACTGCATGTTGTCATTAACCAATTGATATGCTTCCATTACATGACACATAAATGTTGCCTGATCATGCAGCCTTAGTTATATAGCAACAGAAGACCCTTAGCAACTAGCTACCACTAGTAACTACCACTTCTTGCAGTAGTAAATAAGGAATTGGCTGCTGCATGAATAGAATCCATGACCTGGGTCGTGAGTACAACCCTTACCTTTAGGCTTAAAGTGCCTAGTAATAGATTTAATTCATATTAGGTGCAATATAAATGTCGAATTATTGTTAGTATTATTATTTTTTCTGACAAATTATGTAATACTGCTCAGATGCTGTCTCACAGAAGGATAGTTTACCTGAGCTTGCCAGGCTACAAAGTAACAACCAACTTTACTGGCGCGGTTGCCTTTATGTATACTGATGTACCAATGTCTAGACTTTGACCATTGACCTCCTGCCCCCATTGTGTCCTGACGAGTCACTGCCATGCAACAGTTACAAAGCAAGAACTTGTCAGACCCACGAAGGCATGTCCTGAAGGAAGGAATGCTGATGGTGGATTTAATGAGCCAGTGAGCATTGATTTGAAAAAAGCTCACATGCATGCTCAAAAGCAATAGCGTCGACAAAGTAGTTCTTCTGGCACAGTTTTCAAGACCAATCTGGAGTTCAAAAAGCAAGTTGAACTATCCTTTTATAAATTCTTCGATTGTGCCATCTGTGTTCGTGGCTTTCTTTTATACTCATGACGATGCGATGGCATTGCATGTTCTTAGAACGGTGGATGCTTTCTCGGTAGAGAGGCAAGCAGCATATTTCAATTCACAAATCACGTCATATTGCATCATTAAACATAAAACAGACACACTGACATGGACTGGTGAAGTGATAGGGAGACACGTCTCGCATTTCTTTCCTCATCATGGTTATCCATGCCTATACTGGTGCTCAATTTGTGTAGAATTGATCCTGCGGTGTAGAAAGATGCTTGAGATCTCGGCAGGCATAACTAAGATAAGATGTCGATATTCTACTGATAAATACTTGTGTTCAAGAAATGTGTTCGCACCACTGCAGCACTAGATGCTCTCATGACTGCTACTCAGAAACTCCATAGCAGCTGATCCGAATTTATAACTTCGTCTGTTGTGCCCCATTGATGCACTCGACCTGAGTTTGATGGAGAGATTCATATTTTTTATGAAGAAGCAGTTAGTGGGATGTGAATAATACTGATGTGCTCTATATGAGTTTCCAAGGAAGCAGGAATCTGGAATGTTTTCTGCCAACTAATGCAGCTTAGGTGCAGCATGGTCAGCAAGCTAATTTGGTCGTAGATGCTTCATTACTTAACACCATCGTTAGAGAGAGCAATCCAATGCAAATCACACCAAGTATTTTTCATGCACTTGACGTTTGGTCTGACAATGACCTGTGATGTTTTTTTGGATGCATTGTATTACGTCTTTGGTGGTGACTCTATTGCCATGCTGGCATGAGAACAATCCTACAAAATATGCGTGTGTTCTTGTGTAATTTGCCACATGATATTGGCTGATACCCGGAGTCACTTGTTGTCAACGATAAATATTATTTACTTCTTTTTACTCAAGATGGTATGGAGACATCGTGTATTTGCTCCAGACAGGTTCTCATTGGCACATTTGGAAGCCTTCCTAGGATTGTCTCCCTTATGTCTTTTTTTGTTTTCAATGGGAGTTTATTACAGTTTCTTGTTCCAATGGATGTGTATAGAATTGTGGGCTTGATCAGATTCCCCCATGTGACACCGTGTGGGTGTGGAGCTGCAAAACTTTTGCCTTGTGATATACATCAGGCTATGGGGGGAATTGGGTTGCCTGAGCATGTGAGTCAAGTTAATCTCGGTAATAGTTAAAGCATTTAATTCGTGTTTAAAAAAATGGGTGACTCACTAACCAATTGGCATACTTCCTTTTCAGAAATTTTTAAAATGTTGAGAAAGGGATTTGGTTTTGCTATGGCGGTGTAAAACATTTTTACCCATATTGTTATGGCCCCCTCTATAAGGAAGGTTAGTAAAGGCAATGCCGGGCAGTGAGCTTTAGTTGTATTTATACCCTAGTGACTGCTAGCAGTGCTTATATTATTGGCTGATTATGTCATTGCCAATGTGTAGCAAAGTAAAAGGAATGGCATTGTAGTTTTAAAAGGGCAATTTTCCTCTTATGCCAGTCTAATGCAGTAGTCTTCACTGATTCTAATATAGTAATAATAGTAATAAAAATAATAAATTTGCTAATCTATATACTGATCTACATTCAGTCTCCAAAAAATTCTTGCGCCCCTTAATTCTCAGTGTTCCGGCTTGCCATAGCGCAAACAGAAGCTGCTGAGTATCTACGAACCCCTGCCAGCTTGGAGTTACTTAAGCGCATCTTCTTTGGAGACTTTAGTAGTCCTACTCACAGGCTTACTACAATAATGCTTAAAAAAATACTGTTTTAGCCGGCAGATGTGCTATTTTTAGGATAACATCTTTTTTCCAACATTTATATTGTCAACCTGCATCATACTTCAACACACTGTAGCCCGAGGATAACACGTCTGCCCAGTACTTATGCATCGGGATCGGCCACATCTAGTTGCAAAATGCATGCCACAAAACACCCGCAGTGATCTTTTAGGGATGCTGACCGTACTACATCAACAATGCCATGGCAATCGTGAGATTAGACGATGACTTGGGATTAGAGAGTTTACCATTCGTCATGATATCAAAAAATATCCTTGGACTGGATCAATTGCCCTAGCAGCTGGATCTGGCCGGCAGCAAAAGACCGATGCCAGGGGTACCGGTTCATTTCATTGTAGCTCTGCGAAATAGAACACTTGGACAGTCATACAAGGATGCTACAGGGATCGATATTAGTAAAGATACCGTCAATAGGAGGCTCGCCATAACTCGCATCTTCTAGGAGGGGTGTTGCAAAACGCAAGCAACTGCTCACCAGCTATCACACTGCAGACCACTTACAGTGGGCCCCCGACAATGCCCTCTGGACGGAAGACGACTGGAATTATTATTTTTTGACAGGCGAAAGCAATTTCACGATTTTTGTTTACGGAAAGTGATACCTGGGGTTAGCCGAAGGAAAGATGAGGCGTACCGACATGACTGCATTTAACTTACAATGAAATTGGATGCAAATTTGTGGTGATTTGGGGCTGCTATGCCTTGAACGGTATTGGAGCTTTACATCAGATCAAAGGTATTATGGATCAACACGTGTAGCACCTTCCGGTGGTCAAGGAAGTTGGATAGCAAAGGGCAAACAATCTGCTTGGTGATCGGTACATTTGGCAGCAAGATAATGACCCTAAGCTGACTGCCGGGTCAGTAGAGCTTTTTTTTTTTACAAATCCTGTGTGGTGCTAATGCCTTGGCCCAGCCAGTTGCTGGATCTGAACCCCATATAACACTTATGGGGCAACATCTACAGGCTTCTGGGGCCGGATGTTCGGCCTACATCAGCAGCTGATTTTTTCAGAAAAATGCAGGCTCTAGAATACTACAGCAGAGGAGACAATGAGTAAATGTGTGGCCTTTATGACTGGCTAGATAAGGGAGGTGATAAAGAATCGTCGTAGGGTGCGGTCGTACTGAACACATGCTTACCAACAGCATGCATATTTGTTTGTGGTCTGTCAATAAATATTTTTGCATGCTGTGTTGAACTTGAGTATGGCTGGGATCATCAAAAATCGTCTTGCCCGATCCGGGTAGCAGCTACGGCCATACTGCAGGGAGTTCTTGCAACTGAATACATTTTGACCTGGAGTGACATGTTAGTTTTAGCAAGACTTTTAGCCCCCGGTCTGTTGCCTGAGAAACATGTTTTGCTGTTCTATAGCAAAAAACATGCCATACTTAGTTGCTGCATATCAACAAGCTCAGACTACTAATCAACATCGTATCATTCCAGCCTGTTGCATTCTTTTTATGCCGATACCCGTAAGCTTGCCATGTCTAGCGTTTTTATTCGCAAGTGCATATTTCCGGCGCAAGCTCGTGCACCAGCAGCTCTTCGATGCCATGAGCTGGAAAGCTTCGATCAATAGCAGTAGCAGTTTTTCAAAGTCAACCGGAGCTCATCGTGTATCAAGTCGAGTTTCGTTTGGCTCAGGACGTGCTACGTAAGAACAGCTAAGCTCTTAGTTGACCATCATATCTGCTTGACAGCACGAAGCGATTCGAGTTTTAGCAATGACCTTGGCTACTAGTTGACCTTTTAAGGCTGGACGAAGGCTTCGAGGATACCTTGTAGCAGTGCTGAGCTGCCGCAGTTTTTGGCGCCTCGTTGCTTTCGCTTGGTGGTCTGAAGTTGAGTGGGAGATAAGTCTTCTCTGGCTAATCAGGCTGCGTAGGACTCTGTGTTGTCCTGTGAGTGAGTCGGCACACTTTCTCATTGCCTGCCCCACCGTGCGTGCACTCAGAGCTAGCGATGCTGATGGACGTGGACGATCAACTGTAGCTTGAGCACCATGATGCAGTGACCGTGCTGCCACTCCTATGCTGCAGTTTTGTGTTTTTTCTTTTGCCGAACACAGTCTCGCTTACCAAGACGCAGAAAAAGGGAATGCCGTTGAAGCAGGCACTTGTTAATGAGGTAAGCCTATCGTCTCAGTCCCACTTGATGTTATACTGTGCACTTTTGTAGCACTTATTCCTAGAGCTATGTGGTAAAATGTCAAAATGTAATGGTATGTCTTTTTTGCAGCTTTGCTGTGTTGTGGTGATTGTTCAGTTCGTTAGGTTCTATGTGCAAATGAGGTGAGCACTTTTAAGTAAATTTTCTACGGCTTGCCAGTGAACGAAAGAAATGTTTACTGTCAGGGAAGCAGGTTTGTGGCCAAGCATTGCAGCAAGAGCAACGCCCCCTACTGGAGATCGTCCTTTCCCTCGCCATGCCTCAGATTCTGCAGTTTCAAAAAGGTTGGGCATGTTGGCGATCCGTGGTCTTCAAGAACCTTGCTGCCCCTAGAAATGGCGAAGTGGGTGCTTTTGAAGGGAAACTCTTGAAATCTTCTCGGAGATGTGCATCTTGTTTGTGGTGATGGATAAGTTGACAATGTGCCGTAGTTGTGGATTGTCACGGCACAGGTCTTTGGTAGACAGTGAGGATTGGTGCAAAACCTGAGCGTGTTTTTGATTTCTACCTCACACGTGAGTTGGCTCTTTTGTGGCCGACATCTGAAGGTAGGTGCCAAGGTATGGTCTAGAGGTGGTGTGATAAAGCCCGCTGTGCATAGAGCTTAGCAAGACCCAGTCTTTCGCCAGGCATTCTTGTCGTCGACCGTGATCCAAGAGACCCACTCGGTCATGTTGGTTTCTGCTGTTTGTGGATGGTAAGATGGGGGAGCAGTTATGTATAGGACTAGGCAATGGCCCGGTTTGCCAATCCAGAACTGGAAATGCCTAATGGAATTATTAGCGATCCTATGCTAAGGCTTGTTTACAATGGTTGGACCGCTGCTGAGTCAGATAGTGCCATAATTGAAAAGATAGTCGCGCTTACATATTCTTCACCTCAAATTTGCTTGCATTATGTCGTTAAGATCCCATAATGGACTCTAAATCAAGTTTTTTCCTTGAGGTTTAGAAAATCTTAGGTTTGGAGGCCCATTAAGCATTATGAAGAGTAATTGAGTACTTCTGAAGCTTAAACCATAGTCAACCAGCAACTTATCTCTTTAAAAAAAACTAGGATTTTTCTGCCAAAAAATGACACAAACCCGGAATAGGACACTTGTGTTTTTATTTATATGAGGAATGGTGTAAATATAACAAAAAATGTGTATATAATTAATTGGTATATTTCCTAAGAGATCTCCTTCCTGGCGCTTCACATATGCCACGGGCCTTGAGCCCCGCCCTAACTTGGTTATGAAATATATTCACCTTGGTCTAGGCAAGCACCTTAACCACGGAGCCAAAATTGATTGACATATCTATGCCTTAAGTTTGCGCTTGGTTCAGGCATGTAGTTTTGGTGCGAACACCTTTCCCTACCGGTCTACTTAAGACTACTTAAAGGGTCTTGCTACACCGATGTTAGAGATGGGGAAAGCCTATCTTTTTCCTTAGAATCGACGTGAGACTGAAAGTGAACCACACGCAGTGGTGGTCAGATTTGGGACATTAAGGGTGCAAGGCATATAGTTGATGACAAGTGACCCTGCTGCTGTTGCTGCTAGGTGCTTGCTTGTAGTGGCAACTGTCTGTTAACAGCCTGGCTGTAGCTTGGCCGGGTTTACTTGTGGGCATATCTGCACATGTGTGTACCCTCGTGTAGCAATGCTGTTTATTGCTGTGCATAGACAAAAGTTTTGCAATCGTTTTTAAAACTCCATCTGCTGTGCTGTGTACATAGCTACTTCTTATGCTGACCTCGCTCCTCCCCCTCCGACTGTCACGCCAGTTACCTAGTGGCCAGCAGCCACTGCCAAGGCTGAAGCCCACTGGGCTGCTGTGACCTTGTAACAGCCCATGCTGCCGGGCAACTCTTTCTTTGTCAGCATATGGGCCCCTTCTTGAGCAGTACATTGCTGCTATGGGGTGTTGGCAGAACTTTGGCATGACTTAAGGTTTGCCAGTCCGATGTGCTTAACTGCTGTTCTCCTATTGCTTCCGAAAAGCCCTGCGCATCGCATCTAAAGCTTGATGTGTGCTCAGCATTTCTCTTAAAACACCGTTGAAGATCAGAGAGTGCATTGACAAGTACACTAGGCTCTTCACATTTTCTGTTCACAATATGAGAAACAGTAAGTTGAAGGACGTCCGGCAGCAGTGGAAGCACAGCAGGTTTGTGGCAAACGTCTTTAGCTTTAGCAACCTTTCCATTTCGACATGTGTACTCATTTTTTTATTGCTACTAGATCCTTGTACTTGCAACAGCATTCGTCCTACTATTCTTACAAAGAATGGTGGTAGTTGTTAGCAGATTCTTCCCAAGGGGAAATGATATTTTGTACCACCTGCCCCAATGCAAGCTATATAAAGGATTATTTACTCCACAAGTGTCAGCTCTATATTGATTGAACGATAGCTTTGGGGTATGATGTCGGTCATCTTGTCTCAGCAGCCTATTACATTGACATTATAACCGATGCATTTCGTGAAAGGAGTTGCATTCTGCGGTTGTCAGTTTTCTAAAGACATAAGTTTGCCGAGAAGGATACAGCCTTGAATTGAAGCACACAGGCTTGCTGAAGAAAGCAGGCTTGCCGTGAACACAAGGGCTCAACTATGCTTGGTATGAGCATTTCACTGGTAATGCTCAAAGATAAATGCCCATCGACTGCCTCGTTTAATGGCTCTTACTTGGCGATTGGTGGCATATCACGACTGGCTTTTCTTTGATGATGCTTTCAGCTAGGGCTGTACCCTCTAGTGCTTGCCTCCCTCCCTTCCTCTCTCCCTCCCTTCCTCCCTCCCTCCCTCTCTCTCTCTCTCTCTCTCTCTCTCTCTCTCTCTCTCTCTCTCTCTCTCTCCCTCTCTCTCTCTCTCTCCCCTATCCTTTGCCAGTGCTCGTAGGAGGCTAGGCCGATGGGGTCTCGCCACTAGTAGGAGGCTAGGTCTCGCCACTTTGCCTTTTCCAATAGCAGTGCATAAGGTACTCATGAGAATGTTGTTTCTTTACCCACAAACGCACTAACCTTGTCGTGTAAAGCAAGCGACCATCTACTGATATTGTAGGTGGTAGTGCAGCCAGAATTCTATTGGGTTCATCGGTTTTACTTTGATTTACCCAGCCCCTCCCCTGTACATTGTGTGGGTAACCATCTTCACAGGGCTGATGGCTACTTGGTTGAGTTGCAACCTTCAATATTTGGAATGGATCTAGCATGGCTTTACTAACATAATTGTGTTAGTATTTGTTATTTATCGGCTGGCTTCACAACCACTTAGCATAAGCAGAAAGATATCAACATGCTGTGATCAATCATTTCAGATTTTTCTTTGGCAAGAATAAGGTGATGGCCTTTGCCTTGGGTCGTGGTTCCGAAGACGAATACAAAGACAACCTGCATCGTATCAGCAAGAAGTTGAAAGGTCAGACCGGTCTATTGTTTACTAACCAGACTAAAGACGAAGTTGTTCGGTAAGAACCTTTTGGATCATGGCGATGCACCTCCTGGAGTGTCTCAGGCCAAATATCTGCTGTAAGGTGTGTTGCTTTGTGGCCTCTCAGTCTCGCAATCGAACTCAGTACGACCAGTGCAAAGCAGATCACCTACCATGATCACTTGTTGACACGAGTGACTAGAGCTGGGCTATTAATGTATGCCTACTGTTTCCCTCACCCCAACCTGACTGCTGGTTTTAATGTACCGAAAAATGAATCTTGCCTAGTCAATGGCTGGCTGGCTTGGCTTGTCAGACAAATGGCATTTGCAGTAGCTATGATTTGTTAGGTTAAAAAATGAACATGCTTAAAGGCTATGTTTAAAACTAAGTCTTGTTGAATCATTACTCTGTGGCTCAATGATTAATGAGTTGGTCCAGGAAACTCAAAGCAGCATTTTCATGTCTGCTGGAGATAAGAGTTTGTCCTCTCTTTGTCATTCTCCTCCGGTCTTCCCCTCACCTCTACCTGAGCACCCATGTCGACTTTGAAAATGCCTGCACCTGCATCTCTGAAAGCCTTGACTCGTGAAAAGAGATGGGGCTGTCGAATCTAGAGAGCCGTGCACTTTCAAGGAACACGTAAGGAAGTGCAAATAGGATCTGGAAAACAACCTGAGCTCTGCAGAATTGGGCGCCAAACTCATTCGACCTTGACATATTTGAAGGTCGAATACAGAATAGTTAATGTCAGTAATGCATATGTGCATTGTATGAGTGAATATGCGTGTGTGCCTTGCTCATGCACCCTTGCGTGTCCTATTGAGAGGCCGCCGATTTTGCTGAAATCTTACGGGAGGTGCGAGATGTGTCCTAGCGATAGATGTTGAGCAAATTGTTATGCTCTGTGCTTTAGCAGCCGATTGTGGCTGCCGTAGTATGAAAATGTGAATAATGTCAATTTTGCCTGTTCTTAACTGTATTTAGTCATTGACCATCTCTAACCGGTGGTGTGTATTGCCACATCTGTACCCATCTTCGGTATTGAGCCGTTCAATCGACAAATTCGTCAATGTTGGTATGCAGAATTTAGCAGGCTGGTAAAAAACTTGAACAGCCCACCTAGCGAGTATGTATCACGTGGGCTCAAAGCATAGTGACATTCGTGCAGATGTTCCTCAGCAGTGGTGCAATGCACGTTGTCTCACGTTAGCTAATCTTATCCTCTCTTGCTTGACTGGCATGACATTGGCATGATCGCTTGAGTTTGATCTTATCCAACGGTATTCCAATTTTTGCTTTTTTATGCTGCCGTTTTCCCGGCAACCCTTATGGAGGCCTTGCTGTGTAATCCAGTGGGCTTGTAGTGCAAGTATCAGAAACATACTCCGAAATCATTATTCAGCAGGTGGTGATGCTATGTCCATGTCGAAAAGGAGTCATATGATGCAGCCTGTGCCGATGAGCAGCTGCTGCAATGAGCCAGCCGCAGAGGTACTAGCTGCTCGGAGAGGCTCTATATGGTATAAATGTGGCATTAAGTAGGCTTTGTGACAGACCGTGACTCTTGGCTGAGTGGGCGTCTTCTACTGTCAGTCTTGCTCTGTAGCCCTTGACCGTGGCGATTGTGATGGTATGGAATGATCGTGATGGTATGACGTGTAAGGTAACATGCAGGGCATGATTGAGATAGCAAATAATGTATAAATAGGAGTCTGCAGCGTTATTGGGGGAGGGAGCAAGCAGAATGTGAACTCACTGAGTATGCCCTCACTCTGCGACTCCCTCTGTGTCGGCAACCATACCCATGTACACCTGTATGCCCTCACCTGGAAATTTTTTCTCCCGATCGTTGGGCTAGGTAGACATCTAGCTTCGATGCTGTGCCCTACCCCGATTTATTAAAAGTTTTGTGTTGTGCATTTGGTCACGGCCGTGTTTGCCGGCGATGGCTTCTTTGCTTCTGTTGAAGGTTTGCTGTGCTATTCGGTGTGTGCTGTGATTATATGTCCTTTGCTTTTTGCCTCTGCTCTTTGTGAGCTGGCTGCTCTGCCAGCACTTTAGCTACTCGGTGTAGTTATTCGCCAGACGGCGAACATACGACGGCTGTCATACGACGAACTCTTGAGGGGGGTTCGACAAAGGATGCCATTCCAGAAACTGATTGGTTTATTGAGCCTGCCTCGAACATCGGCAAAAGTATCAGTTATCCTTTGTTTACAAAGAATGGCTGGCATTCGACCATGAACCATACAACCGAAGAGCTAAGAACAGATCCACCCAATGAAAATAGTGTCAATCGTGATGGCATATTCTTAGACCGATGTATGCAGCAGAAAACTAACAAGAGAATGAGTCTTTGATCCTTTGCATCCATTTAAAAAATGGCATATTTTCACATTGTTTGGCATCTTGAAAATGATGCATTGCTCATTTTTTGTGGTACTTAAGCATGCACATTAATGCAATAGCTACAGCACACCGAGTATTCTCATTTCAGACTATAAATTAGCTGTGCCGTTCCCACACCTTTTAAGCCGTTAGTTACAGAAATTTTTTCTCTGCAGGTCCGAGACTGGAACTTGCTTCCACAGTTCTAATGCAATGCCATTTTCACTCCTTTTGCCGACTGAAGCATATCATGTCTTCGTGAGCTGCTATTTCCGTGCTACTTATTTGATTGCATGCCCTCCTGACTCCGCTATGCTTCTAGCTTGCCTTTTTTGCTGCGTAAGATGAAATCTTTTGGCTACCGTACGTACACCGAAAACCATGTAGGCTTCAAGTGCCGTGTAGAAAACTCCTGTGTAACACCCACTTAGTCCTTGTGGCTTTGTGGAGTTATGAGACAGAGATACTACATCTCATTATATTGCCTAACCTCAAGCTGCTGCCTATCGACATGTCTAAGACAAGCGAGTTGATTGCCTTTATGAAGGGACAACCGTGGGCGGTGTTCCAACCGGGACTTAGCACACGTGCAATTGATAAAGAATTGCGGATCCGTGATAATGTGGTTAGAAAAACCGTGAGAAGACTGTGACGACAGGCAATTTAGCAAAGAGACCCAGCTACCCATGTGTCACCACACCCAGCCAGATCAGAAGATAATGAGCTAAGCTTTAATGGATTGTTTTGCCCTTGCAAAAAGTTTATGCTGCATGCATGCTGCTACTGGTAGCTGGTTGGTAGGGAGGGATACGATTATGTGGCAAGTGAACAAGGTATGTTTGCTCAGATCTTTAAAGAAATAATTTCCTTCTGTCGAGCAGTCGGGTCAAATGTAAATCGCCGTTTTTTGTAAGTGCAGATGTATGCAGTAGAAGGGATCATGATGTGTAAATGCTTCTGTAGCGATGGGCTAGGTGTCTTGCATCATATGCTTGGCATCGAGGTGGAAGATGTGACTTTTATCTTAGAACGTTGCAGTACCTGGTGAAGTGAGGCTTCGCTTACATAATTTAATTTTCAAGAGAACTACTACTCTAAGCACACGGCTTAGCAGGTTGGTTTTAGGGCCCATGTATGCTACTAGAGTAGTCTATTCAATCTATGGATCCGAATTCTATTGAACATCTCTGGAGTGAAATTAATGGATGGCTCAGATCACGGGTGGGCCTTATTAGATCTGACGGCTCACTTTTCTCAGGTTTACAGAACGTTTGGACAATGATTAGGCCGGATGTTTGGTGAACGCTTAGTTCATTCCATGACTGCTCGAGCAAGTGATTTCTAATCGCGATAGTGCAACTTCACTTCAGCACAACAAAGTTATAAACTTCTACTGAAACTTTGCTTACTTGTTATGTAGACTGTTATGTAAGCTTTTTAGAGATAACTCATGACTACAGCCTGTCACGGCAACGTTTTTATATCTGGTTTGAAACTTTCGGGGTCCGGTGTCCATTTTAGGTAGCCTCACCAGCACTTTTGTTCTCGAGTGTCATTTTAGTTAGGATTTTGATTTTGGCCAACCGGAGGTGACACTCTACGATATAAGTGGTGAAAGGTTGGTCACAAATGTTCCCCGTAGCATGGTCTACATGCACCTGACCAGGCTGATGCCGCCAGGTACCACCAGCCACCCATCTGAACATCGTAATCCTGGGCTTATTTTGCAGAAAGGTGTGTGCTCGCGTATGTGTGCGCATCACATGAGATTCATTTCTTCCGGTTTAGTTCACTTGTGTGAGTGGATCGGTCGCTTTTTGAATCCGCCGATGCAACTTGCGTGTTCTAGGTGGTTCGAGTCGTTCAGCGAAATTGATTACGCTAGGTCAGGCAACATAGCCTCGCAGTCGGTCATCATCCGGCAGGGACCGTTAAAAGAGTTTTCGCACGCCATGGAGCCGCAGCTTCGTCAACTTGGCCTGCCCACCAGCCTTCAAAGAGGTGTGAGCTTAGCGCGCGAGCCGAGCTCTGTGAGTGTTCACTGCTCGACCATCTCAGCTTGTCGTCGCCTGAGCGTGCTCTGGCAGCACTGGCTGGAAGGGGGGGGGCTCGCGTTGTTCTGTGCGCGAGTGCAGCTGGCCGTGCGGTCTTCGGACGCATGCTGCGTAGCTGTGACGCCCAGCCTTTTGGACTCACGTGAGCTCTACTTAGCCTGCTGTGTAGGTATCTATCCAATCAGATCATGTTGCTAGTGGGCTGCCAGTGTGTTGTCATACAAACATGGTTTCTGGGCTGAAGCCCTCCGTGCCTCCCGGTCTTCCTGATACTTGGCTGTCTAGGTCACGGTTGAGGCCACATACCACCCACCTCCTTAAGTTGCCACTATATGGCTAAGGTCAAGGATTGGTCTGCCTTGGCAAAAGACATTTAGCCTGTGCTGTACCTCTTGTCAGCTGCCCGCTGTTCTGCACCCTGCTTCAGTCACACACCCTCTTGTCATGGCCTAGACTGAATTAATTTGTGCATAATAATAATAATAATGCCAACATGCTGGTAAGTCAATGTGTGGTCAATTGTCTTTCTGTTTCTCACTCACTCACACATAGTGTGTATGTGTGAGTGTGTTTGCTTGTATCAAGCTGGTTTGGCCCGGTGGTTAAGTCGCTTGCCCCGGCCGAGGTCGTAGGCTCGAGCCCTGTGGCATATGTGAAGCCCCTGAATAGAGATTAAGTTCTCCTAGGGTATAATGCAAATTAATTATATTTTATTTTTATTTCTTTGTTTCATAAGTATTACAAGAGTGTACTGAAATTTAAGTTTAAAGGTTTTTGGGTTTACGGTTTGTGGTTTGTGGTTTACACAGCCCTTGGCGACTTTCTGCAACGTGGCTATGGCAGTAGCAGACACCACACTTTTAATTGATTTACAAAGGCACATTTTAGCTGAGCTTAGTTCACGGTAACTGTTCGGGCAGCTTAGCTGCCTGTCCTGTCAATGCTGATTGGCTAGCTTCACCACCTGCTGTAGCTGGTTGCTGTGTGCTGCTGCACTGGGGCTAGCCAGGCAGGGCCTGTTTGCAGGTGGCTCGGTAGCAAGCTTGTCTCTCTAGTCAGCATCTAGTGCTCCCATCGGCCAGGTTTGGTCGAGAAAGATGTTGACTGGTTGTGGTTGCTTCATCAGCCTCCGTGCGTGTCTCCTTGCCGACATCCCTGATATAATTCATTTGTATAGAGCCCCAAGAGAACTTTATCTCTATTCAGGTGCTTGACATAGGCCTTGGGGCTCGAGCCCGCGACCTCAGCCAGACCTTGGTGGGGGCGAGTGCACCTTAACCCCCCTTGCACTGTTGCCGTGTAATAGTTGATGAATAAAAGATGTAGCAGCAGAAGAGCTCTCATGCAGCGGACAATGAAGTATTACCCAGTGCAGGACTCGAACCCAGGGCCTGGGCTCTCGTAATTGAGATATCGTTGGAGGCTGTGCCATGGCCCACGCGATGTAGTGGTCGCCGGTCGGGTGGGCCACCGATCGATGGGTACCGTGTGTGCCCTTCCTATCGTACGCTGCTGCATGGCTTGCAGTGGAGGCCGTCTGTGCTGAGATGGGCCTAATTCTGTTGCAGGTGTTATCACCCTTAACAAGGATCACAAAGTCTGTAACAAAGGCGACGTGTTAACACCAGAGCAGTGTAGAATACTGGTACGACTACATTTGCTAACGCTATCTTGCTTCTGTATCTGCTGCCTTGCTTGCCTGTCCGGCTGCTCCTAAATATGCTTAGCCGTCTGGCTGCATCAGTCCACTTTGCTGTCACTCGAAGCCTATAGCTGGCTGTACTCGTGAGATAATAACGATTTTCTAGCATGCAGTTATGCATCCGAGCCATGGTGTATAGGCTCGGCCATTTTGTCCACTTTTGTCACCAGCCGAAGGCCAGGGATCATGGTTCAGTCGTTACCCGGTAGATCCAAGTTCTCGTTACGGGTGTTGCTCGGAAGGTAATGGACTTGGTCCCACGTGTTGCTGACTGCCTTCAGATCCCGTATTCACCCCGTATCCATTGGCTGCTGAAAGATTGGGTGACCGACCGAATTGATAACCAGTTGACCTAGAGATGTGATTCCTGCGGTTGCTGGTTGTGCTTTTTTGCTACTGGCAACGGCTAAAACCACATGGTAGGTTAGCTGGATAGCCTAGAAACCTCGTATGAGTCTTCTCTCCGTAAGAAACTTCAAAGCTGTATGCCAATTAAACTGAGGCAATAGCTTGTGGTCGGTACCTGCATTTTAAGATGCCTCGTCTGCTCCATCCTTGTAGGGCCATTTTCATTTACTATTGGTACATGCATCAGTTATTGGTGTTACTTTGATATCTGTTTGCATTCTTGTTGGGCTGTTGGCACGTGAGCTATTAAAAGGCTATGTGCCTTATAAGCAAATTGAGCACACTGATGGCTCACTATGTGGATCCCTTAATAGATCTCAGAGCTAAGGCCGTGATAGTCTAGGAGGTAAGGTGCTCACTCTTCATGACCTCTGTCGTGGTTCGAATCCTGCAGCAGGCGATCCTGTATTGCCAACTGCAAGCTGTAGTGATATCACGTAAGGCTCTTGTGTTTCTATGCAAATGAGGCTGTTAAATAGCTAATGTGTATTTATAGTTTCTCTCCCCTCATGCTCCGGTCGGTTGAGTTTTGTGTAGACGTCTGGTCGCCGAGTATGCTCCTTCGTCGGACACCAACTGCTTGCACACCCTTAGTCTTCTGATCAAGCAACCACTGGATGGAGCGAGAGAAAGCCGCCATGCTAAGAGCTCGCAGCAAACCTGTAGCTGAATCGTCCGGTGAACAAAAGGCTTTAGTTCCGTGTTTTTCTGCTCGTATTTCTGCTTATTTTTTATTTATTTTTTTGTTTAGTAGTTAATGAGCTTGGACTGCCGTGCCATGACTGGTGCAGCACCTAGATCTGGCTATTGCTGACTAGGTCCTTCGAGCTCTGCTGCAGCAACGTCTGAGCCTACACCAGTCGCCCATGCCCGTCGTAAATGTATAACGGACGTCTGGTAGAAGCTGCTCTGTTAAAATTGGTTTCCATCAAACGTGATAAGTGTGACACGCCCAGCCTGAGGCAATGCAGTCAGTGCTACCAGACGCTCGGGTGCCGCGCGCAGGGGCGAGCCACATGCCTGGCTTGTAGCTCTGGCGCTTAGTGCAAGCAAGTCTTGGAGGGGCTGCCAATGCGAGCCTCGCACATCTTGGCAAGTGGTTGGCACGTGCTTCGCCAAGGTTTCTAGGCTTCATCGGGCCGACATTAGCTAAATACGCATTGTGGCATGTTAGATAAGGTGACCTCTCGACGGGTAGCAGTGACATGCCGAAGATCAGCCCGTGGCCTTCCCACCTGGCTAACTCCTGTGCACTGCTAAGTTATCTAAGCAACAAGCCCTATCCTTAAGATCCTTAACGAATGCCCGCCAGTGGTATGTTTGAGGCTGGTATATTCCATACTAGCACATGCATAGCAATTGTCAGCTTTGAAAGCAGCACTCTTTGTTCAATTCGACTCCATTGGAGGCAGCATTGCTCATAGCAAAACCGACTAACTCCACAGAATATGGGAATACACAGATTTCGACTGTTTCTCGTGGGTTACACTTGGCCTGTGCAAGATTTGTTTGCCATGGGTCGGTGAGGTGATGTTAAGTGCGAACTCCAACCTGGCAACCTCAGAAGTCGAGCCAAGAGAAACTGTTATGCTATCTATCTTATTTTTAGAAACTTTTTTGTCACCCAATGGCCGAATTTCGGTTTGCCCTTGGTTCAATGTGGAGTGAAAGTGGCAAAATTGAATCCATCGACCAAGAGGTATCCAGCTCACTACCATCAACTGTAACAGTACAAGGTTGGTTCACGTGATTTATGGGGTCTTACCCAATGCCTACACAAAACGTGCAATTTATTCATCCTGTTCCCCTTCATGGCCACCTTGCATGCTTCGTGACTGTTAGTGCCTACCTACTTCAGCACCTTCATTCTTAAGTCATTTTTGAATTCGTCTCCATTCAACAGCTGTTACGTCCGACTGCTAACTTGGCTATCTATACAACTATGCATTTAGCTTACAGGGATCTCATAAAGTAAAAATACTCGTTGCAGCTCCTGAGAAAACAGTCATGACCGAAGACACTGACATGTACAGCGAGGACGAAAGTGACGGCGAAGAGCAATGAGATCGGTGCTGACAGCGATCAGCGACCCCTGTGCATTGGAGCTCGGGTAGTCTGTATTTGTTGCCAATAAAAAGTTGCTGTATATTACTTGAACATATATCCTCGTGGTAGATGTTGTCAGGGTAATGTAATGAATGACAGCTTCATGCAAGTGCAAATTACGGTGTGAATACAAATGAAGCAAAGAAACCAGAGAGAGAGAGAGAATACCACAAGAAGGGTTTTGTTAAGCCGACTATCCATTTCAGTAATGACAGCACATTGTTACGAGCGCAACAAATGCATTTCTTCGCCGATGATACAAAAAGTCACAGCAAAAGCTATGCTAGCTAGCCAGACAGGTTCCTCAGTTTTTGTCAGCGCCAGCATCTTCATCGTCCTGTTGGCTATTATCCTGATCTGATGTCCACAGCTGAAAGGAGAATTGGCATCCGTGTACACTCGAGGTAAGGGGCAGGCAACTGCATCAAATCGCAGCAAATCCTCAACTGCTATCATGACTCACCGTCAGGTTATCTCGGAGCAGCTGCATGATAAGTGTGCTATCCTTGTAAGCATCTTCTTGTAAAGTATCCAGTTCGGCAATGGCATCATCAAATGCCTACATGCAATGTTGTAAAGACGATGAGTTTATTTGGCATGAGGTAGAACGATCATGCAGTCAGGTTAACGTCACTTAAATAGCAAAACCACAACAGAAATTATCGACCTCATAAAATCACGGCCCTTTAGTGCTCGAAAGAAATCAGCTAGAAAAGTCAAGTGCACCGGCTGCTAGGCCCGAGCACTTTGTTAACGTGGGCAAGTGCGTGTGCATGCATGCTCAGTAAGGCTGGCAGGGGGCCCTGCAAGCATGACCCACCTGCTTGGCCAGGCTGCAAGCCTTGTCAGGTGAGCCCAGGATCTCATAGTAGAACACTGAGAAGTTGAGCGCAAGGCCGAGGCGAATCGGGTGAGTGGGCGCCATGCCGTCTTTGGCTGCGAGGAATGCCTGGTTGTAGGCTTCCTGCGACTGATTTATAACTTCTGCAACGGCAGACACGACGTGGCGAATCTGGTGCGACCACATATGCTTGGCCTATCCAAGCCAGTGCAGCTGCCAACGCTGAGCGGAGGCGGGTCTAGCCGACGAGCTGTCGCATGCATATACGTACCTCCTCGCTTATCGCCGGCCGCGACCTCGGCAAGATACCTGTAGTAGTCGCCTTTCATTTTCAAATAGAACACTTTACTTTCGATGATGCTGCTACTGGCGGCCTTGTCGGCAGTGGCAGCCTGCTTTTCGCAGCTGGGTATGAGGTTTTTATCTAGCAAACCCTTCAACGACAACAAAATACGCACCGGTCATCGAGTCACTCTGCCGCCCGGACGCCTAGACGACGACAGCTCACAAGCCGGCCAACGTCGCAGGCTGGCTGAAGGCGGCAGCGCGTTTCCTCCGAGACGTCGGGCGCCAGTCCCCTTACAGGGGAACTCGCGAGCGAACCGCCGAGACGAGCTCCGGTAGAGCGGCGGACCTCAGGCGGTCAGCCGCGGGTGCGCGAGCGCTCGCGCGCCCCGACGAGCAAAACATATCCGTGACGGCATACGTAAAGAGCGACCAGGTCGGCGGGTGCTGGCCACCGGAAGCGACCGCCGGCCGAGATGCAAGCAACCGGGGCAGGTAGAGCGGGAAAGCGGCGCGGCTATATCCACGGAAGAAACGGACTGCGGATGGCAAACTGTCGGAACTACTTCCGGCTGCCCTAGTAACGACCGAGGCAGAACGAGCCGAACATTCGGGAAGCCGCTGGCCAGGGCGGTCGCGGCTGATACGTACCAACACATCCCGGCAGATTTCCGTAAGTTCGTTCTCGATTTTCTGGCGGTACTCCCTCGACATGGCCTGCTTTCTTTCGCTGCTGTCGCTCTTGGCCTCGATGCTTGAAATTACTCGCCAAGACGAACGCCGTGCGCCAACCACATTCTTGTAGGCAACGGAAAGCAAGTTCCGGTCCTCGCTCTCCAGCGGGTGACCACTGTGGGTGATAACGACTTGCTTCATTGCAGTTGCCATGTCGTCGTATCTTTCCGCTTGCTCGGCCAGCTTCGCGCGCTGCACTAGCTCGTCTTTGCTAGGGTTGCTCGTCATTTTCGGGCGTTCCCACCGACGTACACCGCTACCAGGCAGCCACCGGTATGACCTATAACGCCGAACAGGAAAAGCCGACAGCAATGGCGGACTCGGGGGACTAATCACAACCCGCTTTCCGATATGTTGCTCCACCGGTTCCCGTTCGTTCAGACTTCGTCAATTCCTCTTGTATTCGTCTTTTATAAACTTAAATGTATTTATTTTTTATAAATCTGATCGTTGTATGTTAAAAATAGCAGACTGAGCAGCGTCATGCCAGAGCACCGGGCGGTCCTTGGATATAAAATAGTTCCTCGGCGTCCATGGCTGCGACCTGCGGGGCGGTTCATCGGAATTCACGATGGTCGTGACGTAAGGCGTGGGCTGCCGCGCCGTAGCAGTGCGGCAGCTCCGCCGAGTCTTACATCCGTAGGGCGCACCCTAACTTAGGCCCAGTAAATTTGCTCGGCCCTACCGGGATTTGAATTAGGATTTGCGGGGTCAACTTTTGTGGACGTAGTGCGCAAATTTGCGCTGGAGTGCCGCCAGCGCGGTTATGTTTAAATAGAAGCGATTTCTGGGCCCACGCCTTTCACTCTGCCGGCCGTGCAGCAATGACGGCTGCATTGCTTATGCGCTGCCCGCACCGTCGGAGGCCGTCGCTGCGCTTTCCCGACGCAGGTTCGCCTGTCCGCTGCAGCCGAGACGCGTCACGCTCGACGGACCTGCTGTGGAGGCCGGCGCGCTCAGCAGCGCGGCAAAATCTTTGGGGTTGACTACCCTAAGCCAAGCCTCAGGCCTAGTTTTGAGTCCAACTCGGACCCCTAAAAATTCACCCCCGCCGCAGGACCTCAATATAGGACTCCTTGCGGATATCCTTGGTCGGCGCTAGCGGACGCCGTGCTGTCGAATGTCGCGAGGCGTTTTTCCCGCCGGTCGTGCCGTTAGGACAGAGCTAGCGGCGGCGCTCTAAGGCGGATCCTCGAGCCGAAGGTGAAGGCGCGGCGACTCACTGGGTCACCGCTGGAGTTTTCGTGAGCAGTACAGCATAAAAATAGAGCCGAGAAAGCGATTTAGTTTTCTGGGGAGCGCTATGGAATTATAGTATTATTACTATTATTATTATTATTATTATTATTACGAGAGCCGGGAGTAGTGAGGGTATCCGCGAGACCAACCGCCGTCGAGGAAGAAAGAACGGAAGATGGAAGGGGAAGAGGCAACGCCTGGCGGGGGCAATAATCAGTCGGCAACAGTCGAGCGAGCTCCGTAGGAAATCCAAGAGCGTCTGCAGAAGTAATCCCAAATGAGCCGCCTGCTCTTAGAAGCCGTCGCAGACAGGAAGTAGTACTAGTCACGACTAGTCGGAAGCTTTCTGTTTTCGGGTTACACAAGAGGGCCACGATTTCATTGGCATGGCTGTGCAGAGATGAGACCCAATCATGTAACCCGGTCCGTAGCAAGGGGGACTAGGGGACCTCCCCCCCCCACCCTTATACTCGCACTTGACGACCCAGGGTCGAGGGAAGAGGGAGAGTATAAACTGTGGAAAGAAGCGGACCGAGCACAGAGCCCCGAGGTAGCGCGTACTTCAGCGGTTCTTCGGATAATCTTTGTCCGGTCACACTTCAATACTCTTGAGTCTCCCACTAAGATAGGACCTGAACCATTGCAACGCCGTGCTAGTAATACCCGGGCGAAATGCCAGACGCTTAAGATGGACTTTGTGATCAATAGTGTCGAATGCTGCCGAATGATCTAGATGAACAAGTAGAATCTTCATCCAAGTCTGCATTACTGAGCCGGTGGCTATACACCCTAAGCAACGCTAACACTGTGGAGTGATTAGCTCTAAATCCAGACCCGTAAAGTTAAGGCTTAGACCTTAGCTACGTAAGCTCCGAAGGCTCGAAACTCCAAAAGGACTCCTCAAGAGCCGGTTAGGCACACACACAAAATATCACTGATATCGACAAAGCCTCTCAAAGCCATTCTCTGACCCTAGCATTACCTTCCCTGGAAATCTTATAGCCACTAGAGAGGGGCTTCCCAGCGGCCGCGACCTTTCATTAGACGACAGTCGGTTCTTCGAAAGAGGTTTGAGGAGGCATTTTGGAACCCTATAACTACGGAATCGCCTAGACTTTTATTTTTCACAACCAGCTTCCTATCACGTCCTGTAAAACTCGGATGACTTTCCGGTACTAATGGTTGTGAACGGCTTAGCATTCGCCCTTGCCGCTAGTATTAAGTCCTGGCTTAGCACGGCAGTGCAGCCGCGAAAGCACTAGCTTTCTAATAAGCTACACGAGTTAAGTGCTCATGACTTCAGCTTCCTGTTGGCCATCGTCGGGTCAATTTATTTGCTTCAAGTTCATCTGACGCATTTGAAGAAGACGAGTCTGCTGCCGACTTGCTAAGCTTTCCGGCTAAGAAACGTGGATCGGCTGATTTAACAGTTTCATTTATATCCTATAGCGGCACCTTAACGGCCATCACCATCGCTTGCAGTGAAGGATCGCCCACTGCATCAAGACTCAAACTCGCGAGTGCGTTCGAGCGCCTTGCCCTTGTGGGCTAAGAGGCAAATAGGTGGTATGACGTTGCACTATTTGCCGACTTCGGTTTATACCCACTTAAGTTCAAGGTTTAGCATCTTCTTAAAAGATGCCTTGTTAAGGGACTATCTGCACCCGACGATTATTAGTTACAGACTCAGGAAACTGTAGTTTATGGCGAACAGGGTTACCATAGATTTCGATCTATGGAGTCAGTATCCAGGCGGGATGCTTATCTAAGCGTGCATGGAAGAAGTGCCAATGAGTTATTTCAAATAATGGATCGAACGAAGCTAGTCAAACGTGTAACTCCATTAATGCCGACGAAGCCTTGAAGGGCACACTCTTAATGCGATCAAACGTTGTTAATCGTTCAACAGACCAGCCTAATGAACTGGCTAATTTGCTATGTCAAAATAAAGTTGCGTTCAAATGTTACCAACAGGGCGCACTAACTCAAGGACAATTATTCTCCATCCCAGAGAATGTAGTCGGCTGGTCGAGTCGGCAAAGGCTAGTCATGAGCTCCACCCGGCTACCGGCAGTAAATGCCTTCGCAGGGTGGCTCCCGGAAGATATATTACGGATCAATGCCCGATCCAGTACATGAAGTTTGCGTCTCTCAGCAGGTTTCCTGGCTCGTTCGCTCTCGGATCGTGTGCATAGTTTAGTCAACAAAGAAGGGCTGAGTTCGATCATTTTAATCGCCAGTGACTGAATATGGGGATGGTGAGCCGTGATAGCACACTAGGTAAGACGGTTGCTTTCACGACCTAGGTCCCGAGGTCGTGTGTTCGATTCCTGCGGTGGGCGATTCTTTATCGCCACTGCAAGCGGTGGCGATAGCCGTAAAGGCTCTTCTGTCGCTATACAAAAAGAGGCTGTTTAGTCAGCAAGGATTTATTTATTTATTATTTATTTGATCATATATATATATATATATATACAGGCTGTTTAATAAGCTAGGATTTACTTATTTACTTTGCGAGTGCTTCAATTTCCCCGAAATCTATTTTCCAGGATAAAACCGACCGAGTTGCAACTGTATCCACGCCTATTCCGCGAAAAGTTTGATACGAGTAGGTCGCTCACCTCCATCAAATAGCTCAGAATGGTGTCTTGGTGTCTCGACGACATAACTGCTTGATGCCTAGAAATGGACCATCTCGAAATAAAAAGCACTTAGTTTGCTTACAAGAGGCTAAACCCGGTCAGAGCCGGATCAAGTTGCCCTCTTAACTTCTCAATGCTTTTATGACTTAGTAATTTTTTGACTGCATTATTCCGTGTTGCTTTTCATCGCTCAAGCAAACGCGAACCTACCTTTAAATTTAGCAGAGCTACTGCCCTGTAGTGTAGTCAGCATATTTCCGAAGACGGACTAATGCCTCAACCTTGGTATGTGGCTAATTATAAAAATAGCTATTCTGACCAGGTGGTGACCACTCGCTTACCCACATCCCTCTCATTATGCTGCTAGCCAGGTGCCATGCTATTTCTCTAGACTTAATCACCAACTTGAAAATTGCACTCTAGCCTAATCAGTAAGAGGGATTTTATATTGTAGACTTCTCGTAATAGAGCAATAGTTATGATCACAGGATTGTCACTTTTTTTGACTGACGGGCTTCTCTGCTGATATTACAAATAAACAGTGCACTGGAAACAGTGTGTACAGGCATGTAAGGATTAACAAATGGGCTAAATCGACAAAAACATAAACATGGAATTATAAGTGACAGTACTTTATTTAACAATCCACTGCATCACATATTCGACACATTAACAAATAAAGTGGAGGGTCAAACAGTAGCTGCGAATATCGAAGCGACCTTTGTCATTTAGGGGGGGGTCAGCCTGTGATAGGCATACAAAAACAAGCAAAGCAAATGTGAACCTTCCAGCTAGACTTAAGCCTCAAAGCCTGCTAGCAAGCATCTCTATTAGGCAATTCCTTTGGCCAGAAGTAAGCTCATAACCTAAGCATACCATTTTTTCGAACACAAACTGTTGTAATGTTCTCCTGAATAGCAAAGTGTGGGTCAATAATCCTATTGCAAACCGGACGAGCATTTTTACAAGAGAGAGCACTGACCCACGCCCGATCCTGTGCCCTGCAAAACCAGATCAACCATATCGCCCATATAGCCGAGACTGTTCACGCATCCCCGAAAAGATCCTTGGAAGAGCCCTTGCGACCACGCTTTCACACTCCACTTCTGACCGAAGTTGCCTATGATAAAACATTACGAAGGCGTTATTAGCAGGCCGATCGTGAATAGCCCTCCCAATCCTTACTAATATTACAGTCAATCATGCTGGTGAGGTGAGTTCATCTCAAGGCAAGCCAAAAATCACAGCGGTTCATTACAAGAATTGTGTAAAATCAGCAAAATTTTTAATCAATGTCCTTTGTCTGAAGTTAGAGTGATTCCAAAGAGAAAACGCGACATGGACGTGCTTCAAATGCCAGCTAACTGGCTGGGCCAAATTAGCCACATGCAGCTGAAAGCTTTCTTCAGTGTGGCTTGACTTACCCAAGTACAACTGTGCTATGTTGCTCGCTGCGGCACTTTCCGGCATTCGAACCCTGAACTCAGTGACGAAGCCGTTGAGCTTCACAATGACAGCAGTGAAGCTGCCAAGGCTGGGAACAAACAAAACCACTGAGCTCATTGCCACAAGATTGACAACTTGTAGAATTGCAGCTAATCGCAAAAACCTAGACCTTCTCATGACTGCTTACCCTGACACGGAAACGGACAGAGAATTCTGGGCTTGGAGGATGAGCAATCGATGAACGGACTGCCAGGCTGACGACTCAGGCCAGAATCGCCATGCCATTTTCAAGCGACCGCAAGAGATGCCAGCGGCTAGGTAGCTGCTTTCGGTGGCAACGGCCTAAGGAAACAGAAAAAACAGCAGATCTGCCATTGCTATTGCTTAGGAACGCCATTAGATTGTGATGGGCTGGTCCTGCGTTTTCTCTAAATGTCTTGTATGTATCTGTCAGTGCGTGTGTCTCTCTGTCTGTCTCTCTGTCTGTCTCTCTCTCTCTCTCTGTCTCTCTCTCTCTCTCTCTCTCTCTCTCTCTCTCTCTCTCTCTCTCTCTCTCTCTCTCTCTCTCTCTCTCTCTCTCTCTCTGTCTCTCTGTCTCTCTCTCTCTCTCTCTCTCTCTCTCTCTCTCTCTCTCTCTGTCTCTCTCTCTGTCTGTCTGTCTGTCTGTCTCTGTCTGTCTCTCTGTCTCTCTCTCTGTCTCTCTCTCTCTCTCTCTCTGCCTACGCCTATCTCTCACTTCTGTCTCTCTGTCTCTCTCTCTGTCTCTCTCTCTCTCTGCCTACGCCTATCTCTCACTTCTCTCTGTCTCTCTCTCTGCCTACGCCTATCTCTCACTTCTCTCCTCTCCTTCACAATCTCTCTTTCTCTCTCACTCACCTGTCCAAGCCAAAAGAGCATGCCGTCCGCCGTAGCCGTGAAGTTCAAGCTCAGGTCCAGCGTTGCTGCACTCGTACCTTTGCCAGAAATGTACGAGATGTAGCCTGATCCATCGAAGCCAAATGAGCTAGGGTGTTCATCTGCAAGGCACAATGGCACAATTGCTTTCCCCGGCAGAAGGATGGCACCTCCAACGGACACATTCATAGCTCTCACACTCATCGATTTTGCTAGGTCATCTCTCAGAATGACAATCTTATTACCCCTTTTTCGCTCTCTCTCTCTCTCTCTCTCTCCTTCGTTCTTTTACTCGTTGATAAGTCTGATATTTCCTACGACTTTGCTTTCACCTGAATTCCTCTCTTCTATCCTAAGTTTAAGTTGTCTAAGCTGCTTAAGTTGTCTAAGCTGTCCAAGTTGGTCCATGCACTTGTGACATCCCGTCTTGACTTCTGTAACCCACTGCTTGCTGGCCTACCACATGTGCAATCAGGCGATCACAGCTAATGCAAAACTCCGCAGCTAGGCTTGTCTGTCGGGAGCGGCGCAGTTGCCACATCACACCACTTCTCACCAACCTGCACTGGCTACTAGTCAAGCAAAGGATCGACTTCAAGGTTTTGTCGCTCACTTTTAGGTCACTTCATTCTTTCGCTCCAGCCTATCTCTCAGATCTACTCCCCCATCGTACCACCCACTTTTCACAATCCGACAGTTTACCAATGCCTCGTACAAACCTCAAATCCTTTGGAGACCGTGCATTTAGTTTGTATGCTCCCAAAGCCTGGAACTCACTCTCGACTTGCGTCAGAACATCCCCTGACTTGACCAAATTTAAAAAGGACTTAAAGACACACCTGTTTATTACAGCATTTAGTGGGTCCCTGTGATTCGTCCTTGATGTGCTTATGCGTGCTGACACTGTGCATGCTGCCACTAACCACACTTGCGTGCTGACCCTGTGCATGTCACCCCTAACCATGTTATTCATGCTGTTTATCAAGCATGATATTACTCACCATTCAATCGCATTTCCCTTTGCAGGAAATGTAAAGCGCCTAGAAAGAGATTGAGTTCTCTGAGGGCGCTTTATCAAGTGCATTATTATTATTATTACCCTATCTTGATGTCTCCTCACTTGGTCCAACTTGCACGGCTCGTATCCTCCTCTCTAGTCTAATGGAATGAGAGGGGAGTTGCCACCAGTTCCATAAATTTGACAATTATACATGTAGCTGAACCCACAGCTGACTTGTGTTGTAATGGCGTGTCCCATGCCATATTTACATAGTACTAAGCACAGATAAAGCCTATCGTAGCATTAGAAAGGATATTTCTTTAATCTTTGGGATTTGAACCAACGAAGTCGAATACTGCCACACCAACTAGCCCATTTCGACAGACGGCCAAAAGCTACCATGAACCACGTGGTGCCATAAGTCCGCTAAGATATTGCTATGGCAAGCTGCATGTTCTACTGGCAGTGGTAAAATTCTTGCATCAACTTTCCATGAAGTTCCTAGGTTCGTCGCTGACATGGAGCATATGATTACAAGCAGACACTGCCAATCTTTGAGCAGTCCAGAATTATGGCTTGAGTGGTAGCACAGCTTCAAGACCATACTGTGAGCAGTAATGCACCACTATTCCTGATCTATCACGCACCATTATGAACATCAGCATCGAGTACCGAAACAGTAACACCACTAGAGCACCGGTTAAACTTTTCTTGAACGTGCACGGATGCCCACATGCACAAACATGCACATGCACACACAATGTGCAACCTAATGTACATGTTCACACAAATGTACATGTGCACCCAATGTACACGTGCACCTCAATGTAAACATGCACCTCAATGTACAAGTGCACCCCAATGTACAAGTACACCCCTAGCATATGTGGTCACTACAAAAAAGTCAGCAAACAGTCACAGTGGGCTCTGTTTGCATCGCACATTGACACGACTGTAATAAGAACATTATAAGTTTCAGAACAGCCCGTGAAACGACTGGTTGTTCAGCTAGCTCACGAGGTCGAAAGGACACCCTTCCTGCTTTCTCGTCAAGTGCAAAAAGTATGCTGCACAATACACTAACCAAGGCTAAGAAGCCAGATGCTGGGAAACGGCATAACGATGTTGTAAACACCAACCGAAGCCTCACCGGTCAGCATATTTACCCGATTCACACCTGGTCCCAAACTTTCCCAGAGGGCATACGCATCGATAGCCGGGCTGTTTGCCTTCACGGGATGGCGGTTCGGGAATGCACGTGCTTCCCGAAGAGCAGGCTCCATCACATACCACCGCCGTGTCACAGTGCTGACCCGTGAAGTCCTGTAGGACACAAGCAAGAACCCAAAATTCGTCAAGAGCCAAACTCTTCCGAGCCGATGGTTGGCTTTCAATGAGGCACATGAAAGTGCAGACTGAGCTACAGTGACACCTGCAGCCACCAGCAAACAATGTTACAATCAAACAGATGCAAAGTCATGGTACAAAAGTCAAACGAATAGGCTTACATAAACAAAGACAGAATAACTGCTAACTTAATACATTCGGTCAAAGTACAAAAAACGAGGGATACCATTGTGGTGCTACCTTCACTTGCAATCTATTCATGAAACAATGTTGCTATCATGCGTGCTTGCATTTTTTATACGCATGTGCACATTAAAAGCGATCCTAGGACTAGTACTATTATTAGAAAACCGCATTTCTACAAAGCTCATACGAATCGACCGAGCCGAACAGATCGGCCCACTACACCGTAGCATCATCGCCAGAGCAAGGTGGGTGGACCAGGCCGACGACTGCGCACACAAGGGTGCCGTACGAGGGCCCAGGGTCTGTCATGCTCAGAGCCTGATCGGTCTAACGTACATCTAACGCATCCGACTGATTCGGTCTGATGACTGAACTGCTCCCGACTGATGTTCTACCGAACGAACGATGCCTCAAAGAAAGAGTGTTATCGACGCATTGTAGCCTAGGCATCTGCCACGCTCTGGATGGACTGCCGAGTTCTGTCAGCTAAGGCAGCCAACGTAGGCTGCCGTAAGCAGCCTCGGCCAGCAGTACAAGTAGTGCCTCTCATTGAAAGAGCTTTGCAAGGCCAGAGTCAGACGACGAGCGAGCATTTAGCAAAAAACACGGTACATTCCTGAAGCAGCACTCAGGTGTGCAAGGATGTGCCTCGAGCTTGATGTCGCCTTCAGCCCGGCTTGATCTTGACCTCTTCGAAATGTAAAGTGCATAAAGTCATAATTGCAAACAGTGGCATAAGTGCCACCCTGCCACGAACGCTTCCTTCTTTCTTTCGTACACTAGAATCACGCCTTTGCGCATTCACTCCACTGAGCCATGTGCTCGGTCGCTCAAGCAGCCTGCAGTTGGCCTGGCGAGTGAGCAGATAGCGCACATGCACCGGAAAGCCAGGCCTCCAGCAGTGGGGGGGAGGGTCATGGAGGTGGGCACAGCAACCTGTTGCCGCTCTCACCGACCTTATTGCACACACAGGTAGCAGTTGCAGGGTCTGATCCGTAAATGCAGGTGCCTCCGTTTTGGCAGACGTCGTATCCGCATGCAGTGCCGTCACAATCTTCCACGTTCATTCCGTCCACGGCGGCTGCAGATACAGCACAGCTCGAATGCCAAACATCGTCGAGCGTTTCGCTGCCCGCCAAGGCCGAGAGCTGCTCTCGTGCCCGCTGCATGCACAGCGCCTGCGTCCAGCCTGCATCGGGCCAGTGTGTCACGCAAGCGATTTTCGACTTCCGGCACATGGACGTAGCACGGCTCGAGGAGCGCATCGCAAACTTCATTGCAAAATGTTAGTGAATGAAACGCTAGTGTGCAGAAGAGCAGCCGAACTAGCTGCTGAGTCATGACTTTTTCAACGGTTGCCCTCAATCGTCAGCCACCAATTCTCTTGGGTCTGTCGAGGCTAGCGCTGCCAGCTAAGGCTTTGTCAAGCTGCAAGGTGTATGCTGCCAGCCACTGCTACTGCCATGACAGTATGTATGTATGCATGAATGCACATACACACACGCATGTACACAAGCACCCCCACACACACAAACAAACACACACACACACACACACACACACACACACACACACACACACACACATGCTAGATCTGTTAGAGCATGCTAGATCTGCCAGTTTCCGACTGCCAAATATTATTCAAAATTCCTTAATTATAATGGCTAGGAACCGGTTATGTGTATCCAGATTATAATGGCTAGGAAGCTATTATGTCACACCGTACGATTAGGCAGCACACAATTCTAAGTCATGTAATATTCCAGTCAGTCAGTTATGCTCTAGGAATTGAGCTGGCAGTGAGTTGTGCCTTAGCATTCGAGCCAGTCCGGAGCTGCGACCAAGTCGTTTTGCAGGTCAGCAGTTGGGAGGTGCTTGGTGGCGTACGAGCTATCGTATGCAGTGGCTGATGCTGGAAGGCTGCCACCCTCCATTACTGTCGAATTGAATTCTCTGTGCAATGGATACAGACTTGTTATCTTATGGTTTGGGTGCTCTTGGCTACTGTCGTGTTCCTCTATCTTCGGCATAATTGCGTGCACTGGAGCAGCAACTACAAGTCACCAGCCGTGCTAGAAAACTCAGGGCTTCACCGGTATTTGTCTGCAAAGGACTAGCACCGCTACAAGCGGCATGTTTTTGGCCACAGTAATCAAGTGAGAAGCCACTACCGCACGTTTGCAGCGCTATGCCCGGCTCATTGCGGAGGAGCAGTAAGGGCTTGCTCTTCACCACCCCAGAGAGGTGTGTGACGGGTAAGGAGGGGAGAGGAATGATCCCTGTCGTCGGCCCAGGTTACCTTCTTCGGTGATGGAGTAGTTGACTGAGTTGACAGTAAGTCTACGAATGCAGCCTTCAAATGCGACCAGGCCAGCACCGGCGATAGCATCAGGCGGCAACATCTCCATATTGGGCACTCCGCCTGTTGAGCACATACGACGACGCCACGGCTGAGATGCATCAGTGACAATGTGCAATCATCGTGCAACTGCACCGGCTGGGGGGGTTGGTTGGTTGGTTGTCCAAAGAGCAATAACGCCACGTGAGTGGCACGCAGCACTAGATCCCAGCTGGGGGTGGGTGGGTGGGTGGGTGGTGGTCGGCCTTACCGAGATAGAAGGGTGTCGTGGTGTCGAGCATTCTCATGCTCCCGTCGTACGATGACCGACTGGGCACACCGTCCAGTGACAGAGAGGCGCTGCCGTACGTCCGGCGCACTTCGACCGTGTGCCAAGCGTCTGCAACGGGTGGCAGTGGCGCTGCTCGATGAAGGCAAGACTGCCGCCATGAAAAGCATGCTTTGCAGAAGCATACGGCTCGGGTGCAGCTCAGTAGAGCATGAGATCACGCATTTTTTCCTGCATCGAGGTCGAGCCGGCCTCTGGCTGACCGCAGAGCACAGAGCGAGCAGCACCGGAAGCTGCTTCTCAGACACTCACGCACGACGTGACATCCCAGCCTCAAACGTGAGCAGGCGGCAAAGCAGCCAGGATAGGTTAAGGAAGTAAGAGGAACAGAAGGACAGTGAAGGAAGTATGTAGCATTTCAGTGGCAGCATTGGGCAGCTGGACATAATGTGTTTGAGTCGGCAGCAGTAGAGAAGAAATCTTCATTCGTAGCTCAATGCTCAATGGAATTTTTCAATGGCACACAGAAAATTGCTGCCTATTAATGGCCTAACAGAACTGGTGCTACCTCTCTCTCTCTCTCTCTCTCTCTCTCTCTCTCTCTCTCTCTCTCTCTCTCTCTCTCTCTCTCTCTCTCTCTCTCTGTTGAATCTTAGCAAGTTCAGCTGGATCTATTGAGAGTGCTAAGATCAAATGCAAAGTCGCTGGAAGCGGGAGAAGGTGCACCGACACGTAAAAGGTACCTTGATATCCTGCTGTTGGTGCCACGGTGTATATATCAAATGCCAACAACCTGCCACAATGTTATAATTAAGACCGCTTGCTAGTCACGGTGACAAAATAAGCTTCTGATAATCAGATTTACGTGATTTTGTAGGGTTCGAACTATAGCAGTTATATTCCTTCTAGTACTGCCTCCCTGGTTTGACCAAATATACAGGTGATCTTTGCCTTTAACGACCGAGGCCATGAGCTCGAGTCCTGCCGCACATGTAAAGCATCTAGATGGAGATTAAGTTCTCTCATGGCACAATATGAATGAATGGTTATTTTGTATTAATAAAGACAAGACTGCTTTCAGTTTTTCAGCAAGCTCAAGGGACAGAGTTTAGGTAGTTCAGTAATGTTTACCTTTAAAAAGGTGTATCTGAAATCTGTGTTAACTAATAGCAGTTGGCAAAGTGGGGGGCTAGCCGGCCCTGGCAGCCCCCTTTAGACAGACTGGAAGACCCGTGTCTTGGGGTCAAGTAACATGCTCCTTCACCTTCCTATGATAGGCTGCCTCTGGCAAGGTCATGGTTTGACCTGGCTTAATAATGGCTACGCCTATTGCCATTAGTGTATGCTTGGGACACGCTGGGCTGACTAATTTTAAAGCTCAAATTAACGATAGAAGTCGTGGGTCCTGCAGCATTATCTCCTGATGAATCTGCACGAAATCTAGGTGTCATGTTCTAAAGCGGCCTTTCGTTAGACGACCACATCAGCTCCACAATCAAGTCTGCCTACTTTCAGCTACATTGCTAAAACTCGGGCTTGTTTAGAAAGGGATACCACATCTAAGTTGGTCCATGCATTTGTGACATCACGTCTTGACTTCTGTAACTCACTGCTGGTCTACCGGCGTGTGCACTCAGGTACTTACAGCTGGTGCAAAACTCTGCAGCGAGGCTTCTCTGCCGTGAGCGTCACAGCTGCCACATCACACCACTTCTCGCCGACCTGCACTGGCTACCAGTCAAGCAACAGATCAACTTCAAAGTTTTGTCACTCACTATTAGGTCCCTTCATTCTTTGGCTCCAGCCTACCTATCAGCTCTATTGCCCCACCAGGCTAAGCTTCGTACCAGCTGCTTTTCGGAATCTAACTGTTTACCTATACCTAGTACAAACCTCAAATCCTTTGGAGACCGTGCCTTTACTTGGCAGGCTCCCAAAGCCTGAAACTCACTTCCGACTTCCGTCACGACATCTCCTGACTTGACCACATTTAAAAAGAACTTAACAACGTACCTATTTATGACAGCATTTAGCGAGTTCCTGTGATTCGACCTTTATGTGCTTATGCGTGCTGACACTGCATGCTGCCATTAATCACATTTGCATGTTGACTCTGTGCATGTCACCCCTAACCATATTATTCATGTTGTTTATCAAGCACGATACCACTCACCACTCGATCGTGTTTCCTTTGCAGCAAATGTAAAGCATCTAGAAAGAGATTTGAGTTCTGAGGGTGCTTTATCAAGTGTATTATTATTATTATATGCAAAGAACCTGGATAGAGATTAAGTTCTCATTGGATGTTATATAAATAAACTATATTATTAAATCAGTTTTAATTATATTAAGTAATTATATTATATTATATTATTAGTTATAATTCAGCTTATATTAAAATCTTCTGCAGCAGAAAGTTCGTGCATGCCATATACCTATCATCAAAGCCAGTGCTTTTTAAGTGCAAAAGAGGTGCCACCAGCTGGTTAAGAGCCAATAAAGTACATAGTAATATGCAGCTACCTCAAGTGGTAGTTGAGTTTACGCCTCAGAGGTGCTTCAATCAAATGTAAAGTGCCTAGAAAGAGATTGAGTTCTCTGAAGGAGTTTTATCAAGTGCGTTATTATTATTATTATTCTTATTATGAATACTCTCAGTGTGCACTACCGCAGGTGTGGTGAGCGACTCAGACCTAAGCTTGTCCTACCTTCAGCAGAGCCACAGGTGGGATAGGTGTGGAAGCTATCCCCACATGCAGATTAAAATGCACTAAGACCCCACGTGGAAATGCACCTTCCCTGTTGAAATGCAAACATCTGGTCTCAGATACAAATTAAATTTACATCTGACACGTTTACAAAACATGCCCTGCCCCCTGACTGGGCCAGCTGTTGGGCGGCCATGTAGGCTTTTTGAAAAACAAAGCCCTTCAAACAGCCTGTGACAACCTCAGTTTGATGGCTAGCACAAAGCATCCTTTGCCACTGGCAGGAATAGTACGATGGCCAAGTTTACGGCTGCCGAAGACTGCACGACCTAGCGCTGCTGCAGCAGCGCATGGCAGAGCAGGCTGAGCATGGCCGAGAGGCTATGCATGACAACCACTGTCACCAAAAGTCCTCGGTGGCCTACTCAAGAGCACCACTTGTCAACGATGTGCAGACGATGCTGCCTAATTGCTGCAAGGCAGCTGCGAGGCAAGGCTGCAGCATACCTGCTCTGTTTGCCAGGGGCTGTGAGCTAGCCACAACCAGGGTGCCTGATCCAAGATTGAGCCGAAGCTCGACGAAGCCGCTCCGCATAGCGATGGCCAGGAAGTCTCCTGGCTGAGACGTGGGATACAGTGCTACGTAGAAGAGGATGCCATCGCGATTGTACGGCTTGAAGTCGAGCGTAATGTTGGCCACTGCACGCACATCCACCGGCTCGAACGCAAGATACGAGTCCTCGCCCAAAAACCTGGCATCGCTGATCTCTATCTCTGGAAGCAGACAGGCAAACTGCAAACGGCCGGCAGGCACCAATCGCTCGCTTGGGCGCAGCGCGGCCCGAGCCCGCGCTGCTCGCCCAAGACGAGTCAGCAGCAGCAGCAGAAGCAGGTCGATCGGCCGGTGCAGAAGCTTCGAGGGGGATCGTACTCTGGGAACACGTGGAACCTCCTTTGCCCAGTGGACAGTTGCACGAGAAGCTGCCGTTGCTAGCCGGAACGCAGACGGAGTCATTGGCGCAAGGTGGCGCCAGCAGGTTCGATTCGTTGCACGACAGCACGGCCAAGTTGGTAGCAGTGTCCTCGCACAGAGCACCGCTCCACGGCGGAATGCAGCGGCACCTGCCCGAAGGGAAGTGCGCGTCGCAATGGCCACACTGGTCAGCCAATGGGCTCGCTGCTCGCCCGTGGCACATGCGGGACGGCTTCGGGGCAGTGCATGCCGGGTAAAAGTCATGATGGGAGCACGTCAATCGTTGGGCAGAGCACTGGCGGACGAAGCTTGGCGCAGCTCAGGGGAGCACACTGCTGTGGGGAGCTGGGGGGGGGCTGGGCAGCCTTTTCTTAACAGGTCAATCTAGAGGGCCTTCGGTTTTTGCAAGGGCAGTGCGACCCTTTGCACGACAAGCGTCCGACGCACGGCAGGAGTCTGGCGAACGCTGGGCATTTGTGTGGCAAGACAGGCAGCTAAAATAGGCCGGTTCCAACCTCGGACACGCCAGATGGATCACACAAGGTGGCACAGTGAGCATGCACCTTCAGGGGAATGCAGCCAGTGAGCCAGGCACGCGTGCTCACGGCGGCACAGGAGCAGCAGCTCGGCAGCGCCCTGCGCACCTATGCAACGACCCGATGACGACACATGTCCCTCCGTTCATGCAGCCGTGGCCAGCGCAGCTCGTCGTGCTGCATTGGCCAACGTTGCGTCCGCGATCCGCCGTGCCTGCAGGCACTCCCGGCACTCGCCACGTGCTGAGACCTTCACCTTGGTATTGCAAACCCCAAATGCAGCCTAAGACAGAACGGCAAAAGAAGGGTTGCTATTAAATCCCGAAAGTCCACGAAGTACGGATGCTGGAGTTGGAAAAACCTATTGAGGCACGCTGATCAGACAGGCGAACTCCATCAATTCTGATGGCAATAAGCTGCTGTTAGTTCACATCCTTAGTAGGGGTGGGTGATTCACTGCATCTGCAAACCAGCAGCAGTAGAAATGCACATGTGATGGTCACTAAATGAACGCACGACTTGTCGACAGCATCTGCAGCAGCAACCCTAAGACTTATGCAGCTACTCGTGTACACGTGCTGTCACCATTGCACAGCATGCAATCTCCAGTGCAAAGCATCGTTCTGCCCCTTTGCGAGATTCATGGCCAGAATCATCAGCATTTCTAAATGAGCTGTGCCAATAATTAAACGTCGATGCCATTGAAAAGCATAGCTGAGAAGCGCATAGGTTGCCCGAAGAATTGAGACAGAAGGAGAGAGAGAGAGAGAGAGAGAGAGAGAGAGAGAGAGAGAGAGAGAGAGAGAGAGAGAGAGAGAGAGAGAGAGAGAGAGAGAGAGAGAGAGAGAGAGATGGAATGCAAGGCATCAGCCTATATGACAGACCGAGACAGGCAAGGGCCCCATCGAGAGATGGCAGCTTGCAGCTGATGCTCAGGAGCTAGCCACTCTAGCGCTGCATGCCCTTGGGGGCGGTGAGGGAGGGCTGCAGCCACTTCCGGGTGCTTGGCATGCCCTTATGAGGTGCACCGCCTGCTACAACTGACTGGCCGGCTAAGGCCAAGGTTACAAGGCTAAGCTCCTGGCATAAGTCTGCTGAAGAATAAATCCCATGTTTGTGTGGAAGATGACTCCTTTCCCTTCCTCCTAATGAATTCTCAGTAAAGCCCCTGTGCATGCCTATTGCCAATGCAGAGTAGCCTCGGTGGCGCTAGATGACCTGCCGGACGAAATTGAATACCTTCGTTTTTGCCGCACCTAAAATTCTGGCTTTGAGGCTGTTTTTTTTCTGGCCACTGCAGATAAAGGCGCAAGCATGCAAACAACAAGCTGAAGCTGCTGCTGACATACCCTGCCCGCTTTTGCTGGCGGCCGGCGAGCGCAAGCGGCACGGCATGAGCGGCACGGCCCAGCGAAAGTACCTTGGAACGGGCCTGTGGCCGCCAGGCCCTTCCGAGTGAACGACGCGGGTTCTGTCGAGTCAAGCCCACCCACGTACAGGCCGTCGACACCGTTCAAGCCAGCATAGGCGCCTGGCGAGTTGCCAGTCACCGGTGCCTGCCCGTCGACAGATAACCATCCCCGCGTGCCATTGCGGCCGCATTCAACCTGATGAGCTTCGGGCTGGCTGCCTCTGCTGTTGCTGCCGGACGCCAGTAGCGGCGCTCTGCTCTGTAGGCGAGCCGGCCCCGAACCGAGGTCGTACGTCAGCACGACGTAGCCACCCACGAGCGCCACCATCAGGTAGTCGGAGTAGGCCGCCGATTGGCCACCACCGGTGCCCACAAATACCAGCACGCTGCCGTTCAGCACAGCGCCCGTGGCGGCAGGCGTCGGCGCAAAGGCGAACCTGAGCGCGAGGAAGCGCTCGACGTTACTCGGCCGCCGGTAGACAAGCAGAGACGAGTAGCCGTACACCATGCCACGAAACAGCGGCGCCTCGCTGGCGCCGGGTGCGGGCGCGCTGCAGTCGGCCAAAGTCCAGCCGTAGGCACACAGGCAGATGTAGCTGCTTCCGCTGCTTCTGTTGCCACCGTTGCCACCGATCGCCGTGTCGATCGGCACGCACGTCGAGCCGTGGTAGCACGGGTTGGCATCGCACGGCCGCTGCGCGCACAGCGGCCCCGTGTAGTCGGGTGGACAGAGGCATGACCAGGCGCCGGACGCGTCCTCGGCGCACGTGCCGCCGTTGAGGCAGGGCGACAGCGAGCACACTGATGCCGAGCGGCAGCGCCCAACGTTGATGCCGGCCACGGCATCGTTGGCAAGGTCGAGCTCGGCGCCGTTGATCTGAAGGCGCAGGACACAGCCGCTGAAAGCGTCCAGCGTGGCTACGTCGGCGAGCAGCGGGAAGCTGGCCGGCGTCGATGGCAGTCTGCCGAGGTGCAGCATGTCGATGGCGACCAGCAGCATGGCCACTGCCGATGGCACGCTCGACGACGCGGTCGCCATGCCTGAGCGTTCTTGCAGCTGAAGGGTCATCGCGTTGCCCGGAGCTCCTGACAGCCTGTAAAAAGCGAGAGCCAAAATTTTTATTCTGCTCATAACCGCTAGGCTGTCCGAGACCGCCCGGGCGCAGGCTGCAAGCGATGGCTCGTGCAAGCATTTCAGGTAGCTGCCCAGAGTAGGCGCAGCTGGCACCTGGCAAAGTGCGCTGGCTGCGCGCACAACGACCGAGTTGGGATCCAGCAGGCTCGGGGAGGGGATAGGAGATGTGGTTCACTCTCGACTCGGTGATCGCGGCTCGGCTGCGTGCGATCGGTGGCAATAGTTACCTCAGCATCACAGTCGTCGCTTCGTTCAGGCTGATGCTGCTGCTGCTGTTCACGACGACAGCAGGTGCCACAAGTTCTCTGCCGCCGCCGCCAATGCACGTAGCGGACGCCACGAGTTGCCCGCGACTGATGTACAGAGCGAGCCGGGCAGACGACGGGCCACCACTGGCATACATCACTAGGCCGTCGTCCGCCACGCTACTGACGACGATGGTGACAAGCGCTTCGTAAGAGCCGTTCGGCCTGGCTTCCGAACTACTCGACTTGGATACGTTATAGCTGAGATAGCTCCTTGGGCCGAACGACGGGTAGCTTACGATCGACTCTGCAAGATTCCATACGTTGGCCACTACACTCCAGCTTGCTAGGAATGGCTTAGGCGATGGCATGCAAGCAAGCAAGCATTGATGCACGCGGCTGCATGCAACATGCATGTGCCGCCCCATTCGGGAACACGTTTGAGTTGGCACGTGAAGGCACGCATGTATGCATGCCGGCAGGTGCCGAAAGACACGACGCGCATAAACGTAAACAGAAACCTAGGCACACAACTACACTAACACATATACAAATTCACACGCAGAAACTACCATCCCTGCATGCTAATACCTACGCACTCGCAAATTAACAGATACACAACACAAAAACATGTTCATTTACACTTGCCAACACGCACAATGTTGACCATGTGAGTGTGCAGGAGAGGGCACACACACACACACACACACACACACACACACACACACACACACACACACACACACACACACACACACACACACGCACACACACGCACACACACGCACACACACGCACACACACGCACACACACGGGCGCACACATACAGAGAGCTAGTAACAGGATTTTTTAATCACACAAAAACTCAACATGCTCAATTGGGCGAGAACAAATAGACCTGTCACGTGGGCAATAAACCAAGCAAGAGAGTATAAAGCAGAACGAATACCGTCAAGCATTAAAAACCTTTGACTAACCAGTCCATTGGCCGGCTGACTGGCCAGTTGTAAATTATTGCATATGAAACCAAAGATTTGTGACCCACGCAAGAAGCAAATGAAGCTATGGGCACTAGAATTCTAGCCTAACCAAACTGCCAGCCTGGGTGCAGCGGCTCCAGACCTTGTCATAAAGTAATGTATCTCCATTTGTAACTCCACAAAGCCACAAGACTATGTGGGTGTTACGCAGGGGAGTTTTGTATAGTGCACTCACAGTGGCTTTCGATATGCATTTGGTAGCCAACTGACTTCACCTCGCGCAACAAAGAGAAAGTGATAAGTCTACCTGAGTCAGGAGAGCTGTTGAGGTAGAGAATAGTATGGAAGTAGCAGTTTAGGACGGCTGGAAATGGTGTGCCATAGTTGTTGCTGTGTAAGAATCGCGGAAGTGAGTTCCACAGTCTAGGACCTGCATAGCTAAAGCTTCTGTCACTAATGGTCTATAAGAGGAGGAAAAGAACAGCTAATTTATTGTCCATTCAGGACCTGTGGGCACGAGGAGGCTGAAACTGGTGAAGTAGTTCAGCTAGGTATGAAGGAGCCAAGCTTTGGCAGGGCATGCGAGCTTGAAACACGATCAAACCTCTGGGATTTTTAAACTAGCCTTGCAGTCATATTCATCGCTAGCTGCAGTGGCCTAGCTACTTTTTCTGTAGCCCAGCCAAAAGGAAATTACAATAATCTAGTCGATATGGAACTAAGGAGCTAGTTAACTTCTTTGCAAGCCACCATGGAAGACAGTTCCTAATCTTTGATAGGGATCAGACGTTAAGGCTAGCTGTGGAAGCAATCTTCTTAACAATGCTTTCAAAATTTAGGCAACTGTCGACAATACCTAACTTCTGAGCACATGGTGATGGTCCCACAACAGCATCGCCTATTAGAAGAGTAAAGCCTTCTAATCCAGCCACACACTTGGGCTGTCCTGTGAGCAGCAGTTCCATTTTATCGTCGTACCAAGTCTCCTCAAGGCACAACGACTAGGCTCACGTGACCTGATTTCGAAGCCAGTAAGAGATTTGTAGACGGGTGCACATGCTCAGGCTAGCTCAGGCCGCTTAGCTATCTCACAGCTCAGTGGCACGACAGCGGCAGGCTGCCTGCACACGAGCAGTAGCCGAATGTGCATGGGTGCGCTAGGTCGGCCTCCGGCTGAGTCAGACCTCCGACCTTGAATCCTTAGGGGGACACATTGTGCCGTCAGTTCCTGCACACCCAATGGGGGAAGCTTGCTACGGGCTGACATCTCTATCCGGCTCACAGGTCGTGTCACCCGCTTGCACCAACCAGCATACCTTTCTGACCTCCGTGCTACTCTTGTACCACCTGCTCCTCAGCATCAAGTCATCTGGCGGTCCCTCACACTATGTGGAAATCTTTTGATGACCAAGCCTTCAGCTAGCATCATCCAACAGTCTGGAAATCACTCACGGCTATGGTCACTAGCTGGGATGACCTTTCATCGTGTAAGCCTCATCTAAAGACTCATCTGCTAGGGCCAGCTTTTCCCTATGCACCCGTGAACTTGACTTCTTTGTTCCCACGTGCTTTCCCTGCTTACATGTAAATGATTATGTACATATTACCAGTCAGAGGTCCAACTAACTGGTGGCCCTGAGTGTCTTCTTGTTTGCTGAAGCCTTGTGGCTTCAGCAAGTTACTTGTTTGCTTTTGCAATTTTTCTAAGCATGAGACCTTGGCATATCACTAAACCTCGGTTGTTGCTTCTCTTGCAATGACCTGTAAAGCACATGGATAGCAGTACAATTCTCTCAGGGCACTATACAACCAACCTATTACCATTATTAATTAATTAATTATTAGTATCCTTATTCCTAAGCTGCCTAGCACATGCAGAGATGTTTCTATGCACTACTGAGCATGCATGCTCAAGTTTTCTGGTCACATACCTTGCTCGCAGCGAGATCCTTCAAAGGGAATCGGGCAGTCACAGGCAGCCGATAGCAGCAGTTGCCCACCAGCGCCTGATATGGTAGCCTGACGCACGCAGGTGCCGTTGTGCTCACACGGCAGGCACGAGCAGGGATCGGCCGTGCTGCCCGGCGGCTGCTGCACAGTAGCAGCACTCGAGGCAGCAGTCGTGGCCGATGACGAAGCCGTAACACTTGATGGAGGAGCAACTGATGCCACAGTCCCAGCTGCTGCTGATGACGGCTTGGTGTCATTCGGCAAAGTACCTGTTGCTGCCGAGTGGGTGACATCTGCGGCAACAGCAGCAGCTGTCAGCACAGATGGCTGGGCTGAGGCACTGCTGACGGTGCTCTCCTGATACGGTGACACGGAGCTGATAGTCGACGTTGCTTGTAGCGGCAGGGTGTCAGCAGTTGTTGATGCAGCAGCAGAAAGAGTGGTCGTTAGATCCAAACTCACACTTCCTTGCCTCCCTGCCGCTGTGATGGAGTAATGATAACTAGACTCACTGTTGGTTGGCAGGCCGCCAAGCATGCTATCGGAAACTGCATTGCTACCTGACTCGTGTGCTGTAGGGCGGCTCTCCGCCAAGGGTACAGCTGAAGTTGCAGTGCTTGCATCAGGACCTGAGCTAGAAGTCAGGGCAGCCGATGTGTCGGCTGCAGAGCTCATATAATGCCAACTTTCACTTATGTGCTTGCTCGTGCTGCTCAGTAGTAGGGCTGCCGTCGGAGCTTTGCTGCCTGCTGGCAATGGAATGGTCAACATTGGCAAAGCCTGACTGCCTGTCGACAATGTCAAGGTCGACACCCATGAAGTCTCACCGGTTGCCATCAATGGCATGGTCGACATCGTCGAAATCTCACTGCCAGCCGATGATGGCAAGGTTGACATTAACAGAGTCTCACCAGCTGCCGACAATGGCAAGGTCGACAGAGTTGAAGTCTTGCTGCCTGCCGTCAATGGCCTGGTCGACATTGTCAAAATCTCACTGCCTTTTGTCAATGGCAAAGTCGACATCGGCCAAGTCTTGCCGTCTGCCGATAATGGCAAGGTCAAACTTGTTGAAGTCTTACTGCCCGCCGACATTGGCAACGTCGAAGTAGTGGAGCTCCTGCTGAATGCAGACAATGTTACGCTCAATATTGGGGAAGCCTCGCTGCCTGCCGTCAATGTCGACATCGTCGAAATCTCACCGCCTGCCGACAATCGCATGGTCGACATAGGAAAAGTCTTTCCATCTGACAATAATGGCAAGGTCAACCTTGTTGAAGTCTCTCTGTCCGCTGACAATTGCAAGGTCGACATCGGCAAAGTCTCACTGGCTCCGGACAATGGCAAGGTCAAACTCGTCGAAATTTCACTGCTTGCCGAAAATGGCAAGGTTGACTTGGGTGTAGTCTCACTGGCTGCCGACCAAGGCAAGATCGAAACAATCAAACCCTTACTGCCTGCCAACAATGATGCAGTCGATATTGGGGAAGCCTCACTGCCTGTCGAAAATGGCAAGGTCCACATAGGCGAAGTCGCAGCACCTGCCGGCAGCATGTTGCTTCGTGAAGCCACAGTGAGGGTATGTGCTTCGAGACTTCTTTGCTTTGTGGGCACATCCTGATCCGAGCTTGCCGAGCTCGCCAACAGCGTGGTGGCTGCTCGCGGAGAAGGAGCTAGCGAGTCCACCGGCGTAGAGGTGGCCGGTGAAGGCGCAAACGTAGTCGGTGAGGTGAGCGCAAGCGGACTGCCACCGACGGTGCCGAGCATATTCGCAGCCGTCATTGAACGACTCTCGTAATCGACCACTGGGGTCAGAACGACAGCATGCTTCGACACTGGACGATAGGCAGCTGCCACTGAAAGACTGGCAAGAAGAGCGGCGGCGATCGGCAAGGTGCTGCTGCTGCTGCCGTCGACGTCGGCAGACGATGGCGGATGTGGAGGCGATGCTCCGGCCTCCGGTGCGCCAGATGCCGCAGCCATTGGCTGCGTTGAGTAACCGGCGTCGAGATGTCCTGCCGGAGAGGACGCGCTGACAGAACGAGTCGTTGGCGTCGACGAAGATGGCCGATCAGTGAGCAGCTGCGACCTCGTTGATAGCACACAGAGGCCGCCACACGGCAGTGGCGCCGACGACCCTGTCGAGGCCGCCACTGCGCTGAGCTGCAGACTCTCGGTGGGTGCAGAGGCCAGCGAGAGATGATGTGAAAGCCGAAAGTAAGGGTTGGTCGGAGTGGGCAGCAGCGTTCGGCCGTCGTCGCCGCCGTTGCTGAGATGCGTAGCCGTCGGCTGGTAGTCGGCCGATGACGACGACGACGTCGGTAAGTACGATGGCACGCGGGTGGCGTAGCTCTGCTGCTGCTGCAGCTCCAGAGCTGCAGAGTCAGCTCCGCTCAGTGGCTCCGCTCCACTGGAAGAACCTCCAGAGGAGCGATGAGCAGCAACAGCTGACGACAAAGGCGAGGCAGCGGTGTCAGCGCAAGAGCTTCTCGAGCCGCCGTTGCCGGCGAAGGAAGCAGGGCTCGTAGCCGGCGTGACACCGGCGGGCGTTTCGTGCGAGAGCGGCCCCGACTGGAAATGTAGCGACTCTAAGCCAGACGGCTCCTCCGAGGCCAAGCTTTCGAGTGCAGTGGCAGTTGCCGCCAGCTCTGCAGAGAGCATGCTATCGGAAAATGCTAGCAAGAGGCTGTCGACGACGCTGCTCGGCTCGAGAGCGCTTGCGGACGACAGCTCCGAAGCCGAGCCGATGGCGTCGGCAGTGGCGCTAGCGAGCGAGACCGAGATCCAGCAGCCGGCGCTGACGGCTGAGCCGAGGCTCGAGTCGAGCGTGGCCTCACTCGTTGCGCCACTCATCGCGCAGCCGGACGCGATCACCTGCGGGTAGTCGCTCGTCGACGCTGTGCCAAAGGCCCAGATGGACTGCGAGGAGGAGCCGACCCAGAGCGAGCTAACTTCAGCAGTCGGCGCCGCCTCAGCAGTCGCTGCCGACTCTGCTGGCGAGAAGCCCGGGGTCGCCGTGGCTTGCCCAGCTGCTGCTGCTGCTGTGGCAGCCCACTCACTCCGCGAGAGGCGAAGTTCGCCACTGCTTGCGGCATCCGCACTGGCGGTCTGCAGAGCGCTGCCTGGATGGTGATAATCGGCTGACCACGTCTCGCTGCTGAACAGTAGCTCGTCCAGCAGCGACGACGCCGATGACGGAAGCAGCTCGACGACGGTTGCATAATAACTCGAGAGGATCGACAAAGCTGAGTCGAACTTTGACTCGGTGACCGACATGTGGGTCGATGTGGTCACTGCGCCGGTGTTGCTGCTGCCGTCGACGCTGCTGGTGCTGTCACCTGGTACTGTGGAGCCAGCCGGCTTCAGCCACGGTGGAGCTGTCACCGTGTCGCCACCGGTGATGCTGCTGCTGTCGTCATACGTCACCGTCGGCGGCTGCTCTGAACTCTCGTCTACCCTGTCGTCGGATGAAGGCATGGCCACACAGTTTGACTGGCCTGTGGCGCACAGTGTCGACGCAGATAGAGCGCTATCGGTGGCGATGGTGACCACACTGCCGGCTTCGGTCTGAGAAAAACCCCTGCTCGCCTCGATTTCCGTGGCGGGGTCAGTCGAGGCAGTGCTGCCCTCAAGCGTATCCTCGGCACTAGTGGACAGCGGTGAGCTCTGGCGAAGGAGCGAGCCATCTGATGGCATCGAAGCGGTCAGCAGCTGCGGAGAAGCATCCCAGGCAGAAGTGGACACACTGCTGCCACCATCGCTACTGCTGGTCCACGAACGGCTTGCCGAGACAGATGCAGTCGGGTGGCGGTCGGATCTAGCAAACGTAGGGGACGCAAATGAGAACAACGGCCAGCTTGACGACGGCATCGACTGTGAAGACGACATCGACTGCAACGACATTGACTGCAACGATGGCACCGAGGACAATGCCAAAGATGCCGTCGACGCTGGCGCTCGTTGTTGCTGGTAGCCACTCGATTCACCGGACGCCGCCGTTGGCGGCAGTCGGCCGGGCGAGGAGTAAGAAAAGAGTGAACGAGTTCTATCCACCGAGGTGGACGACGCAGGTCCTGCCGCGCCGATGCCAGTGGGTGTGGTGAACACCGTCGAAGCTGCAGTCTTCGCAGCAGCCGAGTCGTATTGAGTGGCCATTTGAGAGCTGCCTGCAATCCCGGTCGAGTGTGAAGACACAGCAGACACCTCCGACGTCGCTCCACTCGTGGAAACTGCCACAGATCTCGTGCTGGCCGAGAGAGAGCCACGCGAGGTGGCGGCCAAGCTGGCCGACGCCAGGCTGCTGCTCGAGTGTATATGTGTTGACTCGCTCGACGGCAGCTGCGACACGGTGACTGCGACCCGGGCTGACGTGGGCCTCTGCGAGCTACCTGCAGCGAACATAGCCACTCGCTGCCCACGTGGCACTTGCAAGTAGCCTAGCGATATGTCGAGGCCAGCGAAATGCAAACATCTTAAAAATGAATGCTTTCCATCCATAGCTCCAAGCAACAAGCCACGAGTACTAAGCAGGTGCTACGCTGGACAATTGCAATATGTCGCACGTTCACAGCCTCAGTGAAGCTATCGGTACACGATAGCTTTCATCTCTAAGCAACGTAGAAAAAGCGAGACACCTAGTTAATTTTTAGGACGCAGTTGAGTAACCAAGTAGCACACGTGTGCGTGGCTGCTTAGGACTGTGTGAAAGCCACCATCGACAGCAGCAGAAAAGATTCCGTTGCAGTATAAGAATTACATAAGCGTGCTCCACGGTATAGAACCTTCAGAGCAGAAGCGTTTGTCACCAAAAGCCTGTCTGCAAAAGAGAATTCCAGCCAATTAACTGCCCAAAGATGATGCCAGGGCACCGGAGAAGGCTGGTTAGACTGACTACAGCAGTCTGGCTGGGGTGAGGAGAGAGTTTAGCCGACAGACGCACACCATAGCACGATCGAAAAAGGTGCCTCTGCACTAAAACAAGTACAGCTGCTTGCTCCTTATGTCGCAAGTCTGGCTTACATCAGTGGTTGACCCAATAGCAGATGACCACTGCAACGAACGTGGAGGCACGACTTCCAGATCACCAATCAAGTTATGCCAATCTACGATGGAAAAGCCTGCATCACAGAGAAATGTCCCTTTATTTTAGAGAGCGCTCTGGCTATAAAAGCTTAAATAGTGCCATTTAATCCTAATAATTTAATTTTTAATTTTAATTTAATTTAATATATATATATATATATATATATATATATAATCAGGCGTGTTATAATAATAATAATGCACTTGATAAAGCGCCCTCAGAGAACTCAATCTCTTTCTAGGCGCTTTACATTTGCTGCAAAGAGAGTTATGCCCAGCAAAAATTATGAGGTGCTTGACACCGACTTCGTCTGATATCGAGACTCATTGTATTGACGATGAAGTGAAAATAATTCATGCCATCAATGGCCTAAGTGCCACCAGCCTACCTTATTAAAGTAGACATTGAAGGACACGGGTGATCGATAGATGGCATCGTTTATGATCAGAACTATGGCGCTATCTGATCGCCTTCATGCATAGAAATGGGCCCCACCTATCAACTCTATTTCTGTCTCTGTATCTCCACCTGTAACTACACAAAGCCACAAAGACTATGTGGGTGTTACAAAGGAGAGTTCTGTATAGCGCATTCACAGCCTAAACGGCTTTCGGTACGCATTCGGTAACCAACAGACTTCATCTCACTCAACAAAGAGAGAGTGGAAAGCATAGCAGAGTCAGGATAGCAGTTGAGGTAGGGAGTAGCACGAAAGTAGCAGCTCAGGACCGCTGGAAAGAATGTGCCATAGTCGGCAGCAGGAGAGTAGTTGTTGTTGCGTAAGAATCATGGAAGCCACAGACTAGGACTTGCATAGCTAAAGGTTCTGTGCCAGCAGTCTTTAAGCGGGGGGGGGGGGGGGGGGGGGGGGGGGGAGGAGGAGGAACTGCTAACTTATTGTCCATACAGGACCTGAGGGTACGAGGAGACAGAAACTGGTGCAGAAGTTCAGCTAGGTATGGAAGAGCCAAGCCGTGGCGGGCCTTTTGGGTCAATGTAAGAGCTTTGATCAACCGGCAACCATCCTAGCTCTTATAGCAAAGGAGACGTGGTCAAACCTCTGGAATGCAACCTAGCCTTTCAGCCATATTCATAGCCTGCAGTGACCTATTTGCTTTTTTCGATAGCCTTGCCAAATAAGAATTACAATAATCTAGCCGAGACAGAACTATGGAGCTGGTTAAATTTTTTCCAAGCCACCGTGGATGACAGCTTAGATAGGGATCGGACGTGATGGCTAGCTGTGGAAGCAGTCTTCTGAATGAAGCTTTTACAATTTAGGCATTTATCAAAAACGACACCTAAATTTCAAACACATGGCAATGGTCATACAACAGCATCACCTATTAGGAGACCAAAGCCTTCTAATCCAGCCACACGCTTAGGGTGTCCTCTGAACAGCAGTTCAGTTTTATCGTTTAGTTTCAAAAATTTTTCCGACATCCAAGATCGAATGTAGGCAAGGCAATTCAGTTATCAGTTGGCTGCAGCAGAGTGTCAATTGCTCAGCTGGTGTCTTGTGTCCCTAGCAGCACACTCGCCCTGGGTATGCTAGCACACAGCACTTAAGTAAGGGCTTCGTCACTGTAATCTTTCGGAGTTTCACTGCTCACATTGAGATTGAGTTGTCATGTCTTTACAATGCTTCAGTCAGAACATAAATCAATACTATTTGAATTGGTGAGCTGTACGGGCTGATCAAGTAGGCTTGTGGCAGATAGAAGCATCATTTCAAGTTTGTACAGTACAAAATATCTGCAAGAACTGGGCCACTTACTTGCTAGACCTGCTGAAAAATGCAAACTAGCTGAATTTGATGCTGAGGATGACAGCAGCTGGGCAGCAGTTGATAACGATGCATATGATGAGCTCATTAAGTGTTGACTCGTGATCGAAGACAGTGATGATGACGACATCGATGATGACATCGACGACGATACCAGCTTGGATGAAGACAGAGACGAAAATGGTGACGATGACTGTGACATAGACGGTATCGACGATGCTAAAGATAATGAGAACAACCGCAATGATATTCCGGACGACGACAATGATGATGATGGCGACAATGATACAAAACCTGTGGCTTCAGATCTGCAGATGGTGGCATCACCTATAAACACAAATAGGACAAACAATTGAGCCACGATTTATGGCAGGTCACAATACCAGGACAAAAACATGGCTGAACTAAAGATTCATCTCTGACATTAGGGAAGTCACAAGGAACTAATGCATAGCGTTTTCATCGAAATAGAGTTGAATATATACTTACCTGTACTGCTTCCCGGACACTGACAGCGATAGGATCCAGGGACATTGACACACACTGTTCCCACGAGGGATGAGCATGGAGAGGAGACTTGGCACTCATTGACGTCGTCTGCACATCGCTGACCCGTATAGCCGGGTGAACATAAGCATGTCATGCTGAAAAAAATTTCTTCAACTCAACTTCCTCGAGCAAAAGGGCAGAGCAGAAAATCGGCTTCAGCATTGGATTGCTGTCATGGCGGGGCCAAGTAAAAGTCGGACAATTGGATGGCTACACTCATGCAAAGGTAACGAGCTCGGCTTTCTGACCTATGATTTATACCTTCAGTCTTTTGTGATCATCTGCTTAAACATTGAGCCCCGGTATGCTGGTAAAATGCAACGTTCCGTGGCCTACTGAGTTGCTATATCAACTTTAAAAAATATTTGAGCACCCACCTCATTTTGATGTTATCGCTAGGCTACAAGTACTACAAAGCTTACCTATGGCTTGAGTGCTGCACTGCCTTCCAGTTTAAGAGGAAGTGCATCAAAAACAAGGCCTCAGTAATACTAGGCAAGTATCAGCTCGGCTCCAATGCATACGGCCATGAATAGAGATGGGACTGGAATAGATATAACAGCAATGCAAGCAAACGTAGCTGATCTGCAAGGGAAGAGAGAGCCAGTAACAATAGCGCCGATAAGTATGGTCAGACCTTCTTGGGCTACAACACATCAGCCTTAGCTCTCTTAGTCTGAGGACTACTTCCGACTGCTGCCTAGCCAGTCCATCTTGCATTAATGTCTGGCACACGGTCCAATAATCACACAAAAGCAAAGCAAGACGATTCCTTTGAAGCAAACAGTTTACTATGCGTCCACAGCCAAGAGTAAATCGGAGCGCCTCACCACTAACGAGACACGAAAAGCTACCCAATTGCGTGCTCTAGCTGGGGGTTATGCAGCTGCTGAGCACACACGCTTGCACTGCCGTGCAGCAATGGCATGCACGCGCTCATTAGCCTCTTGCGTCGACTAGACGATAATGTCGCCACTCACCTGCTCGGCAACAAAACACAAGATCCGCCATTGAAGCAAGAGCTTTCGTTGCACTGCGGCAAAGTGACTTCACAGGAAGCTCCGGCGAATCCTGAAGCGCACGTGCATCCATATCCACCGGATGCAGCAGGCACCACGGCGCATGTCCCGCCGTTTACGCACGGCAAGCTCTGGCAGGCATCTGGCACGATCAGCTCGCAGAAGACTCCTCCATAACCTGAAGCGAGCGAGTGCAGCATGCGCATGCACAGGCAGCAGTCGTCGGCATGTGATCGTCGAGTCATGCATGCATCGACGGCACGTGATTTCGGTAGAAGCCAGTGTGCTTGCAAAGCTGCAGCTCCACGACCCAAGAAATGAGCGAATGATCAGGAAGCAACCATAGGTAAATGGGAAGGTGACCGATATTCAGCACCAGCAACTGCAAGTGCCGAGCAGCTCGGCCCAGCCCCGCCCCCAGGGTTGCTGCTAGTGCCTTCTTCTTGCTCTACGATAGGAGTGCCACACTATCTGCTTTCGATTTAAGAGGAAGTGCACTAAAACGATGCTCCCAGTACAATCATGCAAGAGTTGACTCAGCTTCAAGGCATGTGACCATTATATTACCAACTGGAAAGGGTATAAGTGGTGACAGCTGTCTCCTTTTGTCTGAAATGTTTTTGCAGCTAACAGCGAGCATATGCTGTAAAATGCACTCACACTCCGATGGACTAGGTGAGACCATCTAGAAATTGCTGTGCCAGCACCGGTATGCAAAATCACAAACTTTCCCATTGCTGTACCCTGCAGGTACAATACAGGGTAACTAACATACAGCATCGGCAGCCCCCAGCACACAACTGCTTCCCCTCACGTCTGCTCATGGCTGTGCATCCGGCTGCAGCCAACGTACCTGGAACACAGAGACACGTGTATGTGTCGTCCAGAGCTGGCACACACAGGCCACCATTTTTGCATGGTCCTGAGCTCGTACCATCGCAAGTGATCGTGCTAACCTTGTCACAGAGCGAGCCTGCCAAATACGGCACCAGCACCAAGAATGAATTGCCAAGCACGGCACAAAGCAAGATAAAGATTAGACAAGCACAGCGAACATTTTTGGTAAGCTTAGCCCTACCGTAAGTGACCAGAAGGACAGCCCGCAGTGATGGTGGTGGCAGCAATAAAGCGGCAAAAAAGCTGTAACGTCTACGGTGATACACACAGGGGACGTGACACACAGTGAGAGTTGAGGTGGCGAGAAGGAGGATGACATCGATGCGGCACATCGCATCGATCGCCATGACCCTTTCACATTCGGTTCATCCAGTATTCATCCGAGACAACAGGGCAGCACAATCAGTCGTATTCAGAAAAGAGAGCAAACACACACACACACACACACACATATAGAGGCAAGCACACTCGCACACGGTATATATAGGGGGGTGGTGAAGCAGTGTGGCACACGGATGTGCAAAGCAGCTCCTCGGTGTCTGAATGCTACGACAGCCGTGCGTCCACACAGGCAGTACTACATCGAAGAGGCCAAGCCTGTCCAGAACAAAAGAGCAGACGAAAGCTCACGACGGTGAAAACGAATGAGACACGTGTTCGTGTACTGGCACACCTGTGTGCCCCGGCGGGCATATGCAGGAGAAATTAGCACCGCTGAGGCTCATACAAGTAGCCCCGGCGGCGCACGGTTGCGGCTGGCAACTGTTTGCTGGCTGTGAGCAATTTCTGCCGGTCCAGCCACGTGGGCACAAGCAGCTGCAAGATGAAATGATAATAAGAGTAATACATTTGTATAGTGCCTCCAGAGAACTAGATCTCTTTCTAGGCACTTTACATACGCTGTAATATACGCTGTAATGGTGAGCACTCGAGGCATTGAAGGGCATCCTTGCATGCAGGGACGCGTGGTGCAACTCAAGATGAATGAAAGGCACATTCATTAGCAGCGTATTTTTTATTTTGGCCTGTGGACTTTTTGTTTATTTTTATATCGTGTACTTTCTTGTTTTTGTTTTTCATATTTTCTGCTCTGCTTAGCAAACGTGATTGATGGTCATTCGTTGGCCGGCCAGCAACTGCCAACACGAAATACAAAGTCCCGGAGGCTTTTCTCTCTCTCTCTCTCTCTCTCTCTCTCTCTCTCTCTCTCTCTCTCTCTCTCTCTCTCTCTCTCTCTCTCTCTCTCTCTCTCTCTCTCTATGCAATGCTGACAAGCCTTCAATTCAGTCTAGATGGCCCTGCTACAAGCGCCCTGGTAAATAAAGCTCCAGTGTACAGCAGCCCGAAGGGCAAAAGACCTACTTCCCACCGAGACTTGAGGTGGCTGACCGGACTCTTACAGCTGTGGCCTAAGCCTTCGTAGCCTCAGCGAGGCCCGGCACACTTGCTGAACGAAGACCACCTGACCGAGGCAGGAGCCCTGAGAATGGTGGGGCCAAACCACACTAGGGCAGCCATTTCGGAGCACCACACACACGGCCATCTATAGCACGGACTTGCATAGCGTGGTGCAGATCCTCGATCCGGAAGCGTGGCGCCTCAAAGGACTAGTGGCTTTACGACCGACTGCCGATTGCACGAACAGACCACAGAATTCTTACGCAACGACATCTACTCTCCAACTGCCGACTGTGGCACATCTTTTTCAGCGGTCCTGAGCTGCTACTTCTATGCTACTCACTACCTCAACTGCTCTCCTGACTCTGCTATGCTTCCCACTTTCTCTTTGTTGCATGAGACGAAGTCTGTTGGCTACCGAATGCGTACCGAAAGCGGCTTAGGCTGTGAGTGCGCTATACAAAACTCTCCTGCGTAACACCCACATGGTCTTTATGACTTTGTGGAGTTACTGACGGAGATACATTACATTACAGGATAGACTAGCCGTGCTGGACAGTGGCGCACGCCACGCGAGGTCGTACCTGTAGCTGCCGTTGGCCGCTGTCAGACACGACCCTCCATTCGAGCAGGGGCTGCTGGGCTCGCAAGCCGACAGAGGTGCAGTAGGCTCTGCACACTCATTTCCCGTCCAGCCAGCGAGGCACGAGCACAGGTAAGCGTACGTGTAACCATCGACGTAAGTAATGCAGCTGGCTCCGTTTGTGCATGGGTTGGCTGAGAACGTCACGGCAAGAAGACTTAATTAACAGCGACTTCTGCATGGATTCTTCGAGGCGAGTCGCAGCAAAGTGCACCCGCGCACACATAAAAAACTGGGTCAAACATGCCAAGCCACTCCTCGAAGTCTACTAGCATAGCGTGCTGGCAGAGAGAACGGGAGTACAACAGCAAGAGATAAGTCGAGGCAGCGGCACAGCGCGTACAGACAGCAAAACGATGCTCTCGCCAGGCCGTAACTAGCTGCTCGAAAGCAGTGCAGGCACAGCCAGCCGAACTGCGCACCTGCACGCGACGACGGCCTTTGCTTCGGGGGGGGGGCCAGCCCGACGAAACTAGCTCGCCCCTAACCCCCAAGCCAGGTAAAAAAGCACGACGACGACGAATTTGCCATGCAGCGAGGAGCAAGCAAGCTCACGGCGGTTACACGCACGCAGGCAGGGCGTGTCCAGCTGCTGGCAATCAGTGCCGCTATATCCGGGCTCGCAGAGGCAAGTGTAGCCACCGATGCCGTCCACGCAGACCCCGCGGCCACTGCAGACCATGACGTCCATCAGAAGCGAGCACTGGTCCACAGTGACGTCGCATGCATCGCCTGCAGCAGCAGCAACGGCCGAGCATCAGTCGCACGGCGCAAGCACTTGTATTCTGCTGCTGAAGCACATGCTGTGGCATACACAAGTGGACAGACAGCTCGAGGTATCGGCCCCAGGCCGGCCGATGGGCACAAAGCAAAAAAGAGAGAGTGCATCTTCACCAGCTTGCAGTTTCATTTCCATCTGCGGTGACGGCACGTCATTCTGACCAGGACCTGCCGGTCTCTCACATCACCAGTCTGCTCAGCACAATTATTTTTCTTGAATCTCAACTGGAATTTCATGTGATACACGGTGCTGCCAATGCAACGGTTATAAGGATGGAGCGGCTTCGCCACTTTATGGAAAACAAGTTCGTGCTGCCGTACTACCTTAAAGGTTTCACTACTACTCTCGTACCACGAAGCAGGTACCACAATTGGGGCACGGCACTGTGGCCCTCAGCCGCTTCTGGTGACTGCACAGCTAATACGGCGGCGCTTGTGTATAGACGTATATGTTGAGCAGCCTGCTATGGGCACTGTGCCCACAGCAGGCTGCTCAACAAGGTCGCCAGCATCCGTGTTTATATTTACGCTGAATAAACAGGTTTTAGAGCTAGCTCTTCTGTTTAGTGTTACTCTCTCAAACCTAAACACTATACCCTATATCCTAAACCCAAAACAAATTCAAAATCTAACCACTAAACTCCAAACCATCAACCCAAAACATACAGCCCCTAAAACTACACCCACAATCCTAAACCCTAAGCTACAAATAGCTCTAAAACGTTTCATTGAACTTAAATATAAACAGATGCTGGCGACCTTGTTGAACAGCCTGCTATGAGCACTGTGCCTATAGCAGAAACAGACCGGGCTTTATGCACTAACGAAGCTACTTTCGCGAGGCTGCAGGAACCACTCAGCATCTATAGGCTACTTGCTACCAGCAAAGGAGCACAGCTGTTATTGTGAGGGAGTCCGGAATACTAAATACAAAATACCGTGCTTGAGTACTCTTTCTGTACGTGGGATAATATTAGCTGCCTAGCAAGTCGATGCATACATATCTCAGTCGAAAAGCAAAACTTTTATTCAGGGGTGCAATTCAGTAAGCTTAGCTTTGCTAGGGTCCTGTTACCTCAAAGTTGCATGCTAACCGATCACTTTTTACAATCAAATATTGATATATACGTATATACATAGAGAGTGTGTGCATGTGTGTGTGTGTGTGTGTGTGTGTGTGTGTGTGTGTGTGTGTGTGTGTGCGTGCGCGTGTGTGTGTGCACGCACATGCCCAGGTATACATTTCCATCTGTTCTCACACAAATTCATTAAGACTAAATGAGTTTAGGTGCTATTCTGAACACTTTTCTACAAAGCGCTCCACGTAGCCTATGCAGCTACCACTGCCAACAATTTTCATCGCATGCAGCAAAGCAAGTGTGAGAAGCAGGGCTGCTGAGTCAGGAGGGCAGTCGAGGAAGTATATGTAGGATAGAAGCAGCAGGCCTCCGATGGCAGAGTGAAAACTAAGTGCCAAAGTGTGCATCAGGAGAGATGATATCGTCACCAAACAATAACCGCTGAAATGAGTTAGACAGCCTAGCCGAGCAATATCTGTAACCAACTGCTTTAAAGTACAAGGAAGGGACTGCCAGTGTATTGTCCTGATGTGACCAGAGGCACCAACTGGCTACAGCAGTTCAGCCAGTTATGATAAAGATCAGCTGTGGTGGACCTTGCACATCAGAGTTAAAAAATTTGGTATTTATCCACTGATTAACCAGGAGCCATCACACTTCTTTCTTTTGGCAACAAAAGTACAAACAAGAAATGCAATTTTCTTGAAGGCAACAAGTCCTTTGGACCCTATTCCCACTGTCGTACTCCTACGTTGCATTGATCTGCTGCTGCCATGCATAACTAACATCATTAATATGTCATTAACCTCAGGTCATGTCCCAGCACCTTTCAAAAAAGCAGTAGTCAGGCCACTCCTCAAGAAAGCTACACTAGACCAAGAGAACTTGAGAAACTACCGCCCAGTCTCCCTTCTATCATTCCTATCAAAGACACTGGAACGGGTCGTGGCACACCAGCTGAACTCGTATATTGAAACTTCAACCTTGCTAGTAAGTTCCAGTCTGGCTTTAGAGCTAATCACTCCACAGAATCAGCATTGCTTAGGGTGTACAACGACCTTCCCAGGAATGCAGACTTAGGTAGAATATCTAGGCTTTTTTGCTCGATCTTTCGGCAGCTTTTGATACTATCGATTACCAAGTTCTTCTTGAGCACCCTCTCATCTTGCTTGGGCATCACTGGCACTGCTCTGCAATGGTTCAGGTCCTATCTCAGTGGGAGACTCCAGAGTATTGACATGAATGGACAAAGATCATCCGAGGCACCTCTGAAATACGGGGTAACTCAGGGCTCGTGCTAGGTCCGGTTCTTTTCACGATTTATACTCTCCCTCTTACTGGTGTGATTGCTAAGCACAATCTAGGCTTTCACTTCTTGTGGATGACACTCAGTTGTACCTTTGCTTTGATCCCTCCCAGCCTTCGAGCATCTCGAATTCTCTCAACTCACTTGCTGCATGTATTGATGACATCTGCATATGGATGGCAGCAAATTTTTCAAAAAGTAAACGATGATAAAACTAACTTACTTGTTATGGGCAAACCCAGTGTGATTCAGAAATTGGAAAGCTGACGTTCAAAATTGGCTCTGCCAGCATATCTCCTGTTGAATCAGCTCGAAATCTAGGTGTCATGTTCCAAAAATGACCTCTCGTTAGAAGACCACAACAGCTCCAAAATCAAGTCTGCCTTTTTTCAGCAACATAACATTGCTAAAATTCGGGCTTGTTGAGACAGGAATAACACATCTAAGTTGGTCCATGCACTTGTGACATCCCGTCTTGACTTCTGTAACTCACTGCTTGCTGGCCTACCACATGTGCAATCAGGCGATCACAGCTAATGCAAAACTCCGCAGCTAGGCTTGTCTGTCGGGAGCGGCGCAGTTGCCACATCACACCACTTCTCACCAACCTGCACTGGCTACTAGTCAAGCAAAGGATCGACTTCAAGGTTTTGTCGCTCACTTTTAGGTCACTTCATTCTTTCGCTCCAGCCTATCTCTCAGATCTACTCCCCCATCGTACCACCCACTTTTCACAATCTGACAGTTTACCAATGCCTCGTACAAACCTCAAATCCTTTGGAGACCATGCATTTAGTCTGTATGCTCCCAAAGCCTGGAACTCACTCTCGACTTGCGTCAGAACATCCCTGACTTGACCACATTTAAAAAGAACTTAAAGACACACCTGTTTAGAACAGCATTTAGTGGGTCCCTGTGATTCGTCCTTGATGTGCTTATGCGTGCTGACACTGTGCATGCTGCCACTAACCACACTTGCGTGCTGACCCTGTGCATGTCACCCCTAACCATGTTATTCGTGTTGTTTATCAAGCATGATATTACTCACCATTCAATCGTGTTTCCCTTTGCAGCAAATGTAAAGTGCCTAGAAAGAGATTGAGTTCTCTGAGGGTGCTTTATCCAGTGCATTATTATTATTATTATTATTATTATTATTAATAACGGGGAAGGGGGTATGCAACCGAATTTCTGAGATTTACAGAGCTACCCAGCTGTCAACTGTACTGACTTGGTGGACTTATCGGCAACCATACATCAATCTAGTCTGGCCTCGGGTAACCCTCTCCCCCCAGTAAGAGATTTGTGGCTGGCTGCAACAGTAAGGCCAACTCACGGACGGGGATCAAAAATTCTGGCTGATCGTGAGCACAGTCGCCTAAACAGAACGCAGGTCGGTCTTCCAAAATGATACCCAGATTGGAGCCTCAATATCGAACTAAATCAAGTGCGAAAATTTAATGAGTCCAGCTAAGAGTGCTCGGGTTTTCCATCACACGAGGAGGAACGTGTCGTCTGTCGCAGTGCAGCAAGAGGGACGATCGGTGAGAGAAAACGGTGCGATCTTGCAATCAATTGCAATTCAGAACTTCGTTCGCGATCCACCAGAACTCGCACAAGTGCATCCGCCGCCGACCGAGCCTCACTGACCGCCACCGTTCGGGCACCGGCATCCGGCGATGCGAACCGAAAGGCACTTCGCCAGTCAGTTTCAGGCGGGCTCGCCAACGAAACTCGCTTACCTGTCCATCCGGGTTCACATGCGCAGACGCCGTCGCTGCTGCAGGCTCCGTTCGTGCAAAACATCGCACACGACGACGCGACCAGCGCCTCCTAAGATACAAATCACGCGAGGCTCCCCCACTTACCCGACGGCTGGTAAATCGAGCTGTGCTGCCGCAAAAGCTCGGCGACAGAACGAGCCACGTACAGAAATCCGACGCGCCTGCCGACGACGTGGAAACGTCGGCGACGGCGCAGCGGCGAAGGAGTTCGGCCGATTAGCCGCCGCCACTCACCGCTGGGCAGTGGAGTAGCAGCAGTACTCCGAGCACGGCTGCTGCGGAGGCCGACATCGCTCGATGAGGCATTCTCTTCTTGCGGGAAGGGGGGCACTCAAGAAGCCGCTTCTGCAGGAGTGGCTGTGAGTTAGCCGAAGTACACCCCCGAGGCTTCGGCAACCATCGCCCGGGCGGCTGCAACTACGACAAAGTAAGCGCTAGGCTAGCAGCAGAGCCGTCCGAACGGCCGGTTCGTCGTCTCGACCGGCCAGCGCGCGCCGCTCCGGCCAACTGCCGTGTCATTTCAAAACTTGCCTCGCGGGAGTTCGCCGAAGCAGAGTTGCCTGATTAAGAAGTAGCGTGCTCGTAAGTGCGAGCGAATTCCACGTCGGCCTCCGCCCGGACCCGGGCTCCTGCGTCCCGTGAGCAACGGCCGTCGGACGGTCACGCTTCGGCGCCGGTCAGACGGCGACAGGCCTCAGGCGACGCGGAGCTACCTGATAGGCGCGCTACGTTTCAGCGCTCTCAAGAGCCGACGATGGACTCGCAGGCGCGAAGACTCCTCGTGCGTTTTGGGAGTGGCGAACGCGGCGCGTGTCGCATTGGCACCGGACTGGTTACAAATCGCCAGCGACGCACGCCTGACTACGGAAGTGACGTAACGCGCCAGGTCAGGTCACTCAGCGGCGCGTCTTCTGCTCGACCGGCGGGTGCTGCTACTCCATAATGAATGCGCATTCTTCGCGACTTGGCGTGAGCGGAAGCGGTAGCAAATGACCAAGACCGTCAAGTGCTTACAGCATTGCAGACGAGATTCCTGCGAGGATACGTACGTCTGCCGCTACGTCGTGTCGCCCTCGTGCCCTATCTGCGGATCGCTACTCGAAGCCGGCTGCCTATTCGTTCCGCCCTTCATCGCGAGGAACCCATTTGAGCGGTCGCGTGGAAGCTCGAGAAGCCTCTTCCTCAGACTTTCTGACGGGGACTTTCTAAGGCGAGCGCGCTGCTTTCGTTAAGGTTGATGCTCGCGACCTCTCAGCGGGTTCAAACTCGCGCGGCTCCACGTGCGCTCCTTTTTTACGTACCGCGCGACCGGCTCGTCTCTCTTCGCGTAGGCCTCGCGCCATGCGACTTCGGCGCACTAAGGAGACGAGTCATTTCTTTCTAGAGACTACTTCCACGCAGCTGATTTGCATTGCGGCCTACTAACCGGTTCCCATGGTACGAGCGCGATTATTGCCGAGCAGCGGCGAACTGCTGGCTCCGGCGACGCTCTCACGCCGCCTCCTCCGCCGCGTGCCCTCTAGGGCTTCTGCGTGGCTACGACGGGGACAGATTGCACGTCGGCACTGCTTAGGAGCATTGCCTGCCGGTCGCGCTGAACCCCCCCCCCTTCCCCGGCAGCAGGCTGGGGCGTCGAACCGGCCGGATTCGGCTCCGACCAGACTGGTCCGCACGGCTAGAGGCTCGCGATGGCCGGGTCAGGCTGCGCACGCAGCCGCAGCGAAGGTCGAGCTGCACCTGCGGAAGCGCGAAAGACAAGATGCCTATCCACGATGCTCATTCCGATCTATACTACCAACACAGCGAGACTCTCGCGAAAAGGCACGCTTCCGCTTCCCACAGTTGCCAAGTATCAGCTCAAACTTCTGTGAGGTTTGGAGTCGCAAGGCTAAAGGTTCTTGACTTGTTCATGTCATCACGAACCCCATGAAAGATCTGCTATAAGCTCCCTAGAAAAATGCACGTGGGCGCATAGACAAAATTTGGCAAGCGATTAATGTTTTATTTTATTGAAATTGTATTGCCTCCTACAGTGTATTACGCACACCAAGTATGGATATAGCAAACAATATTAACGAAAATTATGCTTAATAATAATAATAACACACTTGACAAAGCGTCCTCAGAGAACTCAATCTCTTTCTAGATGCTTTACATTTGCTGCAAAAGAAACACGATCAAATTGTTAGTGGTAGCATGCTCGATAAACAACAAGAATAACATGGTTAGGGGTGATATGTACAGAGACAGCACGAAAGTGTGGCTAGTGGCAGCATGCAAGTGTGGTTAGTGGCAGCATACAACAGTGTCAGCATGCACAAGCACATAAAGGACGAATCACAGGGACCAACTAAATGTTGTGATAAGTAGATGCGTTTTTATTTTCATTTTAAATGTGGTCAAGTCAGGGAAAGTCGTGACGAAAGTTGGGAGTGAATTCCAGGCTTTGTGAGCATACGAACTAAAAGGACGGTCTTCAAAGGATATGAGGTTTGAACGAGGAATAGGTGAACAGTCAGTTTCCGAAAAAGAGTTTTGCACCAGTTGTAAGCACCTGATTGCTAAGGCCGGTAGACCAACAAGCAGTGAGTTATTGAAGTCAAGACGGATGTCACAAAGGCATGGACCAACTTAGATGTGGTATCACTGTTGAAGCAAGCCCGAATTTTAGCAATATTGTGTAGCTGAAAGTAGGCAGACTTTACTGTGGAGGTGATGTGGTCGTCTAATGAAAGGTCACTTAGGAACATGACATCTAGATTTCGTGCAGATTCAACAGGAGATATGCTGGCAGAGCCAATTTTGAGGGTTAGCCTTTCCCATTTCTGAATTACACTTGTTTACCAGTAATTAGTAAGCTGGTTTTATCATCATTCAATTTAAAAAATTGCTGCCATCCATGTGAGGATGTCATTAATGCACGCAGCAAGGGAGTTGAAAGAATTCGACGTGCTCGAGGGCTGTGAGGGATCAAAGCAAAGGTACAACTGAGTGTCATCGGCATCAGACGTGAAAGCCTAGAATGTGCTTTTCACTCTTTTTCATGCAAAAATTATCGGCCACTCAATACAAAAAGAAATACTTAAAAAATTTTTTAGTCCTTCTTAAAGGTTAATTCTAGTGAGAAGATTGTGTGGCTCGAATAAAATTTGGAAAATGTTGAGCAATCTGGCAAAGGCGAGCCACCCTGACGCCTCTTTTGGACCACTAAATAAAAGAAACTCGCACCCCTTTTCGGACAGTGCTCCACTCGACAGGCCACATTAAACCTATCTTAATAGAACTACTTATTTGAAAACTCTAAAATATGATCCTTCAAGAAGAAATAATTATAACCCTCTACAAACCAACACCAAACGTTGGCCGAGGATGCTTTGCTTTGCCTCACCCATTACAAGGGACTATCTCCCTTTAGTGAAGCACCTTTAATTTGCCGCTGACAAGCCTCCAGAGCCGTAGTAAATAATTTTGCATGTATGCATTTAATCACTACATTCTTAAGCCTGTCAGCCCCACTAACCGTGATGGCCAACCTGAAGGGGCTGCCAAAAGTGGGCGTTGGGAGAGAGGCCGAAGCCCACCAATAGGTCCGGCTGGACTGCCTCAGCCAACATTTCAGCCATTCAGGCTCTGTAGGCAGAATTTGCTCCTTGGCTCGATAGCTGCCCCTTCCAGGGCCGGAGTTGCCTGGCTTGGAAAGCGGTTCTAGAGGCTTGTTGGGCTGAACGCCTTCGGTTAAGCAGATTTTAGCTGTTTCTCGACAAAGGTCTACCTTGCTTTTCCTTAGATTTGGCTAAAGAGAATGCTAGCACGGCGCATGCCATGCATCCTTCGTGCAAGCTTCAGCCCAAATGCTGAACCAGGGAGTTTTCAAATAATAGTGGCTGCTCCAATTTTAGTTATACTCATATCGGCAACTATGTAGCAGCATGCATCGGTAGCTGTGAAAGCGGTAGCCATTGCCATCCTAGTCGGTGCTGCCATCCCCATCAGTGCTATCATAAAACAAAATAAAACATAGTTGATTTAACAGCCTCATTCGTATAGCGCAGAAGAGCTCTAACAACTATCACCACTGCTTGCAGTTGGCAATAAAGGATCGCCCACTGCAGGATTCGAACGCACGGCCTAGGTCGTGAAAAGCGAGCACCTTACCTCTTAAGCTATCAGGGCCCTTGAAAGGCTATTATGGCCCTCGGATAGGCTTCTGAGCATGCACGTCTGCATGCTCTCGAAAACTGTTCCTTGTTTGCTGCAGGTATTGTGAGATGGGGTACTGTCTGACCTTTTTTGGGCTTCCTGGAGCATTCATGACAGAAGCCGAAAGCTGTTTGTGGAAATAGCAGTGCTGCCTTGTTGCACCGAGGCAGCTAGGTATATCGCTGTCTATCGGAGAATGGAGCTGGAGCATGTTACAGCTCGTCTGCACCGTGGACCGAGCTCGGCAGAAGTGGCCTGTAGACCGATATGTCAGCAAGTTATATACCAACCTGCTTATCTTTCAAGGCATCGATTGTGAACTACTGGCGCCATGCTACAGGTAGCATGGCAGTGCCTACTCCTATTGTGGCTCGGCATTATGATTCGTTTGACCGATCTCCAGCAGGGACATGCTTGACTCCCACTGCGAATGGGACCTGGTTGAGCATGAGGATTGCCTTCGGGTTGAGGTCCAGATCTCCAGATCAGATTGCCAAAGCAGCCGACTTGCTGCCCAGCGACCTGCCGAAGCCACAGGCCCGTGGTGTGTGTGTGTGTGCTAGTTTGCGTGCTACACTTTCGCGTTGCCGAAGGAGACTGCCGTGGCTTGCTGCATCGTTTCTAATCTAATGTAAATGCACCCCAATAAAAAAAATACATGTGCTCGAATCCACGTCGAGTCGAGTTCAGCAAACCCTCGACGTTTCGTCGAATAGCGGCATCTCCCGTATGGTTTCGGGCCAGCAAAGCTCGGATGCAGATTAGCCACACACGTTAACAAGTGGCATTGTGCAGCAGCTTCGAGGCGGTTTTTGCTAGATCTGTGCATGACGACGCATTGTTTATCTTTATTGCATCGCTGCATGTAATTGAATCCGTGTCTCGATGCCTCGATGCTGCAATTCGTGGCTGGCTGTGCACGCTTCTAAGCGGGCTCTCTTTTTTTTGAGAGCAGGAGCCGGTCGCCGTGTCACCGGCTGCATGCGCAGAGCGGTAGGCTGCACGCTCTTTTGCTGCCCCGGACAGCTTAAACAAAACATCTCGAGTCCTTGGGCTGCCTGCCTGACTTCGGTCCGGTAGGCATCCGGGTGCCGGAATCGCTTTGTCTTTCGTGTGCAGCGACCAAGGCTCGCAACATCACGGGTTGGACGGGTCGGCACGGAGCAGAAGCTCAGTGCTCTCTGCCCGCAGACGAGCAGACGGTGGGCTATCGCGTCGGTTGAACGTCCAGCTGCAGGACCCTGGTGGGTGGGATTTCCAGCTCCTTGTTGACCTTGGAGTTGATGTACTGATGAAGCAGCATGCGCAGCTCGCCGTTCTGCTGCCGCATGGCATCCGTCTCGTTGAGCAGAGTGACTCGGCTGGTAAGGAACTCGCTGGAGAACAGAGAGTAGGATATTAGATAGTAGATATTAGGATGCCTCATTTGCAGCACTAAGAGTAATCTACTCGACCCGGATGCAAGCCAAAGCCGCTGCACTGAGCAGGTGGGCTAACCGGCCGCTGCACCGGCAAGTGGTGCAGGCACCGGCCTGCTCTGAAGCCATGCTCACCTGTACTTCTCCAGACCGGCTAGCAGGGCGTCCCAGAGCTTGAGCTTGTTCTCTGTGGTAACAGAAACGTAGCGTTTCCAGTAAGCCGCATCGTCCGAGTTGTCCCTGCCTTCCTCGGTGCTGATCCTGAACTGCGGCTGCTTTGCATGAGTGAACCTGAAACGCAATCGCACTGCTGCTGTCACACTCACTGGCCCTGCTGCTCAGCACGGCCGAAACAGGCCGATTCTCTCTCTCTCTCTCTCTCTCTCTCTCTCTCTCTCTCTCTCTCTCTCTCTCTCTCTCTCTCTCTCTCTCTCTCTCTCTCTCTCTCTCTCTCTCTCTCTCTCGGCTTCGCTAGGCTGCGGCGCCCAGGCATGGCCGCCAGGCTTGAACCTGCCGGCCGACTGACGAGCGGATGCAAATCTCGCCAGTTGATGCCGGCTCGATGGCTTACGGCATCATTTTTCTGCTGTCCTCTACGAAGTGACGAAGCGCTTGGAGCACGTCGTTGGGATGCACCAGGTCGGGCATCTCGTGGCTTGCCGATGACAGGGCAGACGCGCCATCTTCTTCCATGTCCTCAAGCTCGCCTTCTTCGGCTTCTTCGTACTAGCGAACGACAGAATATGAGAGCTACCAGCCATTCCCCACACTGCACGGTCCCCTCTGCATAGCTATAGCATGAGCTAAAGGCCGAGAAAGGACATGTGCATTTACCGTGTTGGCAAAGCAGCCCCAGTCCTGGCTAGTGACAGCAGCCTGGCCTCAGGGCTTGCTCGGCCGGCGGGTCAGCAGGCCGGGCCTCTCACCTCGGAGTGAGCTGCCGATGCACTTCCTGCTCTGGCTGCCTGGCCAGCAAGCCTCTGGTCAGGTGCAGCTGCCCTCCTGTGGTCCAGCAGCGCTGCGGCATCCTCATCCAGCGGAGTGGCCACCGATGCAGCTGCTGCTGGACTGCCTGTGTTCGCTCTCGTTGCTTTCGTGAAATAGGAAGCGAGCCGAAATACGTCTTCCTCCGTGTCGATGTTTAGTGCCTGAGCGACCAGAAGCACGCCATGCCTCGGGTAGGGGGAAGAGGTCGGGTGGGCAGTATGTAGCTCTCGAGGGCACAGAGATGGTGGTGGCATCAACACGTGGCTGTCCATTTTATGCTGAAATCTACTCTACTCACAGCAAAGATCGCATCCAACTTCATCAGTGACTGCTCGTCTTGCTGCAGCGGTGCGATGAGCTTCAGCAGCTTTGACTCAACGAGAAAGCCCTGCAAGGAAGCCAAGACAGTTGCAAGAGCACTCGGCCACGCAGCCAGTACCTGCGGCTGGTCCCAGAGAGGGGCCTGCCTTGCCTTTCTTAATGTAATTCAGTAGATAGGAGTGTTTGACAGCAATCAATGATAACCAGTTTTAGCTCTTTATTGATGTGCTCATGATACCGTGCAATACACGAATAATTGTACACAATTTCGTGATCTTTACACATTGCTAATGTGGTATCAATAGGTTCGCATGTTGGTCAAACATTGCGTGTATCAGAACAAGGACCCGTGCTTGATCGATTTCACGTGTATTCTTTGGTATTGAGGGTCGCTGTAGGATGAATTACTGCAGGCAGCAGATCTGAGGAAAACTTGCTGCATTCGGATTTTATCTTGCTTTATCTAGACCTAGCCTGAGCTTGCTATTCTTTCATCTTGGGTCGAGTCATCTCCAATGCCATAATCCTACATGTGGTAGAACTTAAACTGTTATTGATTCGCAGGTTGCACAATCCTCCCCTCCCCAAGATGGCGAGAGCAACTGGCCACAGACGACTAGCAGGGGTAGCAGTGCTGCACTGCTTTGCTGCTGCTCATAGGACACCCTAAGCATGTGGCTGGATTAAAAGGCTTTGCTGTTCTAATAGGTGATGCTATTATGCGACCATCACTACGTGCTCGAAATTTAGATGTCGTGTTCGACAGCTACCTCAATTTCAAAAGCTTCATTCAGAAGACTACTTCTACAGCTAGCCATCACATCCGATCCCTATCCAAGATTAGGAGCTGTCTCCCACAGTGGCTTGTAAAAAAATTAACTAGCTCTTTAGTTCTGTCTCGGCTTGATTATTGTAATTCCATTTTGGCTGGGCTGCCAAAGAAAGCTATTAGGCCACTGCAGCTGACTATGAATATGGCTGCAAGGCTAGTCTTCAAGTCCCAGCGGTTTGAGCACATGTCTCCTTTGCTGAAAGAGCTAGGATGGTTGCCGGTTGAGCAAAGGATACAGAGCAAAGTTCTTACGCTGACCCATAAGGCCCGCCACGGATTGGCTCCTTCGTACCTAGCTGAACTGCTGCATCAGGTTCAGCCTGTTCGCGCCCTCAGGTCCTGTGTGGACAATAAATTAGCTGTCCCATTCCTCCGCTTAAAGACAGTTGGCGACAGAAGCTTTAGCTCTGCAGGTCCTAGACTGTGGAACTCGCTTCCACAATTCTTACGCAACGACAACTACTCTCCAACTGCAGACTATGGCACATCCTTTTCAGCGGTCCTGAGCTGCTACTTCTATGTTACTCACTACCTCAACTGCTCTCCTGACTCTGCTATGCTTCCCACTTTCTCTTTGTTGCGTGAGACGAAGTCTGTTGGCTACCGAAAGCCGCTTAGGCTGTGAGTGCGCTATAAAAACTCTCCTGCGTAACATCCACATGGTCTTTATGACTTTGTGGAATTACAGACGGAGATACATTACATTACATTGCTGGCCCTCGGGGACTGCTTGGTTGCAGTGGTGCCACTGTGCAGACAATGAAATGGCATTGCGTGCAACTCAAAGAACCCTCATGGACTGCCGAGCATCATCTGAGGCTATTCATGAGCTAGAGACACTGGACATACATGAAGAGTAATAACTATTTTAGCTTGTCAATTTCCTGCCGGGTATCACAGAGTTATCGATCATCATCTGTGTAAGCCCCTGTAAATCAAATCAAACGTAGTGCTAAGCTGCTCAAGAAGAACAATTTTTCATTAAAATATGTTGAGTGAATGAAGAACAAACTATTGAGGGTCGACACGGATGTAACACCAACTGTCTGTTCATCTAGAGCTGCACGAAGCACGTTCTCTCACCGATTCATCACACAGCAATTCGAGGATTTTCTTGATAGTTCCAGGAGAAAACTTCTGCAATATCAAGCTTCTTTTATGCGAGCCTTCTTCTCCTGCTTCTTCATCTGAAAATATTTGCAAAATCCAGCATTGCATTGCATAAAAGTACAGATATATTATTTCCTTTCATACTGCATCACGCGTTCTCAAGGGTAGGGGTAATGCCTTTGGTGATTACCGTGAGCTGACATGACTTCTTGGATCACCGTGCTAGCTGGTACCGCCTTGCGACGAGTTGCTTCACTGATAACAGGGCCAACATTCTCTGCAAAAATCCTGCAAAAATGACGAGCACCCATCTCTTACAAGGTGCTGAGAATGCAGCGATGGTGGACAGTTAAAACCCAAGTTAAACCAGCCCATCCTCATTCGCCATAAGAGGTGGGAGAATGCTTGGTTAGAGTGAGCAGACAGAGTAATGGCTAGAATGATCTGCATGAGTAGATCGGCTTGAATCACAGAGAAAGGCAGAGTAAAGAAAAAATGGCAAGGATGCCATGTGACATTCGGGCGGCATCCACACACCCAGCACATACAAAGTATCAGGCACACAATCATCACTTATACGACGTGCCAAGCAGCATCAACAATAATACTTACAAATCTGGCTGTGCATAAAGTAATCCCAATTGCTGTTCATGGATCAGCCTGTCCTGTTCAACCACATTAAACAGGAGGTCCTTAGCCTCTTGCTCATTCATTATCCAGACGTCTTCAAATTTCTTTGCGTCTGCCGCCATAAAATGCCTGCATAGGTAGCAGAGCTGTGCATGAGCATTTGCAGCAGGAAACACCTGCCACATGAAGACGAAGCTTTTTCTTTATGGTGACTACAGTTGTGGCATCTTCGACAGTTATTCTGAGTGACTAAGTCAACTGTGGCAGATGTTCAGTTGCCTTATTACAATTCCAAGGCTAGACAAAGAAGGTGGGCCAGCTAGCTAGACTTATGAGTCCAGAAGCTAAAATATGCATCAAACGTCAAAACCCACCCTGTTTCTATCACAACGAGGGGAATCCAGATACCTTTTAAATGCTGCCTTTGAGGCAAGATGCTGTAAAAAACCCACGTCACCCAAGTCAACTACAAAAAAATACTTGGAGTCGACGTCTACCGCAGTCGAGAGCTTCTGCCGAAAGACGCCAACTCACTCGGGTGGGCCGCGAACATGATAAATAAATAAATCCTAGCTGATTAAACAGCCTCTTTTTGTATAGCGACAGAAGAGCCTTTACGGCTATCACCACCGCTTGCAGTGGTGATAAAGAATCGCCCACCGCAGGAATCGAACCCACGACCTCGGTCCCGAGGTCGTGAAAGCAACCGCCTTACCTAGTGTGCCATCACGGCTCACCTCAAGTCATGCTGAAGAGTATCAAGAATAAACACACAAAGCCAGTGAGGCTCTGGTCCAATTCTAATCTGTGAATCCCTTTCAGCACACCCAACTGATAATAACTTCCCTTCATCACCGGATATGTTATGTAATTAAATGCATCTCCATCTGTAACTCCCCACAAAGCCACTCAGACTAAGTGGGTGTTATGCAGGAGAGTTTTCTATAGGGAACTCAAATCTTAAGCAGCTTTCGGTATGCATACGGTAGCCAACAGACTCCATGTCACTAAACAAAGAGAATGTCAGAAGCATAGCTGAGTCAAGAGTATAGTTGAGGAAGTGAGTAGCATTGAAGTAGCAGCCCAGGATGGCTGACGAAGATGTGCCATACTCAGCAGTAGGAAAATAGATGTCGTTGTATGAGAATTGTGGAAGTGAATTTCCCAGCTAGGACCTCCAGGGCAAAAGCTTTTGTTGCCAACGGTCTTTGAGCATTGGAATGGGACAGCTAATTTAGTATCCCATGGAGGACCTGAGGGCACAAAGAGGCTGAGAATGGTGCAGCACTTCAACTAGGAATGAAGGAGCCAAGCCATGGCGGGCCTTGTGTGTCAGTGTATGAATTTGCACTGTATCTACTGATCAATCTGGAGCCATGGCAAGTCTTTCAGCAAAGGAGAAGCATGGCTGTACCTCTGGGATTTGTTTACTAGCCTTGCAGCCATAGTCATCAAGAGCTGCAGAAGTTTAATGGCTTTTTGGGTAGCACAGCCAAGATGGAATTACAGTAGTCTAGCATAGACAGAACCAGGGAGCTAGTTAAATGTCTGGCAAGTTACCGTGGTAAACAGTCCCTGACGTGACAGCAAGCTGTGGAGGAAGTCTTCTCAATGAAACTTTCAAAATGTAAGCTGCTATCAAAGGGGACACTTAAATTCCAAGGACGCACCTCAGGTTGCACAACACCATCACCAGTTAAAAAAGAAAAGTGTCTTATCCAGCCGCATGCTTGGGTAGGAGTTCCTATGAGTAGGAGTTCGGTTGTATTCTTGTTTAGTTATGACATGTGAAGGGTTTGCGATGTCCTGCAACAGTCCAGGTGGTGAACACCACCCCTCTCCCCCTGCTCGAGGACAGGGTGTTATCAAGCATTATGAGAACCCAGGCCTTTCTCACAAACAAGCAGCCACTGTACAGAGGAGGGCTTGCACGCCCTGCAAGAATCTGTGTGCATGCAGCTCTGAATGACTCCTACTCGTTGCAATGCAAGCACCGACAGAAAGTCGAATTCCTAGGGTGGTATTGCATATGTGATGTTTTAATTGCAAAGACCTCCACTATGAGTAAGCAATGGAAAGGGGTGATGAAAGGAGATCCCGGGCACGATTGTGACAGGGCATTGCCACATAATTGCACACCTTTGCACATCCCTGAAAGTCTGCTGCTACTCGCCTATCGCTGTGCCACGATGTTGTTGCAAGTCTAGCGCACGAAGTGCACTCTTTTAAGTGTGTAAAGAACCAAAGAAGCCATTGCACAAGCAGGTCGCAGTCCCGAAATAGTGCATCCAGATGTTCATGCAGGTGCTCATATAAAATATAAACAAAGTGCACGAAATATTTGACCGTGCGTTAAGTGAGAAAGAAAAGTCACATTTCTGGCATGCCACTGACAGTCTCAGAGGTCAAGGGTGGACCTCCAGTGGAAGTGACTCGCCAGTGCAGTTGTAATAAAAGAAGGCAGTGACTGATATCCTCAGGAGTACTGTACCTGAAGTTCCTGGGAGCGTGGCAGGCAAAATTTTTGACAATTAATGCACTCGCAACTAAACCAAGACGTTACATCACAGGTCCAAGAGGAATGTCTGCTTAGAAACATATTCATCCTGACAGGCGCATGGCAAGCTGAATTCGATTGACTGCTTGGTAGTGTCGCTAGATTAAGAGCAGCCCTGCACTGGCAGCAACCGGCCAACAGCAAACCACTCAGTTGAATGCAGCGAGAATCTGAACCCTCTTCACACTGCTTCTCAAGTTGCATTTGACAGTCGAAAGCCACCATACAACTATATTCTTACTGCCATAGCCTTGAAAAAAATGCAGGGGTGTCACGTACTTGGATTTCTTCTGAAGATCTCTAAATTGCTCAGTTATGCGCTTGTAGTCTTCTGATAGTTGTACATTCTCTTGCCTGAAAAAAGTATTTTATATGAAGTCATCGACGATGTAGTCAATGAGATGCAGCAGCTGTGGAATATCGATGGTGTCAGGGCATGAGTCACTATACAGCTCTGCTTCTAGCAAGCAGCTGCCCAAGCAATTATGCCAAAGCCATTACCGTGTAGCAGACAACGAAGCCAAGGCAAATAAATATCTACAGACGATAATGACGTTGATAATAAATTTGCATAGTGCTTAGAACTTAATAAAACTTAATCTCTTTCTAGGAACTTTACATATGATGTAAGGGAAGCAAGATCATGTTGTTAGTGGAAGCATGCACAGCTTCAACATACATTATATGGTTTGTGCTACATTGCTAGTATGCATAAGCACACATGGGACAAGTCACAAGGGCCCGTCAAATACTGTGAGGAACAGGTAAGCTTTTAGCTTTTTTGTAATGCCGTCAACTCAGGGTATGTCGTAACGTCAAACGGGAATTAGTTCCAGGCTTTGGCAGCATACGAACTAAAGACACTGTCTCGAACAAATTTGAGGTTGGTTCAAGGCACAGCTTGACTACGGAGTCCGAATAGCAGTAGATATTATGCCCAGCTTGATTGAGGAGCAGCTCTGATAGGTAGGCTGGAGCCAGAGAATGAAGGGACCTAAAAGTGAGTGAAAAACCTTGAAGTCGATACGCTGCTTGATGGAAAGCGAGTGTATGCCTGCGAGAAGTGGTGTGATGCAGTAACATTGCTGCTCATGACAGACAAACCTAGCTGCAGAGGTTTGCACAAACTGTATGCCTCTAGTTGGACAGGCTAGAAGAGCTGCAAGCATTGAGTTACAGAAATCGAGATAATATTATACGAATGCATGAACCAACTAGGATCTAGTATCCCTGTCTGAGCAAGCTCGAATTTTGCTAGTTGAAAGTAGGCAGGTTTGACTGTGGAGCTGATGTGATAGGCCAGTGAAAGGTCACTTGGAATAGAGCATCTAGATTTCGTGCAGCTTCTGCAGGAGATGTGCTGGTAGACCTAACTTTGAGCATTAAGCTTTCCAATGTCCGAGTCACATTAGGTTTGCCCGTGACTACTATGATACGTTTTTCTCTTCCTTTGCAGTTAGTTCTGTATAGGCATACTTCCATTTATGAGGCTTTATGCCTCATCCCCAAATAATATTTGACAGATCAGATGGCTAACCAGGCAGGCTCTCGAGCCGGGGTGTAGTTGCAAACATCCCCCATTTATGTACTCTGCTGCATGCTCAATAAGTTTAGATCCTTCATTATTGCTCTGCTTTAGCAGTAATGCTCCACGAGCAGCCAGGCTGGCATGCTCAGCTGCAAATATTGGCACTCACACCAAGCCCAACAAACAATCAACAAACGCACCTAAAAAAATAAATAAGGCATTAGTAAAGCTATATAAAAAGCAGTGAATGACATAACCACTCCTGGTTCGAATGTGCCTTTGCTACAAATCTATGAAGCAGTCCTACTTGAAGATGATGTCCATCATGTGCATCCCCTTCGAAATGAGGTCGTCATAGAACATCAGAAGTTTGGGTGCGAGTTCTTGCAAGTTGCTTGCATCTTTTGCATACTGCTCCGACGAAATTTAAGGTATTGTCAAGTCGGTGAGCACTAATCAGGATACTGACAGTATAGTTACGGCTAACAGGAACTCAACAGGTCGACTAGGTATGGTTCTGACCCTGTTTTGCTGACTTCAAATCGTGCACACACATCCATTATTCCGAGTTGCACCTAGTTACTCTGGGCATTAAGGTGGAAAAAGTGAGCTCACGAGTATCTTGGCTGGCTAAGAAATGGATGAACCGATTGCTCCTAGAACCATGCAGCACTGTCAGCTCCGATTTCTCATTTCCAAACGAAATGCTTTCTGAGACATTAGAATGAAAACTCTTCATAACTCGAGAGTGGAATAATAATATATGTCTTGCAAGTCATTTAACTGCCTTGCCAACTAACTGTTCCTCTAGGCAAAGCATACCAATAGGGCAAGCACGGGTGCAAGCACATTCATAAGCATGCGCATGCGCATTCGCATGCACGCGAATGCAAACACAAACACACCCACGCGCACATGTCACATGCGTGCGCACACACATGTAATTGCTCACACACAGACACTCCAAGCATGTGCATGCACACAACCAGGGCATCGGTATTTTATTCAAGCACTAGTCCACTAGTTGCAGGCACACTGACTGGTACTGCTGCTCCTGTTTTCTCAGCTTGATCTTGAGATTGTTGAGCACATCCTGCAGCCGGGTGATCTTGCGCTTCTGCTGCGACTTGGTGATCGTGTTCTCCTCGTCACGCTTCTTGAGCACTTGGAAGTTGTACTCGAGCTTCTCTTGATTCAGCTGGTACGTCGCACGCATCTGCTGCAGCTGCTGCTCAAGGATCTGCAAGCACCGGCCGACCTCCACCTTTGCCGACCCCCGTGCTCCACGCGAAGCAACTCATGCTGGCCTGCACGTCCAACCCAAGATGGCAGCAGGGCCAAGGGTTCGTGCACGTGCCATGCATGGCGAGAACGGCGAGAACGGCAAGAGCGGGCGAGAACGGCACCAGTCGGCAGCGACCGTCCGACGGCGGCAGGGCTGGTGGGAAGGGAAACGATGTGAAGTCGGAGACGGGCTGCAGTTGAATGAGCAGCAGTTACAGCAGCTGCGGCAGTGGCAGCAGAAGTGGCACGTGCCTGCACGTCTGTCTCGAGCTTGATCTTCAGCTGGTTGTACTCCTCCGCATCCTGCACTCGCATGTGCTGCAGCTGCTTCTCATAGTCGTCGACACGGCGCTCGCGCTGCCTCATGTACTCGGCCTCCTTCTCGCGGCGCGCCGCCATCAGGCTCTCCCACTTCTTCCTGTGCTGCTCGGCGAGCTCACGGCGCTCCGTCTCGAAGGCCTTCTGCACGACGGCAAGAACGTCGCAAGCTGCCGGCAGTCAGATTGCTGCCACCTGAGAGGTGCCTGAGGGGGCAAGTGCCAGGGAGCGCGCAGCAGTGGCAGAAGGGCTGGTAAGGGGAGCAACAACACTCTACCAGCACGATGCTGCGCAATCGGTCCGCCTACTTCGGGTTAAAACATCGAAACCGTCATGCTCACGGTGACAATCAAACGAAACTATTGACTGCTAAAGTGTGTGTTCTTGACAGAGCACAAGAATGGCTTTTGTGCATAATGAGTATGAAACTGCTCGTGTGGTCTCTGTAACTGCCAAGCTACGAAGGGAAAGATATGCATTCTGTGCACTATAGTACCTAGTGCACAGAACGCTTAACATTTACACAAGAAATAACGCACAAGAGTGAACAAGCAAATTTCAAGATATACGTGGAGCACGGGCAAATGCAATTGAACAAGAACTTCCGGCCGCCCTTGTTTGGCCCAGGGGTTAACGTGTTTGCTTTAAATGAATAATAATAATAATATTGCACTTGATAAAGCACCCTCAGAGAACTTAATCTCTTTCTAGGTGCTTTACATTTGCTGCAAAGTGATACGCAATAGAATAGTAAGTAAAATCATGCTTGAAAAACAAACAAAATGAATAACATGGTTAGGGGTTACATGCAGTGGGTCAGCATGCAAATGTGGTTAGGGGTTACATGCAGTGGGTCAGCATGCAAATGTGGTTAGTGGCAGCATGAACAGTGTCAGCACGCATGAGCACATCGAGGACGAATCACAAGGACCCACTAAATGCTGTCCTAAATAGGTATGTTTTTAAGTTTCTTTTAAATGTGGTCAGGTCAGGGGATGTTCTGATGCAGGTCGGGAGGGAGTTCCAGGCTGTGGGAGCATACGAGCTAAATGCACGGTCTCCAAAGGATTTAAGGTTTGTACGAGGTATTTCTAGACTGTTGTATTCCGAAAAGCGAGTGGTACGATGCTTTGCCTGATGGGGTAGTATATCTGAAAGATAGGCTGGAGCCATAGAATGAAGAGACCTAAAAGTGAGCGACAAAACCTTGAAGTCAATCCGTTGCTTGACTGGTAACCAGTGCAGGTCGGCGAGAAGTGGAGTAATGTGGCAACTGCGACGCTCACGACAGACAAGCCTAGCTGCAGAGTTTTGCACCAGCTGCAATCGCTTGATCGCACATGCTGGTAGGCCTGTAAGCAGTGAGTTGCAGAAGTCGAGACGAGATGTCACGAATGCATGGACCAACTTGGACGTGGTATCCTTATCTAAACAAGCCCTAATTTTAGCAATGTTATGAAGCTGAAAATAGGCTGATTTGACTGTGGAGCTGATGTGGTCGTCTAACGAGAGGTCGCTTTGGAATATGACACCTAGATTTCGAGCTGATGCAACTGGAGATATGCTGGCAGAGCCAATTTTGAAAGTCAGCCTTTCCAATTTCTGAATAACACTAGGTTTGCCCATAACTAGTAAGTTAGTTTTATCATCGTTTAGTTTTAGAAAATTTGCTGCCATCCATGATCGGATGTCATCAATGCATGCAGCAAGTGAGTTGAGAGAATTTGAGGTGCTCGAAGGCTGGGAGGGATCAAAGCAAAGGTACAACTGAGTGTCATCCACATAGAAGTGAAAGCCTAGATTGTGCTTGGCAATCACATCAGCGAGAGGGAGAGTATAAACAGTGAAAAGGACCGGACCTAGCACAGAGCCCTGAGGTACTCCATATTTTAGAGGTACTTCAGATGATCTTTGTCCATTCACGTCAACACTCTGGAGTCTCCCACTGAGATAGGACCTGAACCACTGCAGAGCAGTGCCAGTGATGCCCAGGCGAGATGAGAGGCGCTCTAGAAGTACTTTGTGATCGATGATATCAAAAGCTGCCGAAAGATCGAGCAAAACAAGAAGAGACACTCTACCCATGTCTGCATTCCTAAGTAGGTCGTTGTATACCCGAAGCAATGCTGACTCTGTGGAGTGATTAGCTCTAAAGCCAGACTGGAACTTACTAGCAAGGTGTGAGGTTTCGATATACGAGTTCAGCTGGTCTGCCACGACCCGTTCCAGTGTCTTTGATAGGAATGGTAGAAGGGAGACTGGGCGGTAGTTGCTCAAGTTCTCTTGGTCTAGTGTAGCTTTCTTGAGAAGTGGCCTGACTACAGCTTTTTTGAAAGGTGCTGGGACCTGACCTGAGGCTAATGACATATTAACGATGTTGGTTATGCATGGATGAATCAGATTGTGGGCTCGAGCACTTAGGCACATGTAAAGCACCCAAATAGAGATTGGGTTATCTTACCATGCCATACAAATGAATTATGAATTATATTACATATACTGATTGGAACGCAGAGAAAGACAGAGACAGAGAGGGAGCCGGAGAGATAGAGAGAGATAAAGAGAGACATGGAGAGAGATAGAGAGAGAGAGAGAGAGAGAAAGAGAGAGACAGACAGACAGAGACAGAGACAGGCAGAGACAGGCAGAGACAGGCAGAGACAGGCAGAGACAGGCAGAGACAGGCAGAGACAGGCAGAGACAGGCAGAGACAGACAGAGACAGACAGAGACAGACAGAGACAGACAGAGACAGACAGAGACAGACAGAGACAGACAGAGACAGACAGAGACAGACAGAGACAGACAGAGACAGACAGAGACAGACAGAGACAGACAGAGACAGACAGAGATCGAGAATGAGATAGAGAGAGGGAGAGAGAGAGAAAGGGAGGGAGGGAGGGGGAGAAAGACAGAGAGAGAGAGAGACAGAAAGACAGAGATAGAGAGAGAGATAAAAGAGAGAGAGACAGAGAGAAAGGGAAGGAACGAGGGAGAGAGGAGCAGAGCAAGTGGTAGAAGAGAAATAAAAAAGGGAGAGAAAGTCCGACAGCAGTAACTCCCCCTGCCCACATCCCCTGGACTTGTATCATGCTTGCCTCTATCTTGTTCAGTTCGCTCCTGTACTCTTTGGTCAAGTTCTTTACTTGCTCGTCCATTCGTTCGATCATCAGGTCGATGTCATCCGACTGCTTTTTCAAGTCCTTCACGTACTGGTCGTCTTTGAGCTTGAGTTCCTATTCATGATCAAATAAAATATTGTTTGGCAGCGCCTGGCTTGGTATGCTCGCACTCTTTTCTAAGCGATATGTATGTGAGAGCTTCGGAGGCCCTGTGCGAAGAGCCTGCATGAGTAGCTGTGCCTACGAGGCTGTTGTCCCAATCATGGTTTCACCCGCACATATAAGAACTCACTGCTTCCAGATCAGCTATCAGCTTAGCTTTCTCCTCCATCATGGTGGTGCACGCATCACGCTGGATCTTGAACATCTGCAATCGATTGATCGCTCAATGTAAGTGGCCTGCATGTGCATCTCATTGTAAATTCATGGGCGGCTATATTATTCGTCTCAAGGTAAACACGTTCATGCATTCATATAGGTCATCAATGGCTGCACCACGTCCATAAAAGCACTGGGCAAATAAGCTAGAGGGAGGAGGCGCATCCAGTGCAAAAAGAAAAGAGAGCAGCAAATGCGGCAACGTCTGCTTTCGTGTACATTATCAGCAACATTGACATCACAGTGAAGGCAAGGCTCGGGTCAGTGCACGGGATGTGTTGGAATATGATCAGCCATTGAAGAGTGAGGCAGCATACCTCATACAGGTCTTGAGGAATCTCTTTCTGGAGTGATGTGGCCCATTTCTTTGTAATCTAAAAGCAGCATTAAACTTTTAGGCAGATGGCTCATGGAACACGAGTAAGGTAAAAGGTGACGAGATAGCGGTGCACCTTTGCCTGTCGAAGTGCCGATACATGTGAAGGTACCATCATGAAAGCTGCAGTGGACTTAGGAGCCACCTGAGAAATGCCACATACTTTTATAGGCTAAGACTGAATTAATCCCTACCATCGTGATCGATGAGCCAATAGTAGGGCCGTCGGCATGAAACCTCACCAGCCAGAAAGCAGAAGTGCAGAGGCCTGCTGCAAGTTGCCCTATATGCTCAAATGATTGGCGGCCTATCTCACGGACTCAGCTCAATAGAAAACTTGCACCCAAGCATCTAACGAGCAACAATTCGAGTCTCTATTGGCGATGCCATCCTATGCTGCCAGAAGCTGAGCTTGTAAGCTTCTAGGAATATTGCTAAAGTCAATGTCACGGCTGAAGTCACTATTATGATTCGCAGAGGCCATAAGCTGAATCCAAATATGGTGCTCGACATCAGATGTGGCTACAAAGTCTGCATCAGACGCCGAGTAAATGTGCAGTGCTGCATGCTGCTGCAGGGCTGGGTGCAAAACACTTGCTGCAGGGCACCGATAGTAACTGGCTGTAATTGATCCGAGAAAGGCATTTACACCAATCCCAGTACACCCTCAATCTTTTGTTAAAAATGCACTCGTGCCACTGCAATCGTGTGGTCAAATTCAGCTTAAGCAAACTCACACATGTGAGTTAAACAGACATGCTCAAGTTCAAAACCAGACATCGGCTGGCTTTTACTTATTCGATTACCGTGAGGTGCCAACAGCGTGCAGCTTGATATGGAAACATTCCCTCCGTACGATCTCGAGGTCTGACCATGCATGCAAAGGCAACTAAACATTGAGCCACTTTTTAGGCACACCTGGCCGTCAGCTATTGACCACGAGGCCACACCATAGCTCAGAAGCCGACATCGTCCGTCGCGACAGATGCAGAGGGGCAACAAAGCGACCTGTCAGTAGCAGCGACTAGCCCGCACCACCAAAATCTGCAATGCTTCGAGCACCAGTCAGCAGCAGGCGGCCAACTTTCGTTGCCTGCACGCGCCATTCCCATACCTCGTCGAAGCGCTCCTGGCCGGCCTTCGCCTCGGCGTCCAGCTTCTCCTTGCGAAGACGTCGTGCTTCGTCGTCCTCGATTCGCCGACCGTTTTCTCGCGCATCACCGGCCACGCGGACGTTCGTTACGAGTTCAAGGCCGTCAGAGCGAAGCTTGGCCAACCGCAAGCGGCCCTCCTCGATGGTCCTCCGCGATTTGCTTAAATCTTCCTTTGCCTCTTTCTTGTCATTTCCGCTTTCGCCCAATGCAGCCCTGGCAAAGACGGACGTTGCCCAATGTTTCCATGGCCATTAAAACCCGGGGTTGACAATACGCATTCGGCATGAGCAACAGATGCACGAATGACTAAACGAGCAGTTCATGTTGATGCTCTCACTCTCGGGTGGGAGTGGGAGCTAGGACGTGCTATTTAGCTATCGCATGCAATTCTTGCTTCCTTGCATTACGAAAAATAGCGCAGAGATATGCCTAGTCATGCTTATGCGCCTGCGAAAATTATTATTATTATGCAGAACCATCAAAAGTGCCAATCCGTCTGCATCCATTGCTGCATCTGCGGATCGGGGCGAATACTACCCTTCAGGTCTGGCCCAAGTGTCAAGGTGCTTGCCTTAGACGATCGAGGTCGTGGGCTCACACCCCGAGGTCGTGGGCTCGGCACCAACCGGCATATATGTAAGCGTGTGTAAATATTAAGTTCCCTTAGGGTTCTATACAAATAAATTATAAGTATTTTTTCTGATCTTGACATTTCAACACACACTTTTACCATTGGTCGCGCTCGTATTCAGTTTATGCGTTCGTGGTATTAGGCATCGAGACATGACTACAGCCCTAGAGCATTCGCTCTGTCTGCCATGCATTCGGCAGCCTATTCTCAACGCTAAACTACTAAAGCCATAAAAAAATCATAAGAATAAGCTTGTCTAATAAATAAATCACGAGTTAAAATATGTATGAAGCAGTTGTGAATAACCAAGACACGTGACTGAATCACCTGCATTTAAATTTTCACCAACTGTTATGTGCCGACCCGCTGTTAGAAACTTGGCGTGGCACAAATTTTTGGAGTATTACCATGTTTTAGACTATCCGCTGAATATCCGGAGCGTTCAAGTCTCGGGTATGGCCGACGTATCGTAGATTAGAACCGGCGAGAATTGTGGACTATTTGATGGGTGACTACAGTCTACAACTGCTGAATAATGCTTTGATTCGCATGTTAACTGTCGGCCGAAAATCACGAAGGCATGTTCTTTAGGTGCGGCGAATTCTTGTTTAGTAACATCCAGAATCGTGCTATGGAAATTCGTCTACACAAGCTGCATTGAACTACGCAGACATCTCTGCGCGCATTACGGACTAAGCAAGACCTAAAAATGATTAATTTTTTTTGCTTGAAAAACATATAAATCACTGAACAGCGTTATTAAGAAAAGCAGCAGTACTTTTGAGACGTTGCCATCCCATACCCCGAGCGCGTAGAAACGAACTCACTTTCGCTGGGCCTCTATTCGCTTTTTTATACGTATTCGCCTAGCCTCTATCCTTTCCGCTTGGTCGGAAGAGTCCACTGAAGGTCCAGTCTCCTCTTCTTCTGCTTTTGCCGACGGATCTAACATGGCAAAACAGTGACGTGCTTTGAGGCGCCTAGCTTCAGCGGAAGTACAAGTCCTAGGGTTACCATTGGTAACTGCCGTCAGGGTCAAGGGTGTAAAGACTACCCACAACCCTTCCAACTTCCTTTCCATCAGCCGTCATGGCGGTAAGCAGCTTTTTTCGTAATATTCGTAGCTCATCTGTCGGCATCCGCTATGCAGCTGAACCTTTTTGTGTCAGAAAGATACCAGATTTGCACGTACAATGGTTGATTTTAATGCTGGCCATCTCGGTCTTCCAGACTTTACCTTTTCGTTTCAACTGAGGTGTAACGACGTGTGAACGCGCCGGACCTCGGGGCCTGCGAAAAGTGACGGTGGCGGGTTTTCTTTTTAGGAGCAGGCTGATAAGACCAAGCAGAATCCTATGCGAGATCTTCGTATCCGTAAGCTATGCCTCAATATTTGTGTCGGTGAGTCTGGTGATAGGCTCACTCGAGCTGCTAAAGTCTTGGAGCAGCTGACTGGTCAGACACCCGTGTTCTCCAAAGGTACTGGTTTCAGTTTTTACCTCATTCATTTTTTATTCCGCTTGCATTGCGAGATTGGTCATTTTGAACCTTGCATTGGAGCCGTGTTTAGTTTCTCAAGTTATGACTGAGATAAGTCCTAGCGGTGCGCTCTGCTTTGTGATGCGCAGTCGTAAGATACGACATCGTGCGCATATTGATTGATACATGTGTGGAGCTGCTACCTTTGTCATATTAGTGCGTTGAATTTCGGGCGATGCTCGTTTTAACTGGGCACGTGTCATGTGGTTGCATACCTGGCACAGGACGTCTAATGCGGTTTAGATGATCTTGTTTGTACTAATGGTATGCTATAATAAAGATCTCCTTTGCAACCCACCGCAGATCTGCTGGTTGCGGTGTTACAAAACTTGGAGAAACAGGTCCGCCTTAGGATGTATTTGTCATTACGCTTATTTTTTTTTATAGAAAGGGTTAACGCAAAAGTTTAGCAGGTTTTGTTTTTTGTAGCACGATATACTGTGCGTTCGTTTGGTATCAGAAGGAATGAAAAAATCGCTGTTCACTGTACTGTAAGAGGACCAAAGGCCGAAGAGATCCTAGAACGCGGTCTTAAGGTAATTTTTATTTACCCTGTCCATGTGTGAATATTATTGTTATATATACCATTTGTCTACGTAGCCATACATTGCCTTTTTGCTGTATGTGGCTTTTCTGACATGCTGCTTCATTGAAGGTCCGTGAGTATGAGCTCAAAAAGTCGAACTTCTCCGATACCGGAAACTTTGGATTTGGTATTCAGGAGCACATCGATTTGGGTATCAAGTACGACCCGGGCATTGGTATTTATGGCATGGACTTCTATATCGTTCTTGGAAGACCAGGTAAGCTTGTAACTAATAAACGAGTCCTTGAGTGTTGGCATGCATGTGCTGTGTTTGCATACCTGGCACAAGACGTCTAATTTGGTTTAGATGCTCTTGTTTGTATTTAACGGTATGCTATACAAAACCTCCTTTGCAACCCACTGCAGATCTCTGCTGATTGCAGTGTTACTAAAATTGGAGAAACAAGCCATCTTTGTAATGTGTTATCGTTTTTCCAGAATAGAATTCCATGCTTTGTATTATGACACATATCACAAACGAGACCTATATTTTTGTGGCAGGCCACCATTTCAAGTAGGTTCTATATAGGCTTACTAAGCAATAGTCTCCTTTTGATATGAGATTTTTGCTTTTCCAAGTTGAAATCAAATGCTACTTGTTGCACTAGAGTACATGTGGGTAGTTTGCCTCCCAGTTGTATTTAATTCGGGCATCAAGCAATGCTCTTCATCAGCAGTCCCAGGACGTGTCAGATTGGCTTTGCTACTGGCCATGAGATTAGATGTTCATTTGTTTCCGCACAAGTTTTGGTCATAGTTCAAACTTGAATGCAGTGTGTGTGTCTACCATATTGGCCTGAGCATACAGTATTTTTATTCCTATGCACACTTGTACTTGGTGTGTTTATCCCTAGCACAAGCTTAACACGTGGTCATTCCTCGTCTTGGGAGCTATGATTAGCCATAAGTAACTCGTGGCGTGGCAAATGCTGGCAATTTCTTCCGTGTAGTCTGCATATTTGGTTTTGTGGTGGGGGCCGTAGATGGTGTGTGACTGTTAAGCGAAGCGTGTTCTGTCGACCTTTTATACCAACTATTAGAGCGAGCTGTTTGTGTTCTTTCTCCTGTATAGATCTCTTGAAAGTCAAGTAGCTTCTTCGTTAATACCATAACTTTTAGGGTGCAATCAGCAGTTTGTCTTGTGCTTGCAACAACGTGCTTTCTCACTGGCAGTGAATTGTGCAGCTGCTGTGAAGGATTTTGCTGTGGTCGATCGATGACTGCAGAAGTCATTTTTCATGTTGTGATATCGCGATTTTGTGTCTGTCTTAGGCATGCCCGGTGACAGCAAGGTCCGTGTGAGGACAATGGCTCTGCAAAAAGTCTAGAAAGCACGTCCTTACTCTCCTTAGCTTTCCTTGAGTCGCAGAGAACTCTCAATCCCACCCTATGACACGACCAGTGAAGCTCATTAACTGAGCTGTAGCTAACTGAGCTCCAGCTAGACGAAGCCTGCTGCATCTAAATTGTATCGAGTAATTTGTGGGGTCGGATGTTAGCAGCACAGCATGCTCGATTGGTTAGTTTTGGGATGGCAACCGTCATCGCTAGAATTCCTAGGTTCGGATGGGGGTATGGTAGTACTTGGTAAGGGTGCTGTGGTTTGCCGAATAGTGTATCGTTGCATGCAATGCGATCAATTATCTTGACCTAGTTTGCTGTTAATTTCAAACCGTACATGTTACCGAACTACTTGCTATCGTCAGAACTTCATGCTAGTACTTTCGTGGAGCTTGCATTTCTGGGAAGTTCGTCGGTTGTTTCAGGTTTCTCGGTATCTAATCGGAGAATCAAGAGAGGAAAGGTTGGACCTAAGCACAAGGTCTCAAAAGAAGAATCGATGAAATGGTTTCAGCAAAAGGTATGCAGTGTTGACAGGCTTGTAGTTAGTTGGATTCTGTCTGCAGCTATGTTGGACTATCTGTAATTATATCATTTTACGTTGCAGTATGATGGTATTATCCTGCCTGGAAAGTAAATATGATTGGTGGCAAAGCCTATTATAACATCTTGCTGGTGCTGCAAATACAACCATGTTATATGTTCGACCTTAAAATTTGGGTTTTGTGCTTTTTATGTTCCAACCATGCAAAGAAAAGCGTCTTAGTAGCTGCTTGAGCGACAGCTGACCTCCGCCCTCAGCTACACTTTACATGTACCCCGTCCATACCTATGAGGAAAGGACACATACAATGTCTTCTTGAAAATTGTATGGCTTATTTCCTTGTTTTTGGCCTGGGTGCGTTGTGCAGAGAATGCTAGCTTGTGTTGGTTAGCATATAACAAGGGTTACCGTATCTGGTGTGGCCACCCGGCCTTTCGACCAGCTCGAATGTATGCCACTGAGTGTTTTAAAAGGGTTCAGATAACTGGGATTTTCCTTAGTCATCTTTGTTTTTGGGTAAATGTCTGAAGCTTGCAGCTAGTGTAGGTTTTAAGGGGTGTTGCGTTTCGGCAGCAAAAAGTCAAGTTTTATTGTCCTCCGAACTAATTATAGGTCTGGTGGCTCAAACTGGATAGTCGACTAGAGCAGCAGTACTTGAATGTAAGCTGCAGCTTTTAGTCTTAGTAGTTGCAGGCCGATTGATTCAATGCACGTTATTTGCATTATCAGCAGTCTTAACCTGTCGAATTAAATTCCGGCGATTCATTTTTTGAAAAAGTATATTAAGTTGCTATTAGCATCTTTACCCTGGGATCCCCGGTAAGAACCAAGCCATTGCCACTGGTATTGACTTGAGTTATCTGGTTTTCTTCATTACTTTCAACTCAAAATTGGGTGATCGTAAATATATAGCTCTGAGACCGTCCCCAAACTGGTTTAATATTTTTCAGGCTAGGACTTACAGGCACTCAATAAAGTGGTCATTTGAATATACCTTTAGCTAGGTACTTGGTTTCCTTCATTTAAGTTTTTTCAGCCTTTAATGTCATGTCAATATTACGTGATCTAGCATATCGAATCGGTGCAAGTAATTCACTTAGTGTAGTCAGATTTGTTCAATCTCATTAACATATCTGGAGTCGACTCATTTCGTTAAAATGCTGCTGTAACGCGGTGGTTAAAATTAAGCTCAAGCAAGTTGGTTTCGCTTGGGAGATGAGATTGCACATACACTAGAAGTACTATCAGTCGGTGCAACGTCCCACCTTTTATCGTGATAATACTGTAATAGCATATGTAAGAATAATTGTGTATGGCCACCTCGGACCGATCTCTTCCGAGGCAGTTAATAGGTGAAAGAAGTGAAGCACACATCAACATGGAAATGCACACAAAGTCAGTTCACAAAATTGTGCAAATTTTAAGGAACTAATGCAACACATGACCAAACGTTTTAAGTATCGTACAGGCTCTTAGATTTGAGGTTGGTGAGAGGCATCAGTATACCACTTCAGAGAAATGAGACAAGGTGGCGCGTTGCTTAGCAGGATTAAGAAGAAACGTTAATTTAGTGACAGAAGAGCCCTGGCGCTATGACCGATTGCATTTTGGCAATAAAGAATTGCCCAACCGCAGGATTCGAACCCACGACATCGGTCGTTAAAAGTAGGGATAGGTGAACGTGAGCAAGAGCATGGATAGATATAAAAAGCTAGTGACAACCTTGTAGTAGATGCGCTGTTTGATTGGGGGCGCGGCAGTATCAGTCGACTAAATGTGGCCCCATGTCGCAACAATAACTTTTAACGACGGGCAACAAAGGACTTTTGAGAGTTCGAAAAGAAGGGTCAAAAGAAAGAGCTGGTAGGCCGTTTGTCGTGGCTGAAGCTGCGTCGAGGCGACCTCGGCTGGTAGGCTTATGTAACTCGGTCGGAAACGTCGGTAGCCTCTATCCGGAGAAACGGCTCATAGCATTTCGCCGGAGTCGCACCCCTCGGATAGGCTCATCTTATCCTTTTGCAGCCATTTTAAAACGCGTAGAAAGAAGTCCTCTAAAAGAAAATTGTTATTTCCATTTTGAAAGAGCGCGAGACTCCGCTGTGAAAACGCGAACCCCGAAAACCGCATACAAACTAAGGTAGTTCTAATCGTTGGACACTGAAATAGCGCGTCGCAGGGCACGCCGTTCGGCTAGGCCTCCTAAGAACTTGTTAAAATGAGTGTTCTTCCTCAGGAACTAGAAAATATTACTATCCCTAATGAATACTAATAGTTCTCTTGAAAATTACCCCAAGCGTGCCCACCGAATAAGCGCCATTCTAGTATCCTTTTGCAACCATTTTAAAGCGCCTAGAAAGAGACGGAGTTCTCTGAGGGCGCTTTGTCAAATGTATCATTACTGCTATTATCACCCTTATCCAACTTTACCAAATAAAAAATATATTCGCCGCGGAGAAGCACGACTACTGACCGTCGCGCTAACTACCTGTTTCGCCCCGTCCGAATAAAATGGTAGGTTTTCTTTGGATAAACCCTTAGAATCGGCTTGCCGAACTACAAGCCTCTAGCACTGCTCTCCAGGCCCGTTAACCTCACACTGGAAGCCTATTAGCCAAATGAAAAGGCGGTCCGCACCGAAATTTAGGGAACAAGCGACTAAAATGGCTGTTACAGCGATTGATATAGCGTAGCCCACTCATTCCACCGAGCCTATGTGAGGGGGTTGGGCGGAAGCACCCCTCTCTCTCACCCTTGCTTACGTTGCTTTGAATACTAGCTGATTTCACAGCCTCTTTTGTATAACGGTAGAAATTAGCTGTTCCATTCCTCTGCTTAAAGACCGTTGGCGACAGAAACTTTAGCTCTACAGGCCCTAGACTTAGGAACTCGCTTCCACAATTCTTACGCAATAAACAACTACTCTCCTGCTGCCGACTATGGCTCATTTTTTTCAGCGGTCCTGAGCAGCTACTTCCACGCGCTACTCAATACCTCAGCTGCTCTCCTGACTCTGCTCTGCTTCCCACTTTCTTTTTGTTGCGTGAGACGAAGTCTTGTTAGCTACCTAATGCATACCGAAAGCCGCTTAGGCTGGGAGTGCTCTACACAAAACTCTTCTGCTTAACGTGCTCATAGTCTTTATGGCTTTATGGGGTTACATACGGAGATTCAAAAAGAGCCTTTACGGTTATCACCACAGGTTGCCGTGGCAATAAAGGATTGCCCACCGTAGGATTCGAACCCACGAGACCGAGGTCGTGAAAACCAACCGTCTTACCTAGTGTGCCATCACGCTTTTGCGTAGCAGTAGTAGGTCGGAGCCTGATAACGGCTGAAGACTTACACGTGCACATCGCGAGCTGCCTACTGGCAGTTTCTTTAGCGGCCGGCCTTCGCAGGGCGCACGGTGCCTAAGAATTGCGAACGTAGAGCGAACGACTAGCCAGGCAAAAGCATCTGGCGCCAACAGTCTTCAGCGGACCGAAAGAGAGTGACTGCTCTATCCCGGTTGGGGGGGGGTGCTGAGCACTGTCACAGCAGCAAGCAATTCAACTACTTTTGCAGCAGCTCCGGTCAGGCGGCGGGCCTCAGCAGGTCAGAGAGAGAATTTTTCCATTAATGAAGAATAGAGCAGGCGCCTCCATAACCCCTTGTGCCAAGGTGTTATGTATTTTCAAAAGTGTGAGCAGTCGCAAACCAGAAGATCAAGTCGGCAACATGGCGGGCATTATATAAAGAATCGCAGACCGCCACGCCGAAGCTAGTGACCACGATGACCGACCCAAGCCCCGGAGAATCTGGAAATCCTTTAATGGGCCCGCTGTTCTACTTCGGCGGCTTCAACCGAGGTACTGCGCTCTCACGCTACAGCGGACCCATAATAAGGTAAAAGCGAAAGCGTGTCCTGGATTGAAAGAACAAAATAGCTGGCCATATTGAGGGCTAATGACGTGAAGGTAGGTGTCATTAAAGGTCCAGGTGGTTACTTATTCTCCAACGGAATATGTGGCCGTCTGTGCCTGCCGGGGGCCCAAGTAATGGATATCGTTAAAGGAAAGAGCAATGGAAGGAAGTCCGTTTATTGAAATAGGAAAGAAGCGATTTGATATATCAATTAACCACGAACACCATTCCAACCAGTGCACAACCTGCACAATAAATTAACAGGACCACACTTACAGCGGTCATAACAACAGTACAGTATATTTTGTACTTGAGCAAAGTTAAGGTGTAGAGAGAAAAAGGCTAGTTTACGGCTTAGAAAGTCAAAGATGGCTGCCGGTTTCGCAGTGCTCTTGGCAGAGCGCTCCCCCATACATTATGCTATGTACAGCTCGGGTCGCCTGGGCGACCGTGGGAAGCAAAGCGAACGCAGGAGTCTGCCGTCGAGGCAGACTGGCAGACGAAGCAGCTTGACGGCTAGCACCGGAGCGAATAAGGGTCGAGCGAACGTTGTGCATGCTGAGTTACACCGTTTGGTCGCTGGTCTGCATGACTGGACTGTAGCGCTCCCGATGAGAGGAGGGCTGATGGTAGCTCTCGCCGTTGCCGCTATCGGGCGAGGAAGGCAGGTCCTCGGCATTGCGAACACGAGGCTCCGATCGAGAGGTCTCGTCCTCTTTTCCGATAGATGCTGCGAGCTGCTGGTCGCCGGCTGGTATCTCGGCACGCTCACCACTGCCGCTGTCTTCATTATACGAGGCAGGACTGAGGAAAAATGTATTTCGGAACAGTTAGCATGTCCCGCCCGCCGAGCTAGCCAGACGCGACATTCCGAACGTGTCGATTAGCTAGATTAAACGGCATTGACCTGCTAACAAGACCTGTTCATAAGACTGAACGACCATTCTGATTAGCCAGCGTATTAGTTTCACAAAGAAAATCTCAAAGCAACATCTCGGTAAAAGAGAAACGTCGATGGTTGCGCTACACGCCCTTCAGTTAAATACGGATGAGGCTCCTTTAAGCCGCCTAGGTCTGCAGCAGCATCGGTACGCGACGGCAAACGTATGCCTTCTTTCGCTGATCGGAGACCTTGTGCGGGTATGCACCGATGACAATGCCAGTACGCCCATACAGGCCTGCAGCGTGAAGGTACACAGGTACTCTTGCTCAGCACATGCAAGCTCGAAAGACCGGCAGCGAAGGGATCGCATAAAGTCTGTCAGACTGTGCAGCGTCACAATGCAGGCCCGAGTGGATAACTGTTACTTATCCAGCAACTGCCTCAAGAGTGGTTAAATACCTTCGCAAGCTGAATAGCGAATTCATTTACTGACGCTGCTCCATACCGAGCGCTACTAATGACTGCCGTGTTATGGTACCTTGTTCATCCTACGATATATAAGTTATCAACAGCAAATCGTTACGGAGACCTTGTCTGGCCATTAACATATTACATAAGTCTGATGACAATCAATATTGCTGTGAATTTTTAAAATTCTTTGTTCATGTACAAAGCAGTAGTGCACATTGAACTGCTGCCATACGGCTATTCACGTCGGAGTGATTACAAAGTTTCATGACGAACAAGAGTAGTGCACAAGGAGTTTCCCATTGCCCCAGCATTTTGGACACAGGCTACGTACTCACTTGCCAACAAAGAAGTTGGCAAGGACTTGCAAATCAGAGTGCAACTTTGTTAATGAATCATTTAATGGCAACATAGGACACGTCACAGTCTTCTGCCCTGCCAAGCCAGTTGAAGTTCAGCTCGTATCGTATTCAGTTCGATTATCAGAAGCTCTCTGATTTGTCTTGCCAGTGTCATGCATGGCTTCCTTTCTAAAAACTCTGCACTAAGTAGCTTTGAAACCACGCGAGGGCTCTTACTTCTCGCTATATCGCGACCCGGAAAGGATCAGTATACTAAACGGATTGCACTATTTAAGCACAGACTGACAATCAAGGCAGACGTAACTTTGAGTAAGCAATATTGCATTCCTCTGTGTCTCTTGGATCACCAGACTGAAAGCTAAAGCGGCCAACGCCTGAAGTTTCTGTCCACTAAATATACCAGTGACTTTAAAATAGGTGATAATGCTGAGCTCGAATAGCCCATAATTAGTAGAAACTGGCTTTCAGAGTACTTTTCTTGCAGCAAAGATTAGAAGGATTCGTCTTGTTGGCATTGTAAATCAAATGTAAAGCGCCTAGAAAGAGATTAAGTTCTCTGAGGGCGCTTTATCAAGTGCAATATTATTATTATTAAACTGAAGCTTACATCAACCACAGTCAGCATGGCGGTACAAAGAGTACTTTTCTCAATGACAACATAGAATATTGTACATATTAATGGAAAGAAAGTGAGAGACAGGTCAAACTGAACCTAGTCACTATCAGGAAGTAAGCAAGTTACATACGAAAGTACGAAACAGGTGTATACTGTAACAGGTGCAAGCAGGTATATGTTAGAGACCACGGCATAATGCCTTTTTACAAGTTCATGCTACTATTTTAAATGATATTGAAGGCATACAACGAAAAGAACTTAAAAACATACCTATTTAGGACAGCATTTAGTGGGTCCCCGTGATTCGTCCTTGATGTGCTTATGCGTGCTGACACTGTGCATGCTGCCACTAACCACATTTGCATGCTGACCCTGTGCATGTCACCCCTAACCATGTTATTCATATTGTTTGTTTATCAAGCATGATATTACTCACCATTCAATTGCATTCCCTTTGCAGCAAATGTAAAGCGCCTAGAGAGAGATTGAGTTCTCTGAGGGCGCTTTATCAAGTGCATTATAATTATAATTATTATTAGAATATAAAGTAACATTCACTCTCTTAGACTAGCTGGGGTTCTGCTCCACTACATACTTACCTACAATTTCTTGGTGATCGCTGCATGCTTAGTATTGTTGTATTTGCTTACAAGAAACAATTTTGTGAAGCCATTACCTTTCTTCGATGTTGATCACAGGTTTGTTATGCTTCTTTCCAGATGGCCGCTGATTACCACCAACAAGGAGCATATGCCGGCGTCTCTTGCTATGACCATTTGCCCCAGGACTCTTCGACTTCTTCAACCTGCATGGTAGAATCGCCGGCAGGCTTTACAAAATGCAACCGGAAGCAACAAAAATGGTAGCAGAGTGCAAATATCTCAAGTAAGGCTGCTCAAGTTGTCAAGTAAAACTGCTCACTGAGATGCCTATGTATACTGCACACAAGTCTGCATATGTATATATATATATATATATATATATATATATATATATATATATATATATATATATACATATATATATATATATACACACACACACACACACATATATATATATATATCGTCTCATGCACTCAAGAGAAGTATTACAGCCAAAGCTAACAGCAGTAATCATTAATTTTATATAATCAAACAACATTTTACATATATACGTATCCAGGAATATATATATATATATATATATATATATATATATATATATACATGTATCCAGGAATATATATATATATATATATATATATATATATATATATATGCACCACTGGCTAATGTATATATGTACGTTAATAAGTATATTACATTTTACATATACACATGCACATATATATATATATGTGTGTGTGTGTGTGTGTGTGTGTGTGTGTGTGTGTGTGTGTGTGTGTGTGTGTGTGTGTGTGTGTGTGTGTCCAGGTATATATACATATACCAAGCTATTGTGTAACTGGCTTGTGTTAAGTTCTCCAAGACTGGCAATGCACTCTGTAGGCTTCCTCCGAATTTGCCGACTAGATACTCCTGTTCTCTCACCAGCGTGCAACGCTAGTGAGTGTTGCATCGCTACAATATCAAAATCATCAACGATTGCATTACGATGCAATCTGACTAGTAGCCTTTTATGGTTTGAAAAGTGAACACGGTCAGCTATCTTTAGCACCTCCAGGACCGAGCTGCCTAGTTGATCTCCTCAAGGGCAAGCAGCAAAAATGTCACGGAAGCGTGCTGACGATGCAGTCAATTTACTACCTATAAAGTCACAGACCGTCCTCAAAAGTTGATCTGCTGGCCATCGACTGATTGGAAGGATGAGGCTGCTGACTGGCAAAGTTGACGTCCTCGATAAATAAGAAAGGGTAGATCCATGGGAACTTGGTGACCCGTGATATGCTTCATCTACTTTTTACAACTGCAAGCATCCGATCACTCAGGTCACTCACTGTATCCATCCATACCTACAGAGTGCTTGTGGTTGGCACAAAGAAACGCCTGTGGCTACCCGACAAAAAAAAAACTACTCCAGCATCTCATGCACTCAAGAGAAGTATTACAGCCAAAGCTAACAGCAGTAATCATTAATTTTATATAATCAAGCAACATTTTCCAGCTATCATCTCTTGCGAGTAAGGCCTGCCGCAGGAGCAGCCAGAGCAGGAGCCGTGATTGCTGCCAGGCCCCCTCCTCTTCTCACTGAGCGCCTCTCAAGCCAGAGCCAGAAAGCATGTGCAGCCCGTTCGTTTAGTAATAAGTGCCTTGTACAGGTCGGCTTGTCGCTCGGCTCAAGCTCAGCTCAACCTGCCGCGAAGACGTCGCACCAAGCAGCTCCTGTCTGGCCTAGGCCTCTCCCTCGTTCCTTCACCTCCTCTGATTACCAGCACTGCTTCGGCCGAGACAAAGCAGCACACACGTACAACGAATATAAGGTACACGAGGTAGAGGCAAGCCTTCGTCAGCCTGTCAGACGTACTCAGCAGCCGCATGAGCAGCTGCATGAGCAGCACGCGATGCACCGTCGTGTCATGCATACTCACAGCTCTTGCAAGATGGCGTGCTCCCGCGTGGGTATCCTTGGTAGCAGCATTCCATCCATGCGCAGGTTCACCCAGGGTTCGACAAGTCCCAGCGCCGTCGGTCGAGATGAGTAGTGAAGCAGAGCGGTATTGCTAAGCGGTCGCTTTGTCTGTGAGGGAGAGGTAAAAGAAAAGGTGTGACAATTACTGCATAGCCTCAGGCATCGGTATCACGGTAGTCGCCAGCCAGTGACCATCGATCGCCAGCCGAGCTGCGAGTAGACGAAGTTCCATCCTCTAGTCTGGCCTGGGATTGACTAATTGATACTTGATCTGACCCTCTCCACACACACACCCTCGGTCTGCTAGGTCGGCAGCCAGCAGCCTATGCGATTGCAGCAGTGGGTGTGGGACTACAACTATGCCACCATCAGGTAAAATAGGTCTGGCCTCCACCCCCCCCCCGACGGTGCTTCAGCCTGTGTCAATCGCCCTAAAGCGAACGTCATTGTGAGTCGAGCAGTTAGAGATTAGAAAAACCCACAGCTCACCGGTACTTCTTCCAGAGCATGCACCACGGCTGTCGTGTCGTAGTAAGGCTCGAGGCTGTTGCCAAGTTCGAGGTGACTGTCTCTACTGCAAGTTAACAGTCAATATGTGGCAGCCGACGAGGCAGAAGCAGAGCAAAACAAAAGGCTCATTTCCCCGAGCAGGCGGGTCTTCACGTGCACAGCAAAAGCTAATCGTCAGGGATTTGAGGACGACTGCATGCGATGGATGCGCACAGTCTCGAGAGACCTCCAGCGTGATGCCATGCGCCATCGCCTATTTCGCTGGCAGAGCTCGATTTGCTGCCACCTAGCAAGTTCTGTTGACTAGCGCAGGCTGTGGAGAGCAAGCTGATGCTGTTGCTTTGGTGCGAATAAGATCTTCTACTGCCTCTCACTGAGCCATCCGATAAGGATTGTCGAATTACATATGGTCAGACTGGCAGGAAAAATCACACTGGGCTGTGAGCCGCTCGGCGGAGGGTGCGCGATATCGATACGCCAAGCACCGGCCATCGGCGCAAGAGGCTCCGTGCAAGCGTGTGCAAGAACGCCAGCGGCGCTGCACCCGATTTGCGTTGCGTCTTATGGAGAGCTACGAATGCAGCACATGTCAAGCGATTTTTGATTCGCGAATTCTGCGAGCCCTCAGTTTTCACTGTCCTTCGACAGAGCAGCTAAGGCACTCGAGCGCAGCCTTTTTCTTTGGAGACGTCACAATTGCACGAATCGATGCAGGGAGATGAGGAGAAGAGTGAGAGAGATAGGATAGCAGTCCACATACCCCATACATGCTTGCACGAGGACATGAGCTCGAACTAAATTTAGGAATGCTGGACCCGAGGGCTTGCAGACCAACTATGCATCGTGTCCAGACGACTCTACGTTGCGTGAGACAAAGTCTGTTGGCTACCGAATTCGTACCGAAAGCCGCTTAGGCTGTGAGTGCGCTATACAAAACTCTCCTGCGTAACACCCACCTGGTCTTTATGACTTTGTGGAGTTACAGACAGAGATATGTTAACAAGCTCCGGTGTTGCTACCATGTCAATATGAATGGCAAACATGGCAGAAGTAGGTAGGCAAGCACGACACATGACAGCTATTTTGCTCGCTTAGGTGATGCAGGAGAGGGGGTAGGGAGGGAGGGATTCAAGGAAATGTTGAAACGTTTGCTGGCTATGAGGGGGTAGTCGATCGTGGCAGCGTTGGCAGTGCATCGGCTTACGCTCGGTGAGCCTTCGCTCGCTCTGCATCTCTCTCCATGCTCCTCTGCAGGCGTCTCAGCTCCTCTTTGTAGTAGTCCTTCCGCTTATCTGCAAATTACAGTGTCAAAACCATACGGAGCATGAGCCAGTCGGAAACGTCCCGTGCAAGATGCACCGGCTGCGAGCCCCTCGCAGTGGCACGCATCACAGTGCACGTTGCAGTCGCAGTGTGCGCGTCTAGCGTGTCTGGCACTGCTGCAGCACCGCCTCGACGCCTACCTGCCGAGTCCGACGAAGCAGTCGCAGAGAGCTGCGGCAGTGCTGTTCGAGGTGGCACCAGTCGGGGCAGGTGCTCGACGCCGCGATCGGCCGCCCTGAGCTCGGTGATGGTGGTCTGCGAGCGCGGTCGAACCATCGCATCGTGACTGCCCGCCCCGCCGCCCACTCCGCCGAGGCGGCCGCGCGGCGTGCCCTCGGCCGTGTGAGGCCGTTGCTGAGCGGCCGCCGCTGGTGGCGTGGGTGGCCTGAACTCGACCCGCCGATGAAACAGGCGTGGCGACTCTCGAGGACGAGGCGACGCCGGTGGCTGAGGCTCCATTGAAGGTCGCATCATCTGTGAGGTGCTGGCCAGGTGGTGTGCACCGCCACTGCCGTCTGTGCCACTGCGTTGCTGCTGCTGCTGCTGCCCAGCTCGATGTGGCACTTTGGCAGAGCGCAGGCCCGGCTTTGCCGTTTGAGCTGTGGTGGCCGAGCCATTGCCCTCGGCACTGGGCACATGCACCACCGAAGCCGGTCTCGGCGGAGGTGGATGAGGGACGAGTGCCGGGTGCAGAGCAAGCGCAGGGTCCGCGTGCCATGCAGCTGCATGCTCGTTTCGGATGAGGCCGATCAGCGGTCGTACGTTCCTGTTGTTGCTGACGAATTTTCCAATAGGATCGTCCTTGTGTGGTGCCGACGAAGGCACAGCCATCGCTAGTCTTGCCGGCGACAACCCGGTGGAGGCGGAGCTGCTGACGCCACCCGGCCTGCCGCTAGCGGGCAGAAGGGTGGCCGCCTTACCGTGGCCGTCACCAGGCGGTTGGGCAGGTGGCAGTGCATGCCACGGTCGACCGAGGTCCCCGCCATGCCGGCTTCTGCTGTTCGGCTGGGCAGGTGGCACCGGGCTGATGATGGTTGCCGTCGGTGGACCGTGGTGAGCGGGTGGGTATTGGCGCCGCCTAATCCAATTGTCAATGTCACTGTCGCGCACGCTGCCATCAGAAGAGTCTGGCTTGGGGCTAAAAGCAGCATCAGCAACTGGCCGTGGCACTGTCGTCTTCGTGCTTTCCATCATTGCCTGCTCGCTGTCGTGCAGTATTTCTGGCTTAGAGGGGCCAAGATTTCGACGTTGCTCGATGTTGGAAACCTGGGACTGCTGGGGTGTCATTGCATGTTCGGTGCCAGAAGACAAAACCAGGCCGCCGCTGGCACTCGGTGTCGAATCGGCAGCGGCAGCTGGATGCACGGGCTGCATGCTGTCGGATCCCATGCGCACGTTACCGGAACCTACGTTTGAAAATGGGTTGACAGGACCCTCGTATGAAACCGAAGTAGTAACTGGCGCAGACAGTGGTTGAGGGGATGCAACCCGTGATGGACTCTGCTTGCTAGGTGATGTCTCGCCCGACCAAGATGGGTCGTCCGAGTAAGCTCTTACTGATGACTCACTTGCCTGCCTGGAGATCTTGCCCGCTGGGTCACATGAAGCATGGACGAGCTGCGCTTCACCCGATGGAGTTTTGGTGACCAGAGTTTCTTTCTGTTCCTGCAACGGATTGCCCTCTTCTCTGCCGTCGCGAGGATTAATGTCGGCAGCTTTTGAATGCACCGGTTCATCATTGGACCCAGAATGAATGCCGCTTGCTTGCACGTGGTCATCGGGTGCTTGTAGTATCTCATCTTCAGCCAATATTTCCTCTGCTGTAGTACCACCGATAACTGGCTCAACAGTTGGAGCCAAATCCTCTGATTTCGAACCAAACACCGATAGCTGCACAATGTCTGATGCAGTGGAAGACAGAAGTGGCGGATCGTTGAGTAGGTCACTACCAGCACGTGTTTCACCCAACAAGAGCTTGCCAAGATTCTCTGCTTGTTCTGGCTGCTGCTGCTCATTCGTGTGCTCCTGTGTGGGTGGTGGTATCTCTCTTGTCTGCTCTGCTTCATCGTTGTCAGCTGCCACTCCCGGCGATACTGACTCGTCGGAGGCCATTCCAGAAGCTTTCTCTGATGGACAGGCTGCTTCTGTCTCACCAAGCTGGAGCTTTCGCTCATTCTCGTCAATGGTATCTTGTTTGCCCATATCAGGTATCCCTCTGGTGAGCAATACCTCAGCTCCTACCCAATCTTCACCTGGTTGTCGAACGCCTGCAGTAGAGCCACTTTCCACAATTTCGGAATCTCTCTGTTGAACGGTACCTTTTTCAGTCGGTTGATGGTTGATGGTCTCTTCGACTAATGTGGAGTTGGAAACCCTTTCTTCTGGAGGCTGTGTGACGATCATTTTCCCGACCACAGCAGATTCGTCGTGCTCAGCAATTGGCTCAGGAATCTCAACGGTAGGCTTATTAAGCGACTCTTCAAGTAACTTATCGGGCAAAATCTCATTAGATGAAGATTGCTGCATGCCGGGCGCTAAATATTTGGTTGCCACAGGTTGTGTATCAGTGTTCGACGCAGAATGATCAGAGTCAACGGCATTTAGCTGAGGCAGACCCAAAGTCGCAGTTGGATCAACAAGCAAAACAGCTTTGTCTTTTTCTACTACCTCCATTTCCAAAATTTTGTCTTTAGCAACAACATTATTAGATAACAAAATCTGTATGCTTAACCCATCTGCTTGGACTTTGTCAAATGTTGCTCGATTAGATTCTGGCGCCTGCTGCAGATCCGGAGACGATTCCACGGCTGTGCCATTATCACGACCGTCCGGCATATGAGTGACTGGCTGTAATTTTACAGAAGTTTCCACAACTTCGGCTGGGGCAGCAGCCGCAAGCGCTGCTTCAGGCTGGTTCATGCTGGCCTCCAAGTTGTCCAACTGATGCCGAATTTCTGACTGAGCAGCAGTTTTTAATTGACTGACTGGAGCCTCATCGGTTTGCACTGTTTCAGTCTGCATGCTGCCACTCATAACCACTTCGCTCGGTGCTCCATTCGACTCTTGAAGAATTGCTGATTCTTCTGTTTCTTTTAAGGCGTCTGCTGTCCTGCCTGAATCAATCGGTAGATCATTCTGCGGAGGACCCATCAACACTGAATATTTTCCTGACTGTGAACCATTGGCATCTAGTTCTTGCGCCTGAGTTACACCACCGGAGGGCCCATCTACCATGTGAGAATTTTCCTCCGGAGAAGCCCCTACATCTCTCTCTAGCCTTGAGGCTTCAGGCAAGTCACTTGCGGTGTCAACAGTGACAACGGATTCGTCAGAATTAACAGTCACAGTTGTTACCCCTACTACTTCATCATTACGTGCAGTAGCACCACCAATGTTTTGAAACTGGCCAATATGTATATCGACATTCCTGCTAGTTTTTGATTCATCTGGGGATAGCACGTCAACGGGGATAGTCACTCTGTCTGCTAAATTCTCTACTTCTGCACTGACGTCTGCTGCAGCTTCGGCTTTCTCGAGGTCTGCTGGCAGACCACCTTCAATAATTTCTTTGTGTTTCACCAATGCCTCTGCAGCAGGAAAGTCAGTGCTGGTGGTAGTTTCATTTGAAACGACTGCTATGTCATCGGCTGAGGGCATAGCTAAATCATGCTGGCCGAGACTTTGAGTGGCCACGCTTGCATTACTAGCACTTCCCGTACCTATGGTAGTACTCATCTCAACAGCAGCTGCAGACGAATCGGCTTTGCTATCATTAGCTTCAGGCTCGCTAGCCAAGATACTATCACTGTGAGAAGACGCAGCTTCATACTCCTGCATTTCTGATTGTACATCAGTGGCTGCTGTCTGTGGGCTTCCAGGTACCATCTCGAAGTCGTCAGAGTCGGCTTGAACCTTATCGGCTGTTGATAGATCTTCTATCAGTGCTTCATCACCATGTTTATCTACAGCAGGAACTAAATTTGCTTCCACCATAACTGCTGGCATATCATCAAGCTGTGGTTTGTCCATTCGAGAATTTCCTGCCTTAGATTCGTCGGCACCATCAGAAACGTTGGTAACTTGGTGTGCTGCTACTGCTACGTCCATTGGTTCTTCGAATGTCTCCATCCTCGGGGTTTGCTCTCTTGGTTCTTCAGAAGTTGCAGCATCACCTGCTGCTGCTGCTGCATGCACTACTTCACCAGGAACATCTGCCATTGGAATGTCCTGCCCTGCTGGACCTTCAGACAATGTCGATCGAGGCACTTGTGCCAACGGTGGCTCGGCCTCAACTAAAGCTCTCGTTGATGTCTCCGAAGCTGATGCTAAGTAGTTTGCATTTGTCAATGATGTAATATTGCCACCTCCTGCGCTGCTCTCGTCATTGGTGTTGGCCATTGGAGATGAGGCACCTGCAGGGGACAAGGCTGAATGCTGATGCAATTCTGATTCAGGGTCAAGTTCATTTTCTGCTCCTGTCTTCTCCGAACTGCTTTCTGCCAGCTCCACGGGGTGCCCTTGGCGTGCAGACGGTAATGGAGAAACCACCGTGCTTTCTACCACTAGCATGCTAGTATTGGCTGCCTGCTCCACCACCGAATGACCAGCAGCCTCTTCCGAACCACCTGCTGAAACCTCTGCAGATGGCTTGCTCTGATGCGTTTCTTCAAATGTCTTCAATTCTACGACCGAAGAAAGAATCTGTGTCTTGCCTACTGAATGCATGTCGGCATTTTCCAAAGGAATAAGATCACCAATGGCCTCTGAGGCTGTGACAAGGATTTCTTTTGCCTCAGCAGAACCTTTGTCATGAGCGCCGGGTTCACCTGCAGGCAGCCCTTCATTCCGTGGTGTGCCCTCTCGTGTTGCTAGTAAACTAGTTGCAAGGAACCGACCAGTCTCTTCCGTAGGCGCAGAGGGTAGTGTCTCCGTGGCAGAGTCGGCTGGCAATGTGTGAAGCTCGTTCACTGCCAATTCGGCAGGCAGACCAGCTGTAACTCCACTAACACGATGCTGTTCAGCAGCCACTTCAGGAGAGCATGATGCTACATTGCTGGCTGGTTGCACTGACTGGGCAGGATATTCCGATTTTTCTGCCTGCGATCGAGCGAGCGACCCATGACCAGCAGGCTGCACATCTTCTGCCTCGTCCAGCGATGACCTTCTGTCTTTCGGATAATGAGCTACACCCTGTTCTACTTTCTGGCTTTCAGTAGACGTAACATCCCAAGGCGAGCTGTCTGCAGTAGTCACCAGTGAAGTAGCATTCTCATTTGCAGCACCTGATGCCCGTGACTCAGTGGGTGCAGCATTACTGCCTACCTCTCCATACTTTTCTGTTGGCATGGAGGCAGACAAAAGCCCTGTGGCAGGAATAGTTTCATTTTCAAAACTCTGAGCTGTCGAGTCGTCTGAAATGCTGTGCTCATGTGTCTCACCAGCTTTTATAGCATGTGTAGTCCCTCCATGTGCTTGCTGACCCGGTTCGTCGTGCTCAAATGGTACAGCTCCATCAGCGGTCATAGCTTCAACTGTTGCTGGCAGCTGCTTGTCCTCAATGTTGTTTGCATGGTCTAATTTGGCCGAATCTTCTCCGGAACGACTAGGCGACTCACCCTGAATGGGCGACTCATTCTCTTGCTGTTCCGGTGACATTGCACCAACTGCTGGACTGCTGGCCTTCGGCTGTTTGGGATCCACATGTATCGTTTCAGCCTGTTCTTCAGCTGTTTGACCGTTAGAGTACATCGAAGGCTGGCTGGCCGAAATGAAGCTGTCTAGAATGGGGTTACCAACATGAGCTTGTTGTCCCTGGAGTGTGGTTTTATTTGAGTCCGGCAATAGATCGTTTTCCATGCCTGTCACTAGTTCGGTATCGACATAAGTATTTTCCCTAGGCTGAAGAGGAGCAATCTTAGATGAATCCAGAGCATCGCTGTCAAGTTGTTCTGGTGGGTTCTCTGATATTTCGACTGGTCGTAGCTGCTGTTCTATCTTGGCCACGTTGCTTAGCATTCCTTTGACGTTTGCTTCCACTGACTGTGAGTGCTCGATCTTGACTAAATCTAATTCTTTAGCCACTATTGCCTCACCAGCAGCTGCACCCTTGTTTTCTTCATGACCAACTGTACTTTTAATTGTAGGCTCATAACGAATTTCTTCCTTTTCTGAAGGCTGCAACAATTTAGACGTTCGGTGATCGACTTCATCCTCTGAAAACGATTTCTTGGTTGATAGTGTGTCTGATGCTGGTCGATCTGCTTCTATTTCAGAAACATTCAACTCATCCAAAATCAAATTTATTGGTTGTTCATTGGCAGTGCCAGTTATTTTCTTATCTTTGGAACTTATGCTAATAGCGGACTGTTCGGAAGGAATCTCTGAACTCGAGGGCCGTTCTGACGAGAGCAAGTCAACAGCAGGCAGGGCAGATTGGATTTCCATGGCCTGCTGATCTTTGGTGCTCATGTCCAAGTGCTGATCTCTCAGTTTTATATTTTGCTCTGGCTGGAGATCATCACCCCCTGTTGGCGATGTGGCAGCAATAGTCGGTGCTTCACTTGCTGCTGATCTTTCGACATCATGCTCGTCTATTGATTGATCGGCTGATAAGGTTGATTTGATAGGTGTCTCACTAAGCTCAACATTTGAGGGAGACTGCTCTACAGCAATCATTTCCTGAGGCTCTTTGGTGGCAACAACAGAAGAAGTTGACCTGCTGTCTACAGACTCACCCGCGCGGAATGGATCATGCAAAGTATGTGCTGTTTCTGTCAAAAGCTTGACTGAGACATCATGGTTTGGTTGGTCAGTCGTCGAAGCATTTAGTCCTAAATCCTGTCGACCATCTGGAAGATCAGCCTGTGGCAGTTGGTTAGCGTTCGTCTCAGCATCATAAAGTGAAGGACGATTTGGAACATATGACGTTACTGGCAGATCTGATAGAATAATTTCTGGCTGTGCATCTTGGCCAATGCTCACCTCAGCAACAGGAAGTGAAGAAGCAAGAGGAACTTCAGACGTTACTGGCAGATCTGATAGAAAATTTGCCGACTGTGCCTCTTGGCCCGCCTCAGCAACAGGCAGTGAAGAAGCAAGAGGAACATCTGACGTTACTGGCAGATCTGATAGAAAATTTTCCGACTGTGCATCTTGGCCAATGCTCACCTCAGCATCAGGATGTGAAGGAGCAAGAGGAAATTCAGACGTTACTGGTAGATCTGATAGAATATTTCCTGGCTGAGCATCTTGGTCAATGCTCATCTCAGCATCAGGAAGTGAAGGAGCAAGAGGAAATTCAGACGTTGCTGTCGGTCCAGAGAGTGCCTTTTCTAGCTGAGCCTCATCCGAGGTCTGCTCCATAGCATCATGCTCTGCTACTGAATTCTCGGCAGAAAATTTAACATCAGATGAGGCTGCTTGTCGGTGAACTGCAGCATCAGACTCTATAATTGACGCTGATGGCTCATATCTACCCGTGAGTGTTTGTGCTAGCTCACGGCTAGAAGCTCCAGCTTCTGCTAATACTATTTTTGTTAATTGCTCAGACGGAGCATCTGATGCTGGTGGAGGATCAACAAGTGCATCAAATGGTTTGCTAGGAGCTTCTGCTTTCACTGCGTGGTCAGGCAATACCTCAGTTTTTGCTGGCTCTTTAACTGATTCATGTAAGGCTGTATGGTCAGATGCAGCCTCTACACTTGGTGGGTGCTCAGGCGATATATTTCTGCCTTGCTGGGGTTCAGAAAATCCATATGTTGGCATTGTATCAGCTTCAGATGGCAGTACGTGGCCAGAAAATGCGTGCACAGCTGACATCTCTGCGTGTAGCAATTCTGACGGTGCTGTTTCCAATATTAAATGCTCGTTTGCACTCGAGTCTGTAGGAGTCTGCTCACTAACTCTTGAGTGAACTACATGTGTATCTATTGATGCGAATTCATTCACTGATGGTTCATCGACAGCTGAGGCCACTGAAACTCGTTCAATGATTGAAGCCTCATAGATAGGTAGTCCTAAAGGTAGCACTTCATTCACTAGAGCATCTGATTCCACTAATGTATCAGATGCTACTGCTTCAGCTTGCAGCTGCACTGTAGATACACCTGTAGAAGTAGAAGCAGCAGAAGCTTGTGCTCCCGATCGTGTGCCACAGTCATCTCCAGATAAAGGCTGATGTTCTGATGAGGCTACTTCTGTTGGTTGAACGTCCTTAAACGAATTAACAGAAGCAGATGTGGCTTCTGTTCCCGATGATGGTTCAGTAGAGTGATCTGCTAGCGATTTCTCATCAGCAATGTCCGGCAACATGAGATGAGTGTCTGCTGCCTGAGATTCTGTTGGCTGAGCAGAAGAAAGATCAGCTGCTGATAAAGTGGCTGCCGAAAAGACTACAGAAGTAGTGTCAGGTATGGCTTCGGATGTTTGCTTAAGGAACCGATCATTGTGCAATGATTTTTCAGCAGCTGATTCTAGCACCCTGGGATCCCCAGCTGAGGAATCCGTGGCAATAGGTGGTGAACCACTTGATAAGCTGGTTCCCTGAGTCAGGAATGCAGCTGTCTCTGTAAGTTTGGGCGTTGAGATCATTACTTCATGGTCCTCAACCAACTGTGGATCTGAAAATTGATAGATAATCGGCGAATAATCAGTATGTGATTCTCTAGAACAGGTGATCGTTATTGGCAACAACAGCAGCAGAAAAAGAAGAAAGGTATAGATCTGACAAACCTTCATCGGTGGCTGACTGAGAACTAGAACTTTCAGCTGGCACTACATCTGCAGTCGTTGGCAGAGAAGACCCAGCTGCTGGTTCAGAAAGATTTGTAACGGACAGATGCTGGTCAATTGTTGAAGTCGATTGACCATCTGAAGCCGGCAACGAGTCAGTAACTTTTATTTTACGACTTTCATGTTCTGAAAGATGCTCATTAGCCCCACTTGATAAATCTGGAGTCAGGTGGCTGCCTGCTGGTGATTCTGCTGGAAGTTGACCGACGATGCTATCCAGGGTCGTCTGACCTTTGACATCATCCGGAACAGTATGTTCAACCATTCGTTCGATTTGTGTCGGTAGTTTTTCCGCAATGTGCTCAGCTGCTTCCAAGATCCCCGGTAAATTGGTTTTCGATTCGGATTCATGATTGTGGTTCCCAACAGATTCCTCTGGGGCAGTCTGATCAGTAGCAGTAGCTAGCAGAGGAGGGTCTTGATTCACAGCTGAGCTGAATGGCTTCAGTACATTTGCGGTTTGCCGCTCCGACAACACATTCATCTTCGTAGCTACCATTGGTATAAGACCAGAGTCTGTCGGATTCGAGTTGCCATTATATGTTACCATCTCTTTGGCATCAAGCGACAACGTATGTTCTGCCGCAATGCCTGTTGAAGAGACAGCGGTCTTTTCTTTGCCTACAGACAATACCATGTCTCGCAATAAATCCAAATGCAAATGTGCTTTGAGCACTAAACAATTATTGAGATTAAATATGCAGATGCATACCAATCGTAAACGCTTATCTAACGAATTACCTTTTTTAGAAATCGACTTAAATTCGAGGGCAATGGAGCTTACTTTCATCTTTGTTTGAGAGTTTCAAGTCAGGTTTACATGAGTTTGCACAAGACTTACGTACAGCAATATCACTTTCTTTAGAATCAAAGCTGACCTGAGCAAATGAAAAGTAAGGAAAAAATAGGGGAGACCCTGAGAAGTGAGGACTTTCGAAGGAGGAGCAGGAAGGAGAAGAAAGGAAGAGGAAAGTAAAAGAGAGAGACATAGAGGGAAGGGAGAGGGAAAGGGATGAGTGGATGCTTACTTTATTTGTAGCATCATCTCGTCGATGATGCTTTCTCAAGATGCTGGAAAATGGTGAAACATGCTGCAAGCTTTGGACCTGCATTCAATTAAAGTAAGGTCTGTCAATTTTGACTGTAATTATACCGGCAATTAATAGCTGATAGGTTCACAGCTTTTTTACGTATAAGGACACTTTCATTTCAATACATCGCTAACTCTATACATCGGCATCCTACCTGGTTAGAACAGGTACATACTGGCTGCTCAAATATTAGCTTTCAGTATTGTTAATTGTATTCTGCATTGACACCTGTGTGCAATCAGTTGCATCGGACCACTTCATAAATATCAGACAGTGATACAATTTAAAAATATGAAATTTAATAAGTAAATACAATTCTATTCAACATAAAGAGAGAGGATAGTGTAATGGCATACAAGTAAACTCGGAACCACGTTTTTGGGACTTGCTAGGTGCTATTCTTTCTGTTCCAAAGACAATAATACAGCAGCTGTAAGTAAAACAGCAGCTGTGGCTGAATCAGCTGCCGGCTTTATATATCTCTGAAATTCTCCGATGGAAAAAACTTCGCAGAGACAAATGGCAGCACTTGAGAGAATGAAGTGTGTGTGCATGTGTGTGCATGTATGTATGTGTGTGCGTGCATGCGTGCGTGCGTGGGTGGGTGTGAGCACGATTGCTCGTGTGATGTCTACTTGTCCTCGAGAGGTGAGCCCAAGCCCAGTAACAGCAGAGTAAACGCACCCGTTTCGGAAGAGAGCTAGGTTTTATCGGTATGAGCAAGTCAGGCCTTGAAGCGATTGCTCGGGCCACTGCCACAGCTGCTGAATTGGCCCGACGTCGGGCCAGGCGTCAGACGAGTGCAGGGGCCCTCGCATTGATGCCAAACGTTGAGAGAGACTGGGCAACTAGGCAGTTGGCCGAATGCACGATGTACCCTTGCACACAGGCAGCATCCATCTTCCATGGGCTCAGTTGCAGTTCTGCTGGGGCACGATTTTCCCCAAGGCCTCGATAAGTGAAATCAGTGGCAGGGGCAGGGGCCAGAGTGAATCGGAAGGGAATCTACTGACTGGCTACCGCCGGCTCAAGTCTGCAGGCTCCAAAAGCACCAAACCGAGCTGCGATTGGCATCACCACTAAGTCGAAAAAGCCTGTAGCACAGAAGCTGCATAAATAGCACCTCCCCAAGGTCAGAGGTAGTTTCGAAAGCCTTCTCTCACTCTCCCTCCCTCCTCTCTCTCTCTCTCTCTCTCCTTCTCCCTTTATCTCTCTCCCACCCCCTCTTTCTCTCTCTCTCTTCCGTTCGCGCTCTCTCTCTCTCTCATTCTCTCTCTCTCTGTATCTCTCTCCCACTCTTTCTCTCTCTCTCTCTCTCTCTCTCTCTCTCTCTCTCTCTCTCCTTCTCCCTTTATCTCTCTCCCACCCTCTCTTTCTCACTTTCTCTCCCTTTTGCTCTCCCTCTGTCTCTCTCTCTCTCTGTCTGTCTCTCTCTGTCTGTCTCTCTCTCTCTCTGTCTCTCTCTCTCTCTCTCTGTCTCTCTGTCTGTCTGTCTGTCTGTCTCTCTCTGTCTCTGTCTCTGTCTCTGTCTCTGTCTCTGTCTCTCTCTCTCTCTCTCTCTCTCTCTCTCTCTCTCTCTCTCTCTCTCTCTCTCTCTCTCTCTCTCTCTCTCTCTCTGTCTCTCTGTCTCTCTCTCCTTCCATCTCCCTTTACATATATATCTCTCTTGCTCTCTCTCGGTAGCAGACCTTCTCGTCTTTCCTGACAGCTTTCCCCAGTAGGTTTGCAAGGAAAATAGGGGGCCGCTAGGGGGGCCGATGCCACGTCTGAGAAGCAGCGATGTTGACACAGGCAGGTAACGAGACTGAGTGCACGAGTTGCTGGAGACTCGCTCAGAGTGGCTTCGGCACTCGCCGAGCGATGCAAGCATCACGCACCAGGTACGCCGCTCGGCGTTCCGCAGCTAACAGCCGTTCAAGTGTAGCCAGCGAGCGAACAGCGCTCACGGCTGCGAACTAAATGCAAATCCTCTTCCTTCACTGCTCCCTTGTAGGAGCCCCACGGGCTACCCGGAGGCTATTTATTGCACGCCGAGAACCAGCGGAGGTGCTTGGCGTTGGGGAGTGAGCGAAGCAGCCTCATTTTCAGCAGCAGGGCGGCAGGATGTGGCAGCGTGGCGGTGGTGGCTGGCAGAAGGTGCAGCATGGCAGCGACTGCACGGTCTCCTAGTTTCCTTCCTTGGGAGCAGTCAGCTAATTGAGCGGCATGTGAGCTCGATGATCATGCCACTGCTGCTGCTGCTGCTGCAAAATGCTTTGGCCTGCTTTTGCATCGATTCCTTGCAGCGAGCGTGCACCTGCCGCCACGGCGGCCGGTCGCTTGCCGGCCTATTGTCCCAGTTCTCTTCTGCCGATGGGGCGTACGAGCGAGCTGCAGCAGCAGCCTAGCGGCAGCTCACTGGCACCGCAAAAGCCAGAAAGGTTGGCCATCGAGTGTCAACCTGTGCAAACCTGGGGTCGGCCGGCAAGCGCAGTCGCAATGAGCATGTCCATGCGCAATCGAGGCATGCTTCTCTTTTTGCAAGACAAGCTCAGTCGAGCCCAAGCCGTGCTGGACGAGGACCACGCTGCTGCTGCTGCTGCTGCTGCTGCTGCTGCTGCTGCGGACCGGGCATCGGCAACGAGTCTGCTCAGCAGCCACAGTGCGACAGCTGCAGTCGGCCTGCTAGTGGCCGCCGCCTGTTTTCTTTTTAGCGTCAAGGTGATTGTCCCGCGAGGCTTGGTATCAGAGTGTCCTTGCTGCTGCCGCAGCTGCTGCTCGCTGTGGGTACCGAAAGCAAGAGCAGCAGCTTATCCGTGTGCTCCGAGTGTGCTCGAAAGCCGAGCAAAGCCACCACAGAAGCCGTAGCGTGCTCTCTGCCCACGGCGGCGGCGGCTCTCATTCCGCGCACAGCCACCTGGAGCCCCGGCACTTCCTCAGCTCAAGCTCCTAGCGCCATGCAGTGCAAAGCAAAGCAGAGCGGACGACAGAGAGCAATTACTCCTTGGGCGGCAAGCTCAGGCCAGAGCTCCAGAGCTACCCTACAGCTCTTGGGTTAGTGCTAGCCCACTCCCTATCGGTTAGTCACAAGTGAAGCTACAGCTACTGCTCTACGTGCGGCAGAGCCACTTGAACGATTAATAGAATGGGTATAGAAAATGGAGAGCTCGCAGCACTCGCTTACTACAGCTCTTCGAATGATCGTGTCTGCAAAAAACAACCACTGACATTGCCAGTACACCGACTTTGCGGGACGTCCACGTGACGTGCCGACACAAGCAGGGTGCAACAGTATGGCAAGCATGGCATCATGAGAGGCACGGCCTCGAAAAAGCAAGCACGGAGCATCCGCGAACCACTAGTGACAACCGGAAAAGAGATAACGTGAGAGAGAGACAAGAAGATGGCAAAGGAGGTGAGGCAAACGTTGAGCTGCTTTCGCACGCACAAAGCCAACAAAGAATCCACCCAGATGGAACTTCCGACGACAGTATGCAATAGCAGCACACTTCAAAGCAAAATGAACTCAATTCGTCGGACAGTGTGCGAGTCTTTCGGCTGGAGAAGTTTTCCGACCTGTCCGCTTCCTTGGCTAGCGCGGCGGCTCCCCACCGTGCTTACCTGCCCACGCTGCCAGTGGGTGGGCAGTGGCTGGCACACCAGCTGCCCTTGCCGCCGTCGGACACGGGTGCGGCACCCACACGCAGCAAGAGCGATCTGCCGGTGCTAGCCTAACATGCGGGCAAGATTGACTCGCTCCTGTGCAGGTGTGCTCGGGCCCGCTCACAGGGCCGCGCATTCGTGCAAGCCGACATGCACATAGCGCTTGCATACACACGCTTGCCATCGCACTAGCTACTCCACCGGCCAGCCTCATGCACGGACAGACAACTCGGTGGCTGCGCATACGTCGTCGGAATAGACGTACCAGCGGCAGTGGCGGCGTGCTTGTCCGGCAGCTCTTGCTCGGCGCCGAAAGCAGAGGCAGCTGCGGCATCCCTGGCGAGAGCTGCTTGGCGCGAGTCCATGTCGTAGGCGTTGCAGACGCTCGCTCAGCGGCAGTAGACCGTCGTCGCTGGGCTCATCCGGTGATCAAGGAGGCGGCGGCAGCAAGAGACCGCTCAGTCAGCCTGCGCGAGCAGTGACGACGAATATCGAGGGCTGCATTGCACCCGCGCCCCCGAGATCACTGCCGGCGGTGGCTGCAGGCTGAAGCGCTATTGCTGCTGCTGCTGCTGCTGTGCCGCCTCTGCCGGCAGCTGCCACTCGACTTGCGCGCGGTGCGTGCGAAGCCTTGACATCGCCAAATCTCGACACCTCGCCACCGGCCACGGCCACGGTGTTCGATGGCTGGCAAGCGGAAAGCGGCTGCCTCGACACCAGCAAGTTCCAGCAAGTGAGCTGGAAGTGAGCCAGCAAAGCTCCAGGAGCTCCGGCCTCTGGCAGCCACACCTCACCGGCTCACAGCCGCACCTCTGCCGGCCACTCCTCCCCCTACCCACGTCCGGGCAGCTACAGCCGTGCACACTTGAGTAAGCTCCACATTCCCAGGTCCCAGGGGGGGGGGGCTGGGGGACCGTTGCAAAGTATGGCCGTGCATGCCACAGAGGGTGACGGAGCAGATTTGTCAACAAAATCAGCCCACTACCTAGTTGCAGCACCAGACTCTACTGTAGCATTGCAGCGCTTCCCTGCTCCCGAGGCAGGCACCGAAATCCGGCCTCGATGCGTCTCACGGGTGAGTGCCCTCAGTTGGCATGCTCTACTGCACAGAAGTCATGGAGTCGGTTGACGTTTCGACATCCCGCCGTCTTGACATTTGCAAAGAAAAAATCCACGCGCTCCTCTCAGTACGTGCTCAGTCCGACTGAACTCTGTCGCTTCGAGTTTCTGCATGTTCCCACGTGTTCCGGAATTTTCTTTTGTTTTTAATCACTAACAAGCTGAAATGCTCGTTCGAGATCATGCGAGATGCCTACATAAGGAAATTCGGTTCCCTCGGGGCGCTGCACACGAGTTTTACTGTTAGTAACAGCATTATTACTATTCGGGGGATGGCTGCATGAATAAAGAGGCCCCGAGGTTGAAGCCCTTGCGCACGGACTTGCACTTGCAATCGCGAAAGAGGTAAAATTGTACGTCCATTGAAGCTAATCTCGTTACTTTGCAGCTTAACTCAAAAGCTGCATTCTCGCCAGCAGCCTTGCAGTTGCAGCGGTGGCCAGCTGCAGCAGAAGTCGGTTTGAACTTCAAGCAAGGACGGTCAGCAGGTGAGCTCGACGTGAGTGCTGCAGAAGATTTTAAACGGGTACGATGGCAGACAAATGCAAACACAGACTGACGCCGCACCGGGCACTGACAAAGTGAATAGACCGCAACCATTCCAGAACCGCTGCATATATTCAGCAGCAATGACTGGACCTTAAAGACAAAAATCTCTTACCAGCGAGAATCCAATGCACCGAGAAAAACAGCTACTCGTTATTTTCTCAAGACTCATTGCAGGGCTGGTATTCTTAAGAATCCCGGACCAGATTATTGCTCAAGCTGCTTTGGAAAAAGTGGCTTGTAAAAAATGTAACTAGCTCTTTAGTTCTGTCTCGGCTTGATTATTGTAATTCCCTTTTGGCTGGGCTACCAAAGAAAGCTATTATGCCACTACAGCGGACTATGAATATGGCTGCAAGGCTGGCCTTCAAGTCCCAGCGGTTTGAGCACGTGTCACCTCTGCTGAAAGAGCTAGGACAGTTGCCGGTTGAATAACGGATAGAGAGCAGAGTTCTTACGCTGACCCACAAGGCCCGCCACGGCTTGGCTCCTTCGCACCTAGCTGAACTGCTGCATCAGTTTCAGTCTGTTCGCGCCCTCAGGTCCCGTGTGGACAATAAATTAGCTGTCCCATTTCTTTGCTTAAAGACAGTTGGCGACAGAAGCTTTAGCTCTGCAGGTCCTAGACTGTGGAACTCGCTTCCACAATTCTTACGAAACGGCATCTACTCTCCAACTGCCGACTATGGACATCTTTTTCAGCGGTCCTGAACTGCTACTTCTATGCTACTCACTACCTCAACTGCTCTCCTAACTCTGCTATGCTTCCCACTTTCTCTTTGTTGCGTGAGACGAAGTCTGTTGGCTACCGAATGCGTACCGAAAGCCGCTTAGGCTGTGAGTGCGCTATACAAAACTCTCCTGCGTAACACCCAATTGGTCTTTATGACTTTGTGGAGTTACTGACGGAGATACATATATATATATATATACATATATATATATATATATATATATATATATATACATATATGGGTATTAAACATGCATGCAATCAGGCTGCGTTTTGACTATTTGTTAAGTCCTCATCGTTAGCTTAAAGTTGCTGCAGAAAGATTCATACATAACAAAGGGGGAGACACTAGGGTCGACTCCATATTAAGCCACACAATAATTAGCGATAGACAACAATTTCAGCATATGCAAAGTGCTTAGAACGAGAGTTAGTCTCTTAGGGCACTATAAAAATGTTTTATTCTTATCGGAATGTGAAGAATGCAATTGCCCCTCACATTGACTTTGATCAGCCAAGGGTCATAAAGTAAAGTTCGGCTAACCAGACTCATTTATATAATGGTAGAAGAGCCTTATCGGCCATCACCGCCGGTTGGAGTGGGCAATAAAGGATTGCCTCCTACGGGACTCAAAAACTATGACCCGTGTCATGACGTCTAGCGATGTTGATCGCAGTGCTAACACACACACACACACACACACACACACACACACACACACACACACACACACACACACACACAAGCACGCATACATGTACATGCACTTACAGAATAGAGAGAGAGAGAGAGAGAGAGAGAGAGAGAGAGAGAGAGAGAGAGAGAGAGAGAGAGAGAGAGAGAGAGAGAGAATCTTGTCAGTGATCATCCAGCAGACAGCAGAGTCGCATTGCAGAATGCTTGGCAGAATGTGCAGGGCAGGCTTTTGGGTATGGTGACACGATTCTTCTTGGCCATACGTCAACAAAAGCAGCTAGGTGCTGAAGCTGAGACTTTTTTGAACAACTGATAGTTAACTGTACGTGCTGACAGCATAGGCAAGTGGTTACCCTTTCTCGAGAAGCTTGGGTCGTGAGGGTGTCGACGGCACCGGGGCACGTTGGTAGTACCGTATTGATGGTGGCAACCGGGTAAAATCCGTGTACTGATGCGTTTACACGGCAGACTTTCCTTCTGACTGACGCAGACTTTCGTCCTAGTTAGGACGTTTACACGACAGATTTAGTCCTGCCCACGACAGATTCGATGGCCGACTTAGTCCGGCCCACAGCGCATGTTTTAATGGGGGAGGGAGGCTGGTATGAAAGAGGGTTTCCTCAGAGACGCCAAGCCAACACAGGCAGAAGTTGAGTTCGCCTCTGCAGTCATCATTGTAGATTAGTATGTGAAGAGTATAAATAAAAACAAAGATTAGCATTTTAAAAAAGCTTTTTCGGGAACGAAAGTGGTACCAAGTAATGTATGTCGCTACAGTTGTGAGGGTGCATAGTGCTACGTAATGCTCCCCGTTACAGGTTTGTTGGTGGATTTGATAAACAGACACACACGGTATGCTATGTAGAAAGGGCTGAAACATTGGTTACAATTCGTAAGCATCCCATATTCAAGGACATGCTGTGAACGCCTCAATAAAACTCGAGCCTACGAACGTCAGCCATTTTTTATTTTGGCCGTGGGTTGTATGTGACGAGCCCCGGGTTTCGATTGCTCGGCTAGACCAAAAAGTTTAGACAGATTCTCCTACTGATGAGTCTATACACTTAGCTCCTCCCCCAAAATGTTGTGACGTACGATGACGTAGTAGCCCAAATCTGTGGAGAATCTGTGGGAAAGTCTGTCGCGTAAACACAGTTTGAAGAGATTTTGACTGCAGAAGTGAATTGCTTAACATGTGGTCTCTACCGAGCAGATTCCGAGCCGACTGCTATTGCTGACACTGTCTCGTTTTTTCCACAGTGGCGTTATCGCTGCTACAGTAAGTAGTCTGGGCTTGTATTTGTAGATGCAATATACCTAAATGTATCATGTACCTTCTGACCCTGGGCCTTTGCCATTTGCAGTGGGCAATAAGAAACTGCCACCTGCAGGACTCGAACCCACGATCTGGGTCGTGAAGTTCAAGAGCCTTATCCCTAGGTTGTGATAGCTGTCGTGGCTCTTTGGCAGCTATATAAATTAAGCTGTTGAATCAGTTAAAATTCGCCACCAGCCACTCTCCCCCTGTCTGCAAGTGGAAGAGCAAGTCGAGAAGTGCACTCGCTCTACCTCCGACCATTTCCATCGACCGTGCAAGCACCGAGTGAGGATACAGGCCAAATCGTAGCAGATGGCTTGCACTTGGCACCCCACTGGTAAATAGCAGTGGCTAATGCACACACGACTTGCACGAACCACAATGCTTCCACGACGATACAGCTACCACTGATAGGCTGATGGGTGGCTTGGGAGAGCCGTGCTCTCTCAGTAACAGGACATCACAAGTCATAATGTACATAATAACGTGCATGCACTCAAACGTGCATACACACATACACACACACACACACACACACACACACACACACACACACACACACACACACACACACACACACACACACACACACGCACACACACACACGTACGTGCACACACTCTCACTTGGGAGTTACATCATGGGTAGCTGTGCCAGACCCTCTCCTGACCGGGCCTTTGGATCAGGAAATGAATAAGTTGTTGCTGAATGACATCAATCAAAGCGAAGGGTCAATACGGCCTATTGTTCTGGCCACGAGCACGATGAAAGGCTCGACGACCAAGCGGCTTGGCCTCACCGCAACAGTCGTCGCCACCGATATGAAAGCAAACATGCCACAACGCCGAGTACAGTGGCTGCCTAGAAGCCAAAACTGCACTCTCATAGACCACAATTTCCGTTAAGAAAGACTACTGATGTCGACTCTAGCTCAGGGTATGCTCATCCTTAATTCTTTAAAAATGAGTGTTCGATGATTAAGTTGAAGACTACTCACACAGGCTTCGAGTAAAAGAAATACGTTAATGTGTGCAAGCATTGAGTGAGGACATTTTGAGCCCACTCCTCACGTTCATCAAAAGACACAGAGGAAAAGTTAGAATAAGACTCAAGGGCACCGTCAGCTTCGATTTGTTTTCGTTCACTTGATGCCATAATGTCATAACAACCTACATTAGGGAAGCATATGCTAAAAGCACAGTAGCAACTATATCAGATTGTTCACAAGTCGAGCAACACAAATATTTTTAAAGCCTCTCACCTACGCTCATAGAGGGTAAACACGAGCAAAGAAATAAATATAGAAATAGATTGAGAAAAATAGTGTATATACCAAAGAGTTTGGGCCACTGAGGGGGATGGTAAACGGAGAGCTGTGAGAAGATTCACTGAAAGACAGATTGTGAAAGGACACACGATCACAAATGGGGCGACTCAAAACAAAGATCAATAAAGCTAAGTAATTATAGTAATTATAGTTGATCAAATTTCTCGTTGCTTCGCCAGTCGCCATTGAAAGTTGTTTCTACCAACGTTCCTTTTTCTGCGTGACTATTGAAAGATAGATTCACGAAGGCACGGCGGGTCTCTCGCATGCAGCGCGAGGTGTCAAGAACAGCCAATATCGCACGCTTAGACATTCAGAGTTTTATCTACCAAGTCAGACATCTGTCGTTGCAGCCCTAGACGAACAATTCGGTGCTACCTCAGCGTCTCGTACACTCGGGCCAATCTACGGGGAAAGCTGGTTGCTGGCAGGCAGCAGAGCGACCCACTTGCCTCGTGGTTGGTGACATCTCAAAAGGCCTTCGGCACACGTTGCTTTAACCAACATCGCGGTGCAAGGTATGATCGGGGCAAGTGTCGCCTGGCGGTGCAGGAGCTCGCGACCGCGGTGCTACCACCAGGTTACCACGGCGCATAAGTCTGCAGCCCCCTTCTTCCTCGGGTGATCGTTTAAGCAGCCGCTAGGTAGTGCAGCGATGGCTTTTGCAGGTTAAGACCTACAGAGCTTACCTTGGACGCCGTCACGTTTCATCTCTGTCGTCGTCGGCGTCGTCAGAATGTTCGGCAAACGAACCGGCCAGACACTGTCATTGCAGCCATGGAGACGTTAACCACCTGTCTCATCCCTTATTGGTTACGCGCGGAGGGCGGAGCCGCCATGTTTCTGTGGGCCGCATTTGCTTGTGAGAGCGGGGTGGGTGCCGTTCTAGCCCAACGAGTATGCCTGTGTTCTGGCTAAATAGTCATACCAAATTAATGAATGTAACACTCGCACATGTTTTTTGGGGAACTCATGATAGCTGTGGAGACCGCGTGGTGCTCTTTTTAGGGAGCTCATGAGAGCTTCGGAGCCCGTTTGGTTCGCCGGACAGTGAAATGGCGGCCGGTTAAATCAGCCAGATTATGACTAACATTCATTATTTGCGGTTCCTGAACTATTATGGCTGCGAACCGATTATGTAATAATCTAGGGCCAACGCAACATAAAAGCCCCAGACATGTAGTAGGCAGAGAGCTGTTCTCCAGAATTTGGGCCAAACCAAGTGAGCCAGAGATTTTCATTTGGGGTATGAGACCTGCGATGTTTTATGTAGAGTGCAAGACGAGCAAGATTTTCGTGTGGGCTGCAATGTATACATGAATTGCTGAAAAATTATGGCGCAAAATCATTGCTTTTATTCGACACGAACTCGGCGGTTGCTCTTCGAGTAGAAACAAGACGTAGTTTCGTCGTTGGTGACGGTCGGGGGGGGGGCATAGCGAGCGGCCCGAGTCGCTTCTCTCTGTAGGCGGGCAAATGCTCCCATGCATCGCTCCGTTGCTGAGTTGCTGAGCTCTAGGCTTTGAGTTAGTCGTACGAGAGTTGTTGCACGCCATGGCTGATGTTGGAGATCAGTTACCCTTCGTCGCTGACGATAAATGCACTATATTGCTTGCTGTCACGAGGTAGGCCTCCTCCTGCTTTATGCAGACTGAGTTGAATACTCGTGCGTATGGCATAATCGGCGGTATTATTCGGGCCACAAACGACCAAGTAGTGACTTGTCTAGTTAAGACGTCTAAGAGCTATATGTACTTTTTAATAATGGTAATTTGCAGAGCTAGGACATTGAGTCAAGTTCCTGCTACTCGTGGTCGATGCGCGACGATTGATTGCTTGAATAATTTAATAATATATAAAAAATATGTAATTCATTTGTATAGCGCCTCAAGAGAACTTAATATCTATCCAGGCGCTTCACATATGCCTCGGGGCTCCAGCCCACGACTTCAGCCAGACCTTGATCGGGGCGAGCACCTTCACCGCTGGACCAAACCATCTCGGCGATAATAATAATAAGACATTTGTACATTGCCCTAAGAGAACTAAATCCATTTCTATGTAATTTAAATAAGCTGGAAAGGAAGCATGTAAATTATTTAAGGATACCATGTGCACTGTCAGTATGAATAAGCACATCACGAGCAATTCTAATTGGCAAAGCACGTGTTGTGTTTTTTTAGGTAGGCTTGTGGGCTTTGTTAAAACTTTAAGTCAGGGATGTCGAAACGCCAGTCAGTAGTGAGTTCTAGGCTTTGGCTGACACGTACGTAGCTGCAACAGAGAGAAACCAACGGAGCCCGCTGCAAAGAGAACCGCTTCATCGTGCAAGGCAGAATGCATGAGGCGTACTCTTCTGCTAGGGCGTACGGAGGGGCGCCAGGGTGGCGAAAGCTCCTCTTTTGTTTGGTCGAAAGGGCCAAGCGAGGCTACCCCAACCAAAATTACAGCCATTCACACCCCCGTTTGCCAATTTTGAAAATTGAAAAAATACTAGCTGATTTAACAGCCTTTTTTTGTAAAGCGACAGAAGAGCCTTTACGGCTATCACCACCGCTTGCAGCGACAATAAAGGATCGCCCACTGCAGGATTCGAAATAAAAAACTTTGCTTGAAAAGGCAGCTAAAAAGTAGAGACACACTCTTCACATCACCCTGCTCTTTCTTTCTTCTCGTTCACGACTGTCTCAATCAAACTCATTGCTAGATTTGCATTCTACGGTAGGAAGACCATCAATCATGCTTTCCCTGTCCCAGCAGTTCTCCTTAAGAGTGTTTATGCGCCTGCGGCTTCTGCTGTTGTAATTAGCGAAGCGCCCTAACACTAATGTACATGCCTCACATGTGGCCAGTAGTTTAAGCCATTGAAGCAGCGAAACGTCAGACCACTAATGTCTGTTATCTGTCTTGACGTCTGCTGTGATTCATCGAGCTCTCTTATATATGTAGGCTGTGAGAAAAAAGAGTCTCGTTAACCACTCACGTCCTCGCTTGTGTCTCCACGAGACTCCAGAAGAACTACCACCGCCAGAGCCACCGTAAAACTGTAGCCGGGTTCCAGGGGTCAGAGGCTAATTCCCGCCAAACCCCGCCATCCTCCGGCCACGCTGCCGCTCGCCATACCGCCGAGCTAGGGTAAGACGAGCGGCCGTCAGGTTAAACATCTTTATAACGCATGCGCCAACAACAACAGGTGAACTAAACAAGTCTACAGGGAGGGTCCTATACACAGTACACTACGGGGGCGCAAGACGACGCAGCAAGCGCGAACAAACGTGTTAGTTGGGGGTCAGTCGGCTTCTGCAGTCCTGTCGTTGTACCAACTCCGAATCCAACAGTACGAGCGTACGCCGTCCAAAACCCGGCTGGCTGAGTAACTGCTGGTTAGTCCGAGTTGACAACTGCCACAGTCGTAAGCTTCCACCGAAAGACGCCAACACACGGGGGGGTCACGAACACGCTACACTCTGAACGCGGTATATACAAGTCTCAACAACGAGCGAGCTATCCGGCTCCGCTCGGGCCTTGGGTACTCGTTCCCTTGCGTGCGTGGCAGCATCGCCGGAGCACGCCTGCACGAATCCAGGTGCATAACTCGGCGAGACCGGGAGCCTCCAACACCACGACTTACTTGGCCAACTTCCCGTACCCAAGAGCCCCGGTGACCCCACGTCACCGCATACATCCGGCCATGCCGTAGGGTCCGACCCCGGCCTAGCCGGTGACCCTAACCCTCACTAAAGCCGTCCGGTCCCAGCCAACCGAACCCAGCCTGGGTACAAAACAACAAGAGTTGCAAAGATCTATTGCTGCACATAATAGCAAATATTGTCAACGCGTCCCCCGGTTTCCCGTGAAGTCACTGCCACACTGAAAACCGCTTATGTTTATTTAAAAAATAGATCCTAGATTTTGAGAAACAAAGTTACTTTTATCCACTCCCCTCCTCTCCGATTCTTATCACCCGGGGTTTAAGGTGCTCGCCTCCGAAGATCGAGGTCAAGGTGGTCGCTTTTGACTACCGAGGTCCTGGGATTGAGCCCTCGGATGGAGATTCAGTTCTCTTAGGGCACTGTACAAATGAGATATATTATTTTATCAAAGAAAGTTGCATGAGCGGTGGCTCAGAAGCTATACGATTACACCAGCTCAGTCGATCTTGCTTGCAGCTTCCAATCGGGATGTACAAATGAGATATATTATTTTTTGTTATTTTATCAAAGAAAGTTGCATGAGCGGTGGCTCAGGAGCTATACGATTACACCAGCTCAGTCGATCTTGCTTGCAACTTTCAATCAGGATATGGAGCTAAAAATGCCACTGAAACTGCTCTCCATTCTCATTCCACAGAATGCAGAAGCATCAGGATACCGACGTGATCTACCCTGATAAGGATTTAAGATGCAAACTTTTCAGGAAAGCTCATATACCCGCACAGCGGAAGCGAACTATGCTGCTTGCTCTCAATAAATGTGTAGCCGAGTTCCAGTGGTCAGAGGCTATTTCCGGCCAAGTGCCACCATACTCCGGCCACGCTGCCGCTCGTCATGCCGCTGAGCTAGGGTAAGACGAGAGGACGTCAGGTTAAACCTCTTTATAACAACGTATGCGCCAACAACAACAGGGGAACAAAACAAGTCTACAGGGGAAGGTCCTGTGGTTTTATTTAATTGATGACACTGCCCCTGATCGCTGTACGAGTGGGCTGTGACACTCGTTGTGGTAAGCAGCCGGGACGTGCTATTAGTGGTTGTTTTGGCAAGGGAGTCGGGGGACTCCGGTGGGTGAGAGGGGCGAGGAGAGTCGTGCTTCGGCCTGCTCCGTGTGTAGATGGAATAAACTGGTGATGTTGCTCGTCGGCTGGTGTTTTGTGCAGTGCGCGACGGCAATCAAACTACAGGTCCTATGCAAGGTAAACTACAGGGGCGCAAGACGACGAAGCAAGCGCAAACAAACGTGTTAGTAGGTCAGTCCCGCCATTGTACTGACTCCGTCCCAACAGTACGAGCGTACGCCGTAAAAGATCCGGCTAGCTGAGTAGCTGCTTGGCAGGTCGGAGTCGACGTCTACCGCAGTCGAGAGCTTCCGCCGAAAGACGCCAACTCACTGGGGTGGGCGGATAAATAAATAAACAGGATAAATAAATAAATCCTAGCTGATTAAACAGCCTCTTTTTGTATAGCGACAGAAGAGCCTTTACGGCTATCACCACCGCTTGCAGAGGCGATATAGGATCGCCCACCGCAGGAATCGAACCCACGACCTCGGGACCGAGGTCGTGAAAGCAACCGCCTTACCTAGTGTGCCATCACGGCTCGCCGATACACGGGGATACACGCGATACGCGAAATATACAAATCACAATAACGAGCGTGCTATCCAGCTCCACTAGGGTCTTGAGCACTCGTTGCCTTTCGTTCGTGGCCGGATCGCTCGAGCACGCCTGCAACCATCCAGGTGCATAACTCGGCGAGACCGGGAGCCTCCAACACCACGGCTTACTCGGCCAACTTCCCCTACCCAAGAGCCCCGGTGACCTCTCGTCACCGCACATCCGGCAATGCAATAGGTCAGACCCGGCCTAGCCGGTGACCCTTACCACATTACAGCCGTCCTGTCCCAGCCAACCGAACCTGGCCTGGATACAAATGCACCTAGCATAAGAAATGGTGATGACCTGCTACAGAACACAACTACACACGAACTACAAGTGGAGTCTTAAACTAAGCCAGCCCCATCAACCTACATTCACCCAATCACGCTCATACAAGTGCCGCATAATTTTCCTGGCGCCGAAGAATCTTTGCACCACCGATCAGCACCAGCGTATTAATAGCCATCCCAGACAGGCGCGAGGGGCTTGCTTCCAAACGAAACTGCATACGGCGAAGTATGCCTAATGAACAGACACGAATACATTAAGGACCTCTTAAAATAGAAAGTCAAGATTTCTCAAAGTCAGCAATTTTCAGTATCTTTAAGTGTGACTCAGAAATTGGAAAGGTAAATGCTCAAAATTGGCTCTGCCTGTTTAGCTCCTGTTGAATCTACACGAAATCTGAGAATCCTTTTCCAAAGTGACCTTTCATTGAACGACCAAATCAGCTGTACAGTCAAAGTCAAGTCTGTCTACTTTCAGGTACATGAAAATGCTAAAATTCGGGCTTGTTTAGACAGGGATACCAGATCTAAGTTGGTCCATGCATTTGTGACATCCCATTTCGACTTCTGCAACTCACGGCTTTCTGGTCTACTGACCAGTGCAATCAGGCGCTTACAATTGGTGCAAAACTTGCAGCTAAACTCGGCTGTCGTGAGCGTCGCCGTTGCCAAATTGCACCACTTCTCGCCGACCTGCACTGGCTCCCAGTCAAGCAACGCATCAACTTCAAGGTTTTGTCACTCACTTTTAGGTCCCTTCATTCTCACTCCAGTCTACTAATCAGAACTATACCCCTGTCAGGTTAGATAGATATCGTACCCCCCTCTTCTGAATTCAATCGTATAGCTATACCTCGTACGAGCCTCAAATCGTTTGACGCCGTGCCTTTGGTTCGTATGCTTCTAAAGTAGGTGGGTAGGGCCTGGCGACTTCAGCTGAGTCGCTCAGCTCAGCACTGGGATGGGGGCGGAGACTGGGAGTTCAGGAAACGTGGGTGGGGCAAATAGGTCAAGGTTTCAGAACAGCGAGGATCGCTGTCACACGTATTATGTAAGAGCTCGGCGTTAGCGCAGTCCAGCTGGAATGTCTTTCTGCTCGTGGGAAGGCAGCGAGAAGTTTCGAGATCATTTCGAGACAGGTGAGACACTACGGCAGTTATTACCGGCTTTGGGTATCATTGAATGAATATTATGACGAATTAAAGTAAGATATTTACGGTATGAACTGGATTTGCACGGTACCCGTCCGCGACAGAAAAGTCGATGCTGTCGTCACATATATATATGCGAGCGCTCTATAAAACTGTCACAAAATCTAGCGTAAAAGCGTGCGCGAGTAGACTTCTGCTATTCGCATTTGCCAACCTGATGTTGCCGAGTCATTCCGATGGACGTGAGGCCGGAAATGCTGTGACGCCGCCCGATGCACGCTTGAGCGGGAAAATGTGTGATCAACTCCAACGTTGAATGCGAAAGTGTGATTCAAAGGCTAATTTTCATATTAGTCGGTCTCGCTAGAAGCTGAATCTCCGTTTTTTATTCTCTTCCCTCGAGTTGTAACCGTTCTACCTCTCTGGCATCTGATTCGAGCGACAAGCTTGGCGTTGCCTTGAAGATTGCAGGAGTGGAGAGCAGCGAAAACGTGCCTGGCCCGACTGCGAAGCGTTCACTTGCTCGCTCCTCGTGAGTTAGTAGCGGCTGCCTAGCTACGACGTCTGCCGAGAGTAGCTCTAGTAGTTTGTGGGATAGCGACAGGCTGAGCAAGTTCCCAACTGTCCGCCCGCTAACACTGCTGGTTGTTCAGCTGCAATAGCTGTGCGTATTTAGTACGAGACCCCGTAATTTAGAGCCTCACCAGGCGGACGTGCCGAGGAAACAAATGACACGCCCTGGTAGGTACTTACGGCAGCCTCGTTGAATGATAATAGTAAGAATTATAAGACATTTGTATGGCATCCTCAGCATACCAAATCTCTGTTTAGGCGTTCACGTATGATGTAAGGGAAAATTTGTAAATGGTTCGTCACGAGATGCAAAGCGTCAGCACTCATAAGTATACATAGGGCCCTCACTTCGACCCAGCAAATGCTGCCAGGAGTCGTTGCGTTTTTAGCTTCTTTTTAAATGTTGTCAGTCAGGCGATATCGTGACGTCAGTCGCGAGTGATTTCCAGGCTTAAGGAACATGCATACGAAATTCACGGTCTGCAAATTTGTTTGAGGCTGTTCGAAGCAAAGCTAAACGACTTGAGTCAGAAGAGCGGGTAGTACGATGGTGGTCTGATAGGAAAGTAGTTCGGTTAAGTAGGCCTGTGCTAGAGAAACTGAAGGGACGTAGAGGTGAGTGACACTGACCTTGTTGTCGATGCACTGCTTGAGGGGGAGTGAGTGCAGGTCGGTGAGCAGAGGTGTATTGCAACTGCAGTGCTCACTATGCAGACAAACCTAGCTGCAGAGTTTTACACCAACCAACTGTAAGTGCCTTATAGCACTGGCCGAACGACTTGCAAATAGTGAGTTACAGAAGTCGAGATGTGATGTCGCAAATGCATGGACCAACTTGGATCTGGTAAATAAATAAATAATAAATACTAGCTGATTTGACAGCCTTTTTTGTATAGCGACAGAAGAGCCTTACAGGCTATCATCACCGCTTGCAGCAGCGATAAAGGATCACCCACCGAAGGATTTGAACCCATGACCTCGGGACCGAGGTCGTAAAAATCAGCCGCCTTACTTAGTGTGCCATAGCGGCTCCGATGGTATCCCTCTCTTTCTGTGCTGGCCCGAGTTTTTGAGATATTTCGTAGCAGCTGAAAGTAGGCAGACTTGGCGGTGGAGCTGATGTGGTCGTCTAGTGAATGATCACTTCAGAACCTGACACCCAGATTTCGTGCAGATGCTACAGGAGATATGCTGGTTTAGCCAATTTAGAGGGATATGTTTTTCAATTTCACGGTGACGCTTTGCTTGTAACTAGTGAGTTGGCGTGCGTCGTTCAATTTGAAAAAGTTTGCTGAAGAGAGCTGATTAAATTTTTTCCCAGCCAAAACGGTGCACAAATGTAGCTATACGGATTAACTAAAGAAATTAGCCTCACACGTGTTGTCTAGTGTTCTCGCTAAGCCACGACGACGCGGTGCTTGTGGCAACGAAGGTTTTCGACGACTTACTTGTAAGCTTGTGCCTGCACAAGGTGCCCTTGGTCCTAGCCCAGGGCTAAGGCACCTGCACTTCTCGACCAAGATCGTGGGTTGGAGTTCCTGCAATTCTGCATCTCTCACTGCAAGTGGAGGCTAGCAGCTGTAGCTAGAAGGAACGCACCTTCATTTTACTTGTACCCATGTACACAGCTTTTGGTGCCACCATCCGCACAAGGCCGGCTGCACATTTACATTCCAGTCAGAGAAGAAGAAGCTGGAGGAGAAGGAAGCGAGGCAGCCACGAGCTCTTTCTTTCCGTGAGGCTGAGCGTCTGTCTCATAGGTAGAGCCACTAATATTTAGATCTGGTTCTGGAATGTACCGACTTTTGCATCCCTCTTTCTCTCTCTTTTAGGACACTACCAGTGTGCACAATGTGGCTTCGAGCTGTTTTCCAGTAGATCAAAGTATGCGCACTCGTCTCCATGGCCAGCGTTTACAGAAACGATACATCCCAATAGCCTTGTTAAAGTGCCAGAGGAAGACCGGCCGAATGCCATAAAGGTAATCTCGTCGTCTGCTCGTCTCCAGTTTTTCCAATGCCTCTTTCAGGGACTTACCAGTGCAGTCGCTGTGGCTACGACTTGTTCGCTAGCGTCGCCAAGTATAAGCACTCGTCGCCTTGGCCGGCATTCAATGCCACAGTGCACCCCGACAGCTTGTCAAAGCGTCCCGACGGGCCTGGAGCGCTGAAGGTATCCGAAGGCTCCGAGAGCGAGAGGCAGTGCCGCTCACTGGCAGCGCCTTTCACATTCGAAGGCGAGCGGCACGTGGCCGTTTCTCAGGGGCAAGCCCGCACGGCAGTTTGGCGAATTTGCAGCTTTGCTCCCCCCCCACTCACTTCGTGCCGCCGACCGGTGTGGTGGCGGCAGTTTGGCATGCAGCTGCCTTTAAGTTTTTGCGGCATGGCGAGTTGCCGGGGTGTTGGCGACACGCGACTCGGGCTGCTGTCATCGGTTGGCTGCTCGGCGCCTCACTCGGCGGCCACAGAGTGGGCCGCTCTTGTTGCAGCTGTTGGTGCCAGTGCTGCTGCTGCTGCTGCCATCACAGCTGATGCTATGCCATTCGCGTCGGCGCGACAGGCGCTTGAAAGAGTGGCCTGTGTTGCCGTCTACTAACGCCAAGCAGCCATGCGACTGCGAGTGAACGCAGGGCAGGGTGCTCTGCAAGCTTTTCGAGATTTGCAGTCTTTTAGTGTTGGACGTATTTTGCGATCCCGTGCGTCTTGGTGTGACTCGGTTCCGGCTCCCATGCCTGGCCCCTTGCCCGCCGCCGCACGCCGTGGCCTCGAATCATCATGATTAGCGTGCTGGCTGAGTTGGTGCCTTCGCCGCCTAGCGCCTTGTGCAAACCGCCTGGCGTTCTCATGGGTTCTGTCGTGACACAGTGCAAGATCTTGACTCCGTAATTGCAGGTGTCCTGCGGAAAGTGCGGAAATGGTTTGGGCCACGAGTTCCTCGGTGATGGACCCAAGAAGGGCCAATCGCGATTCTGAATATTCAGCCACTCCCTCAAGTTCGTGCCGAACAAGTAATCCTTGTAAGTTCCTTTGTGCTACTCTGACCACAGGGTGTGCTGCAACGAATGTGCAATTATACGTGGCTTGTATGGTCCTAAACAACTCGCGTTGCATTTGCTAGTCGCTAAAGTGTGCTCAGTATGCTGCTACGGACGTGGGACATTGTGTGAAGGCTGGCTGACTCAGCAGCCTTATTTATGTAGCCGAAGAAGAGCCCTAACGGCTATCACCACCACTAGCAGTGGGCAACGAAGGATGCCTGCTGCTGCTGGAGGCAAACCCACGACCTGGGTCGTTTAGTGCCAGCGCCTTACCCCTGGGCCAAGGCCCAGGAGGTGAGCGTGATGTGCATGCTTTGCGGGTAATGTTACCTGTTTTGTCTTTGCTTGGCCCTAAATGCTTTTGATGGTGGCATGGCTGCTGGTCAAGAAGCCGCTTCGTGCATTTCAGTCGCGATCATCGAAACATATATTTGGTGGGTCTTTGTGATTCTTCCTTCGTGTGCATGTACCTGCTTACACAATGCCTTCTGCTTGGGGATGGTACCACCTATCATTTGGTATTGCATTCTATACAGCATATGTAAAGTGCCTAGAAAGTGTGGCTATTTTGGGATTATGACACCGTTGTTGGCTTGTGGACTGTTGTGACTTATGACTGTGGTATACAAGTAACGGGCGGCAATGCCCGGGGAGTTAAGTCGAGGACGCAGGGTGGGCAGTCACGTAGTAGCCCACTTCGGCATCCGTGTGAATAAACGTCTTTGAGCCTGCTTCGGTGTTCTGTGTGGTATCGCGTACCTGCCGCACAGAGAATGTCAAACTACAGAAAGACATAAGTTCTCTGAGGGTACTATGCAAATGTATTATTATGATACATCTTCCTCAGGCAAGTGGTTCGGCCATGCATATATTTGTGGGTGCAGTTCGGAGGTGCTTTCAGTTGGTGCAAAACTCGACAGCTTGGCTCGTGTGTCGTAAACGTTGCTAATCCCACATCTTACATCACACTTCTTCTCTCCGATCTGCACTGGCATCCCATCAAGGAGTGCTTCCAATTCGAAGTCCTGTCACTCTCTTTTAGGTCCGTTCATTTTTTTTCGCTCAGGCTCATCTGTCTGAGTTACTCACTACGCTGTCCATCCTTGTGCGCCACCTGGTCCTCCGACAAGGAGCATTTAGCTGTGCCTCTAACCAACCTTAATCCTAGGAAGACCGTGCCTCCAGTTCCTATGTACCTAGTGCTTGGAAATGTCTACCGACTGACATCGCATCTTCTGACTTGACATGAAAAGCAAAGCTATGAAATACCTATATGTTTCTCGGAGCAATTCATTAGTGTACCCGAATCCTACTTATCTGCTTACCTGTGCTGGAATCGTGTATTGCTGCTTTCACTAGTATGTTGTTATGCTTTCTTTCCAACCTATCTGAATTTCCTGTAAAGAGATTTAAATCTCTTGGGTCGCTATACTAATATATGCACTATCATTGTTACAATTTTTCCCTAGGCATTATGTATCAGGCGTGTCGTACTAGTGTCTTAACTGTCATTCTTTTTTTTATTCGTTGGTTGCACATGCCGAGTTTGTTTGCTGTTGCTCAGAAGAAGTCCACATTGATCGGCCCGATAATCTCGTGTAGGTATGCGCGCACTAGTGGCCTTTGTACTCTTTGTTGCATCCCCGAAGGTTTTTGCAGAGCTGAAGGTAAAGATGCCCGTCACACTTAAATGCAGAATATGAGAATGCTCTTCCTCTTATTTACTTAGGAATTCTGAAACAACTTATATTTCTTAGTCAAGGTTGTAATCTACACAGCATGCACACCACCGCCACGTCTAGAACATTCGCAACAAATTTAAACTGGTAGCGCTGCTGCCAGTGATAAGAGGATGACGTCGGCCTCAAAACCTAGCCAGCACTAAGCAGTAAACGTTTCTTATTTTTCACACATTTGGATGCCCACATATGATAGCCCATAGCCCAGAATGTCGCCTGCTTCCTTCATGGCATCTTCACCTTGGCTTTACTTTGTTTTTCAGGGTAAAATAGCCTCGTCGGTGTGGTTTTTCTTGGATGGAGGTCACACATGTCCACACTGGTTCTAGTTTGAACAATTGCTTTTTCTTGCACTGCTTTACAGGGTTTTAGCTTTGCAATAAGCTAGTTCTGGGGTTCAGCAAAGCGTTTTGCCCAGTGTAGACAGCACATGCAGTAAGCATTTGCAATATTGGATGCCCAATGATTAAGCTAGGTCACATACAGTGTATGTATGAGGAGCTCAACTCCTGGACTTGCAGGCTAGGCATGTCCCAAGCATAGCCTAATCGATCGCCAGGGCTCACGTGGGATCACGTGACAGATGTTTCCAGCCAGCCAAGAGAGGAGACTCGGCAACAGGCTGTTTGGCTGTCTTTGAGTCTTCCGTTCGTTGTAGAGAGGTGGAATGCAAGAGCAAGTCCGGTGCTGAGCTTGCTTTCAGGCTTTGCCTAACTGGCCCATCTCGTTTGCTGCCGTGTGCCTCGTGCTTGATTAGTTCTGAACTCGCGTGCTGCATCCTCACCTAATATCTCGTCTGTATAGTGTGCTCTTGTTCAGTCTATTTACTGCTCGGGCAGATCAGGCTCGTTTTTTGTATAGTGTTTTGACTAGCAAGCACTAGCAGATTGGCTAGTAGGCTCATCCCTCTTCGTATGACTTGTAATACTTTTCTTTAAAAATACAGCACGTCAAAGTCTAGATCGGCTTAAAACCAGCTTTATCTGGCTGAAGCAGCTTCACTAGCTGTACTAAGTGGAGTAAGGGCTGGGTGAGCAGTCTAAAAACATTGTGGCAGCATTATGCCCACTTCCCCTCTTGCTCTTCTTTGGCTGCCTTTCCGTGCTAGCGTTTTTTTGGCAGACCAACGCATGCTCGTTCTTGCCGATGAGTGTAGTGTGTACCGTTGGCTCAGCCGAAGTCGGTGTCTAGTAATCTGTGCTCAAAGTCTACGTAACCAGTGCCCCGTTGCTGATGAGGAGGAGCTTCGATAGTGATAGCTCTCTGTCCTTGCACTTCGGCCTTCCTGCCAGCCCACCGAATTGTGGGGATGCATCCACAGCAGACACACCTTTGCTTGGGTGGCTGGCCGAGCAGGCAGGGGCGTCAGCTCCCGCGGCTCTACCAGGCTAGCAAAGGTTCGGTGGCGCATGGCCAGTAGCCAGTAGCCACGGTGAATGCCAATTGCCAGCCATCGTGCATGCCAGCCTAATCGCCAGCATGGTATATGCCAATCGGCCATCACGTGCTCTGTTGCCCCCAAGGGAATAGTTGCTGGCCAAGGCAACATGGCTGGTCTTATCCCCCCCCCACTTGAGGCAGGGTTCACTGAGAGGTTTTGGTGGGTCTGTTTTCTCTCTTAAAATATCTCCACTCGTCGAGGAGAGGGTAGGTTTTCCACAATTCCCCCGCTGGGGGTGTGTGTGTGTGTGTGTGTGTGTGTGTGTGTGTGTGTGTGTGTGTGTGTGTGTGTGTGTGTGTGCCCGCCCGTGTGTGTGCCTGTGTGGAGTGATTCATGCTGCGCACTTCGATCCCTTGCATGTAGACTACTGCCCAGTAGTTTACTCTGGCTCAATGTGTAAGGATGCCTTGTCGTTTTATTGCAGGCTTGGTGCGACTGGGTGGAGCCCTTCAGATTCGCAGTGCACGGCAGCAGTGGTCGTCGAAGGGTTGTTCCCTGGCCGCGGAGGCAGCTGCCGTGCTGTAGTGTCGGCCGTCATGCAGGCTGACTGACAGATCGACTGATCCTCTTACTGATGACGCAGCCGAAGGAGAGCTGCAGAGCGCTTTGGTTGCCGACTGCCGAGGAGGCACCGGTCGTTGGTGTGGATACAGTGGTGGTGCATAATACTGCTACTGCAATGAAACCCCAGCTTACTTAATTGTTTGTCTAACATACAGTTGATGCAAATGGTATTTATACGTGTTCGCCGTTGTACAGCACTACTGCGACCTTGGGGCCGACACTGCATCGTGTAGTTATGAGCTGCTTGTAGACCGAGGTGGCTGATGGGCGTGGTGGTCAACGAGTGCCTCGGCACTTCACCATAGTTTCATGGCATGCTTATGACATTGGAAACTCAAGCCTGCTCCTTCGGTTGTTTTCTTATTTATAGTTAAGGTTTGTTGAATGACGTTTCCGTTTGGTCAGACTGGGGTGCAAAGACATAGCAAGCCAACAGCACATATGGCTGAATGAGAGGTTCTATGCAGGTTTTCTTTCTTTCACACGATGTGCACTACCCGGTGTGCCAGCAGACTCGTCATTTTTCTTGAGGAGCTTGCCTTAAGGTTCGTGCACTTGTGCTGATATTGACGGCTGCAAGGTAATAGTCGGAGAAGGAGAATGTTGTGTCGGGTTGTCATTGGCTTCTCGAGGCAAGAGTGGTCTGCAGCTACTTGACATCTTATTTTGTGATGAGTTAGGCTCCACCAGATCTGGCCATTGAAGATTTTTCATTCATCCTGACTGGCCGGCCGTGAGCTCGTAGTAGAACAGCGTAACTAATGCTTTAGTATCGGGAAAAAGTTTGTCTCCATAGTCGTTCCGTCTCTTTGAGCACTTCACTAGTCAACCAGTCTCATCCAGGTTCATTAACTTGGATCTCAGGAGATCATATCGTGCCCAGATCTAGCCATTCAGCATTAGCAGCGACCTCAGTCATTAGGGGGGGGGGCAGTCTCTCTGCTGTTGAGCAATGGCTTATAGCTACTTCGATGATGTGCCGATGGAGGCATCGATTATTCTGGACCGTCTTCACGTGCTTAGTAACCAGAGTATAATTAGCTGAAGAGCATTATTGCATTCAAGCCTGGGCTGGCAGCCAGCATGTCAGCAACTCGAAGGCTTCCTGATTGCAAAATGCTTTGCATGCATAATGTTGTTTTGCTGGTTAATGCTGGTATATTGTTTCGACGTCTGACTGTAGCTGGTATAGGGTGTTTACAGCAAATGAAATAGGCAAACGAGAATTCAAGAGAGGCAAGTGAAACAAGCTGCATAATGAGGTTTCGTACTTTCCAGGACCGGTTAGTTTCCTATGGGGTGCCTCTCTTACTATGGAAAACTCAACTCGCAAAGCTAGCTACTCAGGGATGCTAGTCTAAGGATCCCCCCGGAACAGGCCACTCGAATCAAAGCATCTTGTTGGGATATTGAACCTCAAAAAAGATTGGCATTAGCCTAAACGTTCGGCGTGGTAAGACAAATTAAGCAACTTGGGCGAGCATCGTCAGCAGCATGATCCAGATTTTAAATGAAAAACCACGAGCGAGGCCTTACTAACAGGTGAGCAGGATTGCACCGTTTTAATGAAGCAATGCTTTCCACTATGGCCAACATAATTTTAGTAAAAAATATAATTGATTTTTAATGTGCTCTAAGAGAACTCACATCTCTATTCAGGCGCTTCACATATGCCACGGGGCTCGAGCCCACAACCTCGGCCAGAACTTGGTTGGGGCGAGCACCTTTACCACTGGACCAAATCAGCACTGGCAGCACTTTAAGTTGATCCCAATTGCCACCTTTGTTATCAGTTGCCAGCTGGATTCGAACCAAGCTCTCTATAGGCCAGAATTCACTAGAAAGGGAAGTTTTTCAAAACAACGGCATTCTAGACCCTTGCTGATGGTTGAGTCATAATATAATTCATTTGTAATTCATTCATAGCTCCTCAAGAGAACTTAATCTCTATTCAGGCGCTTCACATATGCCTCGGGGAGCTGGTTTGGTTCAGCGATTAAGGTGCTCGCCCGACCAAGGCCTGGCTGAGGTTGATGTCCTTAGGTGATGCTACTTTCGCTGTTGCTCAGCGTCTGTTATTTTTGTGGTAAACCTAGCTTAAATTCAACGGAGACCTTACAGAGGTCAAATTGGCGGAATTGAAGGCGAAAGCAGACCGGCAGCTGGTCAAGTGCTAGGGAGCATTGTCGAGTAATCTGGGTCCGGGATTTGCCTATGCAGGGGTCGCGGTGAGCTCTGATTCCTGCTTACAGATGCGCCTTCGAGTCAAATGATGCATATTTCGCTTTGTTCGTCGTGTGCTTAAATGGCACCTTGCCTCCTCTTCGGCGCTGTTCTCATTATTGATTTATCCGGATCAAAAGAGACGCCTAGGCGGGCGTGCACTTGCTGCCCTGTCGGCGAGGTTGTGGCCACACACGTGGTTTGGTCGGGTTTCGTGAAGCGCTGCCGGAGCGTGAGGTTCTATTCACCGTGTGCGCATTGCCGGCGATGGCGACGGCATTCGGCAGCGTCCGGTGGCGACGGCATTCGGCAGCGTCCGGCGACGGCCCTCGGCAGGGTCCGCTTGGGCGTCTCGCCCCTGCACCCAGTCAAAGCATGTTAGGTATAGACAGACGCAAAGCCGGCCGAAAACGGCAACTGGACTCTGAGATTGAGAGTAGTTAAGGGTTCGCTGGATACCGGCTAAGAAATATAGGCTTATAGCTTTTGAGAACCTGGCCGGCTAGCTAGTGGTACTGCAGTCAACCTTGAGCACGCCTGTCAGCCTCGCTGAAGCAGTGACAGCAGCCATACCAGGAGAGGTTCGACAAATTGTATGCACATTTTTAATAGTTTTCTTCACTAGCGGATCCTGCTTATTTTGTTTTGTATGGAAAAGTGGCTGCGGTGAGTCACCCGTTTGAAGTTGACTACTTGGCGAACTTTAAATGTTGAGGCCAATTTCAATTACCTTGTCATAGATTTTGTAACTCGCCAGGCATTTTGTGTTACTATTTCAATGGAAGTCTGAATTTACTTGAATTATTCAACTTTACGAAAGCGATCGACATTTTTACAATCGCACAAAACAGCCAAACTTGAGTGAGTTATCTGTTTTACGTCAGCCAAAGCACAAATACCTTAATTTTCTTTACGCTACTAATAACGGTAGTGACTAGCCAACAGCTTCAAGTTAATTCGATTGTGGCGGAAAGCAGTTAAATTTTATGTCACGATTATAGTAACCTGTGCCGCGGTAAATGGCAATAGAATTTTTTAAGCAGCAAGTACAGGCATGTCTATTGACATTTTCTAAAAACCCAGTTTATAATGCAACTAAGAGACAAAAGAGGCTGTCAAAACATTAATAATAATATAATAATATTATAGTTGAATTTCGCCCTCACCTAACTTAGTCTCTTTCTAAGCACTTTGGATATGCTGTAAAGGAAACAGTTGACAGGTGCGCCACAAGGGTGCAATATTTAAGAGTAAACCACGAGAAAATACCAAAAAGACTGGTTAAAAAATCGAGCAACTTTTGAAGGTACACTTCATAAGACAAACATACTGAAGATGAGAACTGGAGTTTAGACGATTTCCACATAAAAGGAAAGCATTCCAAAAAAAGATTCGGCAAAGAAAGTCAACCCCGAAAGTTGATCGGAAGCTATCGTACATACATACGTATCTACAAATATATTTTTCCGATCTTTGCATCATATACGATTTTTTTCCTATCTCGTTGAACCTTGATGCATCGAGGTAGATGCTAAAAGTTTGTTGAGGTACATGCTTCTGACTGTATAGAATCTTCGTTTCAAGTTGAGCTTTGTGACTTATAAATTCCATAACTTGGCCAATATTTAACGGATCCACGTGAAATTTCAAATGCGAATTCAACTCTGCATGCATATATTCACTGCATTAGTTCATTCCTTATTTTGGTTAGATACATTTTTCTATACATGTCCATGGTTTCAGTTTAATGACAAGTATAGCCAGAGGCGAAGCTAAGATTGGTGCCCCGGGGTGGCGATGGGGTCTGGGGGCGGAGCCCCCTGTAAAGGGTGTCTGGGTCTTCGTGCAGCCTGGCCATGCACTAAGGGGCAAACCGTTGCAAAATCGCGGCCGAGCTACCGGGTGTCAGACTCGGCTCCCACCTACCAGGCCAGGGGTGGCAGCTGCCACCCCTGGCACTCCCTAGCTTCGCCTCTGAGAATAGCAAAAGTTTTGTCTAGCTGTCAGCTCGATGTCATTGCTGTGCAGAGTTGGCTCACCTGCTAGTGGGTTTCAGCTTAGATTACAAAAGAATCAGTCGACAGGTAATAATAATAATAATAATAATAATAATAATAATATTGCACTTGATAAAGCGCCCTCAGAGAACTTAATCTCTTTCTAGGCGCTTTACATTTGCTGCAAAGTGATACGCAACAGAATAGTAAGTAAAATCATGCTTGAAAAACAAACAAAATGAATAACATGGTTAGGGGTTACATGCACTGGGTCAGCATGCAAATGTGGTTAGTGGCAGCATGCACAGTGTCAGCACGCATAAGCACATCGAGGACGAATCACAAGGACCCACTAAATGCTGTACTAAATAGGTGTGTTTTTAAGTTTCTTTTAAATGTGGTCAGGTCAGGGGATGTTCTGATGCAGGTCGGGAGGGAGTTCCAGGCTGTGGGAGCATACGAGCTAAATGCACGGTCTCCAAAGGATTTAAGGTTTGTACGAGGTATTTCTAGACTGTTGGATTCCGAAAAGCGAGTGGTACGATGCTTTGCCTGATGGGGTAGTATATCTGAAAGATAGGCTGGAGCCATAGAATGAAGAGACCTAAAATGGTCCAGGTGTGCTCGGTCTTGTTTCGAAGTGAACCTGCGCCATCCGAAACCTGTGATATATATTCACCTACGTCACCTATTCAAAACAGAAGATTCCCGGAATAGAGCTGCATAGTGTGGATGGCATTACCCAGTGCTTTTGCTGGGGACAGGATTACTGGAGGCTCATCAGCGGAGTTTTGAGTTAGTTAGGGGTCAGTGACTTTACCGAAAATGATTGAAAGTAAACCAAAAGGCTAGAATGAGCTACAAATAAATTTGTAGTATTATTTTTGAGCGAATTAGTTCATGCCCAAATTTCCAAGCTATGCCACCTCCCAACCCAGGAGATATGATCAGTTATAGATGAAGAAAAAAGTAACTCTGCTCATTTTAGATATTTTATATTTCTTGTTTCGTAGTAAAAGTCTCTAGAAAGACAGCTGAGTGTCTTGAGAATTTGGAAATGCGCTAGTGATAACTTGCTCTTTAATACGAAATTTATTTTCGAGCTGCCGACGCCATTTGGTGGGTTTCAGTAGATTCAGTGATGCTTTCTCCTGCAGCAACCTAACCCTCACGTCCAGATTCCCCCAAAAAAGGAATGCCTTGTAGCAATTTGTCCGAGTCGTCCGCTAACCGCTGCAGCCTCTTCCCCTCTAACTTATCTCCCACGTGGAACATCGATAAACAAAGTCGACGATGTATTTGTCTGAATAACGATCACCTATGTGTGCCAGTAGATGCCGTAGAACCACACACCCTCTTGGAAGAGCAGTGATAGCGTCCACAACTACACAGCCAAGTAGGACAGCCGTGGACCGCCCCAAGAGCCTGCCTCAGAGGCATATAGCGAAGCTCTAATGTGAGGCAGACAGCAAAGCATGTCAAGATTGCATTTGCCAGAAAGCTGAAAATGATGCTGGACAGCTCTTATGATCTCGCCTCAGCTTCGCCATCTGCTAGAGTGAAAGGATGCAGCGAGGGGAACGGCCAGGAGGCAGGGACTTACAATAGATTACACGAATTCACTGGATGTGGCTGGTTGATGTAAGCATGGAGTTAGATGGTCTCCGCAGAAGTAGCGGCAAGCGCTGCCGATTGAATGTGCCCTTTCTGGCATATTAAGGCGTCACTGCTGCAGGTAGTCAACAGTAGCACCCACAAAACCTCCTCGGCCGTCAAGCTTCGAAACATGGATTACCTCAAGCTGCATTAGAAATACTGATCTGATGGAGATATGCCTTATACAACTGTTTTTACTTCTGTCCGAAACTCCACAATGCCTGCAGATTAAGTTGGCTTTCTCAGGAGAGGTTTTTATCGCACTTTCAAAGCCGGTGTGGCTTTCGGCGAGCGTACGGTAGCCAGCACACCTCTGTTGTGTGAGGCTGTTGCTTCTCGGCCAGTAGTGTATGCCCCACCTGCAGCTATTTGGTTGGGCAATTGGCTCGGTGCAGCCTTTGATGTGGGCGTGTGGCCCACCACAGTGGCTCACCACAGATGCACTCCCTTATCGGTGGGGAGTCAGCCCCTAGCTCGTACATGTACCCGCTGGGGGAATAAAGATGAGAGTCTCGTTCACCGCTCACGTTCGTGCCTTCACGCCGGCTCGTGTCTTCGTGTCTCCGTGAGACTCCACTAGCGCTGCTGCAGCCGGAGACACAGTAACGTAACACCTCATCTCAAACAAGAGAGGTGAAAAGTGTAGCTCCGTCCGACCAGGCAAGCAATAAGTAGTTCAAAAGTAGCGCAGTGTAGAACGGCTTGAGAGGAATGGCCAGAGTCGGCAGTCGGAGAGACGGTGTCTTTGGGACGTAGAGTTGCTAAAATGAGTTTATCGGCTATGATCTATAGGCATTTGTCACGGAGCAGCCTCAGCTATAGACGCGAGGTGCTGGCGGCAAGTAAGACTGGCGGGCTGTGGTAGAACAGTCAGATTCGTGCGATGTTGTGCTGCAAAACGCACCCGACGATTCAAAAGTTGAAGTACTTACTGGCTGACGTTCAGAGCGAGCTCAGCCAGTACCCGAGCCGCCTGACCTCCGACCCTAATCTTAGCTGATTTAACAGCCTCATTTATATAGCGAATGGAGAGCCTTTGCGCTATCGCCACCGCTTTCGGTCGGCAATAAAGAATCGCCTACTGCAGGACCCGAACCCACAATCTTGGTCGTTAAGAGCTAGCATCTTACCTCCTAGGCTAAGATCCAGACTATAGATGTCAGTGACTGCACTCGTTGAATTATAATAAACCTGTCTGCTTACAAAAAGTTTCGTAATGAGTCATTATATGAGCATAAATAATAATAATAATAATAATAATATTGCACTTGATAAAGCGCCCTCAGAGAACTTAATCTCTTTCTAGGCGCTTTACATTTGCTCAGCTTGAACGTATCAAAGAATGCGGTTGCAGCACTCAATCAATGCCAGGTTCATGCTTAAGAGTTCTAATGGTTACGGCGGTCGCTTCGACCAATGTCAAGGTGAACGAATTTAACGGCTAGACTAATTTTTTCGAACCCCGTGAAATATGTAAAGCGTGCATATTGTACTGCGGCTCTGCCTTTTAAGATAGCGGAAGGTGTTCATTCAGGAGTGTCAGCATGGGAATTCACAATGGGTGCTGGCAGCTCTAAGAAGAAGCCAGAGTCTATCACGGCATTTTTCTGCATTGTCAGCACAGAGCAAGCATTTTCACGTAGGTGCATATTGAAAGTATAGCATTAGGTCGGAGCAGCTGCCCGATGCACGGCCTCATTATTTGCTGCTCTGTCGCTGGTGGTACTTCCATTGCTGATTGTGAACAGCCCCTTTCCCGCTCAGCTGGAAATACGAGGAAAAGCAATTATATCGATTGAGCCGGTTTAAACATTCTCTAGATCATACAGCGTGCTACCTTAGGTGTGTTACCAAAAATTTAAGACGCTTTTGTCACCATTCACTCGAGATCTGCTGCTTCGAACGACCTGATGGTTATTACCTAATCACAAATAGGAAGAGTCTGGAACAATTGTTTTTAGCCCATCTACGGCTGTCCATTCACAAGTGATCGGCAGTAGAACGTCGTAAGGATTGAGGATAACAATAATAGTAAATATAATAACAATCGTAATACATTTGTCTAGCGAACTGAAAGAACTTAGTCTCTGTCAAGGCACTTAACATTTGCATTTTATAATCTCCTTATACATATAAACTAAATATCTTCTACCTATAATCTACTCACAATCTACTAATAATCTACTCATAATTCATTTATAACTTATTCATAATCTACTCATAATCTACCTTTACATATAAATGACTTTTAATTACATGTAGTCTAATCATAACCTAATCTAATTATAATCTGATCTTAATTAATGTATAATCTACTCATAATACTTAAAAGTAATACCTATATTTATATCTCATACTTTATATAATATTTATACGTATAAGCTACTTAAAATCTATACGTAATATACTCATAATATACCAATAATCAACTTATAATCTAATCCTAATTTATTTATAATGAAGTCGTAAATGAACTCATAATCTAATTGTAATTCACTTACAATCACCCACAATCTACTTATAATCTCCTCATAATTCATTTATAATGTACTCATAATCCACCTATGATCTACACATAATCAGCTAATAATATATTCATAATTCACATACAATGTAATCATAATAATCTATAGTACAATCATAATAATCCGCACATTATTGATTTACAATTTACCATTCATGATCGACATAAAATCTACTCATAATTTATACATAATCAACTCATAATTTATCTAATCTAATATTAATCTACACATCATTCATTTATAATTTACCCAGAATCTACCCACAATCTGCTTACAATTAATATACAATATACTCATAATTCATATGCAATCTACTTATAATCTACTCAATTAATTTAAAATCTACTCATAATTCATTTATATACTACACATAATTAACCTATGGCCTATTCATAATTCGTATATAATCTACATATAATTGACTTATAATGTATTCACAATTTGCATATAATGTACTCATAATCTACATACAATCTACTTTATATTCATTTACAATTTACCTACAATCTGCTTATAATCTAATGATAGTTTACTCATGATTTATGTACAATCACCTCATAATTAATATATAATCTACTCATACATAATCTACTTATAATATACTCATAATTAATATGGACTCATAATTCATGTATAATGTACTCATAAGATAATTATTATATATTTACAATTCTAATATAATACTCATAATTATAATATGTTCATAATCTAGCTATTATTTACAATAATCAACACATAATTTAATAATAATATAATTATTAACTACTCATAGTAATTTATAATTTACTCATAGTTTTTATATAATCTAAATCTAATTGACGTATAATTTACTCATAATTATGATATGATCTATTCATAATCTACCAATGATCTACTTATAATCTACGTGTAATATAATCATAATTCATTTATAATTAGCTCACAATTTCTATATAACCTACCTGTAATTGATATATAATCTACTTATAATTCATATATAACCTACTCAATTCATAAAACCTGATTATAATAAAATCTACTCGTAATTACTAATATGTATAAACTGCTTTTAATCTACATATAATCTTATAATCTACCCTTAATCTACTACAATTCATATATAATCTACTCATAATCTACCTACGCATGTGAACTACTTACAATCAACTCAGAACTCAGCAGATTGGCTCAGCTGTAGTGAGCACTAGTTGCCACATCACACCCGTTCTTGCCAACATGCACTGGCTCCGAGTCAAGCAACGACTTGAAGGTTCTGTCACTTACTTTTAGGTCTTTTCATTCTCCGGCTCCAGCCTATCTACTGGATCTACTTCCCTACCAGGCAAAGCATCGTACAACCGATGCTCTGTTTCGAATTAATTAGCCATACCTCGCACGAACGTTAAAACTGTTGGAAACCTTGCCTTTAGTTCCTATGCTCCCAAAGCCTGGAACTCACTACCGATGCACATCACAACGTCCCCTGAGATGACATTTAAAATGAGCTTAAAACGCACCTGTTTATTGCAGCAGTTAGTGGGTCTTTGTGGTTTGTTTTGTGTGTGTATGTAAATGCTTCCACTGAGCCTCCGGCTTGCTGATGTTACAATCAATCATTTGGTAACACTTTCTGTACAGCCTCTGTAAAAAACCTAGAAAGAGATTCAGCTCTCTGAGGGCGCTATGCAAATATATTATTACCATTATCACTACTCATAATCAACATATAATATACTTACAATCTACCTATAATATTCATATTATCTGCCTATAATCTACTCAAACTCAACTCATAGTTAATTTATAGCACACTCATACTCTACCTATAATCTAGTTATCACATGTTATGTAACTCCACAAAACCATAAAGCCATGTATCTCCGTCTGTAACTCCACAAAGCCATAAAGACTATGTGGGTGTTAAGCAGGAGAGTTTTGTACAGCGAACTCACAGCCTAAGCGGCTTTCGGTACGCATTCGGTAGCCAACAGACTTCATCTCACGCAACCAAGAAACGGTGGGATCCAAAGCAGAGTCAGGAGAGCAGTTGAGGTAGTGAGTAGCATGGAAGTAGCAGCTCATGACCGCTGAAAAGGCATTGTCAGCAGCATGAGAGTAGTTGCCGTTTCGTAAGAATTGTGGAAGCGAGTTCCACAGTCTAGGACCTGCAGAGCGAGAGCTTCTGTCGCCAACGGTCTTTCAAGCCACTTCTAGCCGATCCGCCCTGGCTCCCAGTGAAGCAGCGCATCGAATTCAAATTCGGTCACTCACCTTTAGGTCCCTTCATTCTCTGGCCCCAGCCTACCTATCAGAAGTACTCCCGACCAAGTTGGCAAACCAATGCCTATGTAGGGAGTGCACTAATGACCAGTCGCAAATGGACAGAAAGACACGTACACCATTGGATTCAATATAGTTAAGCAAACTTAATTCAACTGAAACAAGAAATTTTCTACAATGTTGTGGTACAAGCAGAGCTGAACTTACACTTCAAATTTCAGTCTGATACCAGCAGTATTAGCCGAGTTAGGGAATTTACAAGGCATCGACATATATTACAAATGAAGCTGAATAAAAGTCACAAGAATGCACCTGAGCAGGCTTTACTCATGTACCTCAATCGACCAAAGTTTAATCATTTGGAATGCAATTTGCATGTGATGCAGAAATTGGTAAATTTTTTATCTATAGATATGTTGCTTCCTGTTTACATCCGGTTGAGATATGGTTTGCATTTTCATTTTTTCTTTTATGGAAAAATCGTCTGTACTCCCGATCCCATTTCTAGCACGTTTGTCTTTTGAAGGGTACCCTAAAAAGATATTCGATTGTCGGACTAATTACAAACAAATATTCGATAGTCACCCAAATAAGTATTTTGTCATAAACCCTTAAGGGTGCTCTTGAAGGGCTTCCTGACTTTAATGTGCTTGCGTAGGAGCCCAAACCAAATCAGTAAATGAAGCCTAAATTATTAGTGCAGAAATGAGAAGGAGAGCATAGACAGTGAAGGGACGACCTCAAGTCCAGAGAATGCTAAAGTTCCAACAGAATTTTGAATTGACGATGCCAGAAAGTCGTCTGCTGCTGTGGGGGTTGGTCTGGGGGCGGTACACATTTCGCCCCTAGTTGGACAGGATTCTGCTCTAACCATTGAGCTGCAGAAGCTACTCACTCGCTCTACCACCCCAAGAGTAGGCTTTCAATCGCTTAAAATGGAGATTAACGTGCCAAGGCCGGATTTCGAACGAAGCTAAACGACGACATCGCTCATTAATGACAAATAACGACCCAAACGGCTCTATATCTAGATGCTCATTTTCAAGTAACTAAGGAATGAATTGCAAGTTCAAAAAAGTGCTATGGTCGTAGCTGCTGTGTCGTGCTCCGAAAAGTCAACACCGCGGCTTATTCGCAAAACACCAACTTGCTTCTTCGTGAGCTGCCAATTGCTTCTCAACTTCCAAAGTTGGCAGAGCTTATCACAGCGCTTGGTTAGTTACAGAGACTCCTCTGGCGCTACGCTCTTAAAAATCTGGATTTAGCTATCTTATTATGGCTTGTGACAATTTAACGTCAGTAACCGTGTGCATGGTAAAGACATGAAAAAGGAAGGAGGCTTCATGAGAGGTATCATATCTTCAAGCCGCCAGCTCTAGTTCTACTGCGGTGGCAGCATCAAATCTAGTTAAATTCTGACGAATCTAAGGCTCCAAATATGGTCATCTTCGAGGCCTCGCTCAGTTGCAAATTCTGGCAAGTCACATTGTCTTCATTAGCTGTTGTCTTCCAAAAGTCCTCTGGAATCATGGGTTAGACCAATGAATACGCAAAACAGGATTTACATGGTGCCAAAGTTTGCCCGAACATCATTGCATTGTCGTACCTACTCCACAGCGAGCCAAGATACCCAGAGAGAGAGAGAGAGAGAGAGAGAGAGAGAGAGAGAGAGAGAGAGAGAGAGAGAGAGAGAGAGAGAGAGAGAGAGAGAGAGAGAGAGAGGAAGAGAGAGAGAGAGAGAGAGAGAGAGAGAGAGAGAGAGAGAGAGAGAGAGAGAGAGAGAGAGAGAGAGAGAGAGAGAGAGAGAGAGAGGCAGAGAGGCAGAGAGAGAGAGAGGCAGAGAGAGAGAGAGAGGCAGAGAGAGAGAGACTGGCCGAGTTGCCAGGGCCAACTGCATTTTGGAGGATCTGACACCACTTGCTGGCTGTGGGCACAACCTTGAAAAATGCAGTTCATCGGTAGAGTGCAGCTGTAGGGAAAACTATCCATAACGATACATGCACGAACGGCCTAACTAGGGAAAAAACAAGCATTAATGACACATGCACGAACAGCCGTACCAGGCGTCTTAAGATGGCAATGCATGTTACATATGGTAGCACTGGAAAAGATCAGGATTTCTTGTCATACTAATTAGAGGATCCCGGGGATCGAAGCACACGAACCTGCAGGGCGTCGTCAAATGGGACATACAATCTGTGTGTTTCCAGGGGCCGATACCTGACGCTGAGGTCAGGCGGCGGTGCAGCAGCAGGTGGCCGGTGGCGGCTGCAGCCGACACTCACTTGATAATTGGTTAGCAACTGAGGATAGGAGCTATACCGGTGGGAGGCTGCCAATGAAACGATCACGGGACCACGACCAAACAGAATGGTGTGCCTTGTTCCGGTGTCACTTGCATATGCTTATTTATTGAGCACATGCCGTTTGGTCGGTGCACACAAAAGTGCCGAAACACAAACGTTGGACGCCCGTTGTGGGTGTCGAGCAAGCTAAACATTAGCCATACCGTAAAAACGAACATTTTGTGCACAAGCAAAAAACAGTATCCGAACACACGAATCAATAACTTAAAAACACTCGTGTCCGAAAAGGCTGTCAGTGGTCCTCCGACCGACGAGTTGCATCACGTGAGGACATTAACAAAATGATACTCAAAGTCAGTGCGCACGCGAAGCTCACGGAGCGCACGTGCGCAGGCCCTCGTCATAATGAGGGTTATCCTGTGGCGGCGCTGACGACACTGCCATGTGACTGCAGCTACGCTCGTTCAAAGGGTCGGCTAAAAGGGCGACAGAGGCGACCGGAGGCAGCTTGACATGCTCTGATGCAGCAGCAGAGCACAGAACAGAGACCGCCGGTGGGGTCGCCGAGATGGCAACAGATGACTTAAGCAGATGCTGAGTGCATCGAGTGGAAATGAGTCGAGTGCATAGTGCGAGGGGGTCGGCTGCATATGATGGTGACAGAAGGAGTCATCCCTATGAGGAAGAATTCTCTCGCTCTAGCTCGTTCTCTCTCCTTACACGGCAGGAACATAATTTTCGACTAATGGAAGAAGATCTAACCTGGCGCGTAATTCAACCACCGGCTAAGGGCACGATAGACTGCTGTCTGCATGAGTAACAAGCCCGAGTCATGTGCTGCTTGCTTGCCGCTGCCGTCACAAGCCTGGCTGCTTGCTGCCGCTGCCGTCACAAGCGCTGGTCTGTGGCATCGACGGAATGCTTCATGCTACGGGGCACGACGCACGAGCGACTGGCACCAGCACGCAGGGCCCTGCTCGCGGCAGCCCGCTGCAGCAGCAGCGCTAGACGGTCACTTCCTGCAGCCAGGCAGGCGGGTCGTATCCCATCTCGTCGAGAAGCCTCCTCAAGCTCCTGTTGGACTCGAGGTAGATACTCTGCAGGAGCAGCGCAGAGCGCTCGTCCACGGGTCCATAGTCGCGGCTGCGTCCCTTGCTCGCTCCGAGGCACTGTGGCCCTCTGCTGCTCTTGACGCAGTAGAACTGCTTCTTCGGATCGTAACTGAAGCGTGCATGCATCCCTATGCATCGATGTGTAAAGGCAGGCAGGCAGGCAGGAGTGCATGGTGGGGGAGGCAGGAGGAGAGGGGGAGAGAGAGGGACGACGATAATGGCAGCAGCAGCAATGGCGGAAAAGAAAACGAGCGCAACGGTTTGAGCACACTTGATACGACCAGCAAATGCCCGCTGCAGGCAGACGGTCCGGTACAGGCAGACAGGTCGTTTGCTCGTGCCAGAAATGTAGGGATCGCTGCAGACCTCTGCGTCTGCACCAGCGCACGTCTCACAGGGCTCAACGAATTACAGCAGTCCATCAGATTTTAATTAAGCAAGACTCGACCGGAAATTGGCAGCCCGAAGCTCTTTTTAGAGTGAATATTGTAGTACACGGTCGTTACAGTGTACCCACATAATTTCCCACCACTGCTTTAGTGTGTTCTCATGCAAATGGGCTCCAAAGACTCTGGCCAGTACCGAAGTCCACTGGAATCAAGTTGTACCTTTGCTTTGATCTCTCCCAGCCCTCCAGCAACTCCCTTGCTGCATGTAATGCATTGATGACATCTGCACATGGACTTCTTCATTCTATGGCTCCAGCCTATCTTTCAGATATACTACCCCATCAGGCCAAGCATCGTACCACTCGCTTTTCGGAATCCAACAGTCTGGAAATACCTCGTACAAACCTTAAATCCTTTGGAGACCGTGCATTTAGCTCGTATGCTCCCAAAGCCTGGAACTTCCTCCCGACCTGCGTCAGAACATCCCCTGACCTGACCACATTTAAAAGAAACTTAAAAACACACCTATTTAGTACAGCATTTAGTGGGTCCCTGTGATTCGTCATTGACGTGCTTATGTGTGCTGACACTGTGCATGCTGCCACTAACCACATTTGCATGCTGACCCTGTGCATGTAACCCCTAACCATATTATTTATTTTGTTTGTTTTTCAAGCATGATTTTACTTACTATTCTATTGCATATCATTTTGCAGCAAATGTAAAGCGCCTAGAAAGAGATTAAGTTCTCTGAGGGCGCTTTATCAAGTGCAATATTATTATTATTATGGACGGCAGCAAACTTTCTTAAATTGAATGACGATAAAACCAACTTACTAGTGATGGGAAAACCAAGTGTGATTCAGAGATTAAAAACCTAACCTCAAAATCGGCTCTCCCAGCATATCGCCTGTTTAATTTGCACGAAATCTAGGTGTCCTGTTCCAAAGTAACCTTTACGGCCACATCAGCTCCACAGTAAAGTCTGCCTGCTTCAGCTACATAATATTGCCAAAATTAAGGCTTGCGTAGGCAAGGATACCACATCTAAATTGGTCCAAGCATTTGTGACATCATGTCTCGACTTCTGCAACTAACTGCTTGCTGGTCTACAAAACTGTGCAATCAGGAGCTTACAATTGGTGCAAAATTCATTCTGCAGCTAAGCTTGGCTGTCGTGAGCCTTGCAGTTACCACATTACACCACTTCTCGCCGACCTGCACTGGCTCTCAATCAAGCAGCAAATCGACTTCAAGGTTCTGTCACTTGCTTGCTTTTAGGTACCTTCACTCTTAGGCTCCAGCCTACATTTCAGATCTATTTGACCACCAGGCAAAGCATCGTACCACCCACTTATACTTTTAAGATCGTACCTTTAATTTGTATGTTCCTAAAGCCCAGAACTCACTTCCGACTGGCATCACGATATCCCCTGACTTGAGCACAATGAAAAAGAAGCTAAAACGCATCTATTTATCACGGCGTTTAGTGGGTCCATGTGATTCGTCATTTGTGTGCTTATGTGTCCTGACACTGTGCATGCTGCCCTAACCATATTTGCATTCTGACCCTATGCATTGCATGTCACCTCTAACCTTGTTATGCTTGTTGTCATTGAACCTGATATCACTAACCGACCATGCTTCCTTCGCAGCAAATGAAAAAAGTGCACAGAAAGAGATTAAGTTCTCTGAGGGTGCTATACAAATATATTATTATTATTATTATTACTATTATTGTTAGCATAGCATACGACAACTTGTGGAGTGCAGACCAGCAGCCCATTCACTAAACCACCGTGGACTGGGCACTCAATAGAGGCACGGTGATATGAACAGAAAAGCAGAGTGGAGATACAGTGAGGATGAGAGAGAGAGAGAGAGGAGAGTGAGAGAGAGAGAGGAGAGAGAGTGTGTGTGTGTGTGTGTGTGTGTGTGTGTGTGTGTGTGTGTGTGTGTGTGTGTGTGTGTGTGTGTGTGTGTACAACGTGAACGAGCACAAGGTCATTGATCATTGGGCCTTTCAACGATCACCCAATTCGTAGTAGTGCAGCTCGGCGGCTGCCTAACACCGATCCCAACTACATAACATTGCCAAAATTAAGGCTTGCTTAGACAAGGATACCGCATCTAAATTGGTTCATGCATTTGTGACATCCCGTCTTGACTTCTGTAACTCACTGCTTGCTGGCCTACCGGCATGTGCAATCACGTGATTACAGATGGTGCAAAACTCCACAGCTAGGCTCGTCTGTCGTGAGCGGCGCAGTTGCCACATCACACCACTTCTCGCCGACCTGCACTGGCTACCGGTCAAGCAACGGATTGACTTCAAGGTTTTGTCGCTCCCTTTTAGGTCACTTCATTCTTTCGCTCCAGCCTATCTCTCAGATCTACTCCCCCACCAGGCCAAGCATCGTACCACCCGCTTTTCGGAATCCAACAGTTTACCAATACCTCTTACAAACCTCAAATCCTTTGGAGACCGTGCATTTAGTTCGTATGCTCCCAAAAGCCTGGAACTCCCTCCCGACTTGTGTCAGAACATCCCCTGACTTGACCACATTTAAAAAGAACTCAAAAACACCTATTTAGGACAGCATTTAGTGGGTCCTTGTGATTCGTCCTTGATGCGCTTATGCGTGCTGACACTGTGCATGCTGCCACTAACCACATTTGCATGCTGACCCTGTGCATGTCACCCTTAACTATGTTATTCATGTTTATCAAGCATGATATTACCCACGATTCAATCGTGTTTCCCTTTGCAGCAAATGTGGAGCGCCTAGAAAGAGATTGAGTTCTCTGAGGGCGCTTTATCAAGTGCATTTTTACTATTATTATTATATCCAGGTGGAGCACAGGACCAGGCAAGGCTCCTGCCACTGGATCCCGGTGGAGCACAGGGGACTAGTGAAAACGCTAGAGCAGGGCCATACGGTGACCACGCTGGGCCGGCCAAGGGCAGCAGCTATCCAAGCGTCCACCCAACCGTGGCTACCCACTAGCTAGCTCGCTACACGACCTGCCACAAAGTCATCGATGCCAAGTCGAAGAGGTGTGCCTTGTGGCGCTGCATGCCCGCTGGCATGCAGCGCCACAGAAATTGCCACAGAAATTGCCACAGCAATTGCCACCCAGCAGCAATTGCCGCTGCTACTCCAGCTTCGCCCGAACGCTTACACCAGAGTGACACTGTAGTCGTACACTTTCGTGAGCTGCAGAAACTTCTGGATGCTATGCAGCACATTTGCGGGCTCCTGCTTCAGCTCGTGACCGTCCACCACCATGATCTGCGGGCAACGCGCAAAAAGGATGCTTAAAAGGCAGAGTGGGGGGTCGAGCACCGCTCGAGGCCACTCGAAGCTGGACCGAGAAAGCTGCGCCACCGCGGCATGGTCGACACGACTGCACATCATCCCCTACCTGCTTGTCGGGGAACTGCTTCCGCCAGTTCTCGATGTGGTTGGCGTAGAAGCCCGGTACTATGCACCGGGCCTGCAGCTGCAGCAGCTCCTTGCTGGCGTTAAACCTTGCAGTGATCACATCATAGAACTCGTACGACATGGCGATAGGATCGCCGTGTGCTTTCTGATGCTGGAATGGCAAGGCACGACTGCATTAAGCGAGGAAGTGAATACAGCAGGACAGCAATGTGCCATCCGACATGACTAGGCCACTGCTCTCACCTAGACCACTGAACTGTCGACTAGAAGCATCGAGACAGAATAGATCATTATCTCCGGAAGCATTGCCTCAAAACCAACACGAGTATCAAGATCGTCATGATACTCGCGTGCAATACGAGTTCAGGATGCCTCGATACAGACACAGTTTGTGTGAAACATGTGGAGTGAATAGCGCACATGAAAGATGTGATGGTCTGATGTGATGGTCAAATGATTCGGAATCTGCCACGCGAATTGCATTTAATCTACAGTCTATGCATAATCAGCAGAACTATGCTCTGGCTGGGCAGAGGCTGGAACGGTCGGCCTAACAGAGATTAACCTATGATGACAGGGCAAACCACACCAACATGTTCCTTTTGCATAAAACACCTTAAGCCAGACTAGTTTAGATGATGCCCTTGACCTTTTCGACCAGTACAACCAAGACCTAGGTTGCATGCATTACAATTGCATAACCATAACCTAAGCCACCACTTCAGGTTTCTTTTTCCAAACGCCGAAGTCAACGAAAACTAGTGGCAAATTAGCCATTGCTGCTTGCTCCCGAATAATGTAATGTATCTCTGTCATTAACTCCACAAAGTCATAAAGACATGTGGGTGTTACGCAGGAGAGTTTTGTATAGCGCACTCACAGCCTAAGCGGCTTTCGGTACCCAACAGACTTCGTCTCACGCAACAAAGAGAAAGTGGGAAGCATAGCAGAGTCAGGAGAGCAGTTGAGGTAGTGAGTAGCATAGAAGTAGCAGTTCAGGACCGCTGAAAAAGATGTGCCATAGTCGGCAGTTGGAGAGTAGATGTCGTTGGGTAAGAATTGTGGAAGTGAGTTCCACAGTCTAGGACCTGCAGAGCTAAAGCTTCTGTCGCCAACTGTCTTTAAGCAGAGGAATGGGACAGCTAATTTATTGTCTTAAGCTGGTTGTAGACCCCCTCCAAAGCAGCCCCTCGAAGCTCGTGTTCTGAGTCTACCAACACAAAATTGCCAATAGTGGCACTATATCTATTAATCTCCCCATTAAGATTTTTCGATATAATTTCGATTCTGCATTCTGGTACTCGTTCATTTCTCGTTCTGGGCGATTTTAATATTCATATGATAACCAAACTGAATTCTATGCACCAAATTTCGTAGACTGGCTTAATAATTTTCTCTAGTGGTTAATCTGGATGACCTCACTCACAACAAAGGTCTCATTCCCAATCAAATATTTTCCTACTATTGCATACTGTCAGCTCCAATTATTACCGAATCCTGCACATCTCACCACACGTGAATCTCTATCAATCTGAAGTACCAATCTAGAGTATTCCCTTCAGTATCAAAACTTGCTCGTGAATCATAAATCTTTAAGACCACTAAAATCAATGCTTCCAACAAAAAATAAATATCAAGATCACCCCTACTGTACAATACTCGATCCGGTCGACCCTTATTGATGTGATGGAATGCTAAAACATGAAACTAACAAATATTCTAGATGAGCATGCTTCTCTGTTCAAGATCAACGTACGTGCTGGCCAAGATGGCCTAATGCTTACGGCAGACGTTAATGGTGAATAATCAGAAAATTGGTCAACAAATTTGACCAAAATCGAGTTTTTGCTTCGGGTGCATTTCAAAAGACAAATATGTTGGCAAAACAATCCGAAGTTTTGATACTTTCCAAATAAAAGGAAAGGATTGATGATTATGTGGGCTATGACTAACCCGAAAGTAAATCAAAAGCAAAATTTAAACATACAACGAATTTACCGACCTCTGCATCATATGCGACTTAAAAAACTATAATCATATAAGACTTTGTGAGATCCGGTCTTGACTTCTGTAAATCACTGCTTGCTGGTCTACCAGTCTGTGCAATCAGGTGCTTACAGCTGGTGCAAAACTCTGCAGCTAGGCTCGTCTGTAGTGAGCATCGCAGTTGCCACATCTCACCGACCTACACTGGCTCATAGTCAAACAACACATCGACTTTAAGGTTTTACCCCTTACTTTTAGGTCCCTTTATTCTTTGGCTCTAGCCTACCTGTTAGATCTAGTCCCCCACCAGGCTAAGCATAGTACCATCTGCTTTTCGGAATCTAACTGTTTACCTATACCTCGTACAAACCTCAAATCCTTTGGAGACCGTGCCTTTAGTTCGTATGGTCCCAAAGCCTAGAACTCACACCCGACTTGCATCAAGACATCTCCTGACCTGACCACATTTAAAAAGAAACTAAAAATGCATCTATTTATCACAGCATTGAGTGGGTCCTTGTGATTCGACCTTGATGTGCTAAAACGTGCTGACTCTGTGCATGCTGCCGCTAACCATATTTATATTGGTTAAGTTAGGAAAACACAAGCACGACAGTGCATTTTAGTAATATGATAACTATAGGGGATTTATGCATGCCACAAACAAGAAATTGAGAGGATAGCATTCTACGATGGCGGACTCATTACGATGATGAGGCGCTGATGCTTAAGCGCTAAGCATTCCGGACCAACGCAGTGAGTGGCTCATAACTCGGTTAGCACAACTATAATATAAAGTAGACTACCATATCGTCTTTGCGCTCACAGAGCAACATTGCCTCGTACTGTATGTCCAGTTTTGGTGGCCCAATTCTGCTTTGGGCTTCACTACGTCCACCCACACTGCGACTATGGTCCAAATCAACACAACACATGTCATCGTGCACTTTGCCATCTCAATACAAGAAAAGACCAAAGTTCAATTGACTGCTCCTCTGCCGGAAACCCAATGAAAAACTTGACCAACAAGCACTTCACCATAAGACAGTATGAAACAAGCAGGCAAGCAGTCGAGGGCACGTGGCGGCGGCAGCAGCAGCAGCTGCAGCAGCAGTAGCAGCAGTTGGGCACTCACGTGATACCAAGAGAATGCTCGGTCGATCGGGTTGAGTAGAATGACGATTATCTTTGCCGAAGGCAGTAGCGAGCGAACTTGCAGTGGGGCGACAGGGCTGTCGAAGTAGTTGGCCGACTTGTCAAAGTATAAGGTTGGAGATCGCTCAGCCATGGCATCATCCTCGGGGGCAATGGACGGCCGGGCATAGTCGAAGAAAGACATGTACCTATCAGAAACGGAAGCAGTTCAAATAGAGCAGCAGCTTGCCCACAACCAGGCTGACCAGCCGACCCATCCAGGGCTGCACAGCGATCGCCGGCTCTCCTCGGCAAGGACGATCGCTATGCAAAGAGGAGTGCACTGAATTACCACAATCCAATCTAATTAAGCAAAAATCGACGGAAATCGGCAGGGAAAAGCTTGAATTTTGAGTGAATAATGTAGTACATCATCGTTATAATGTATCAACAAAGTTTTATGCCACTATGCTCCAAAATTCTCATGCAAGAGGGCATACAATTGCGAATTATTGAGACTTCGGTGAGGTACACCTGAAGAAGATGGCTACAACTTGAATCACAATTCAAATAGACTCGGCCGTCCAAGTCTCACTAGACCTGCAAAGCCAAAGCCAGACTGAAGAAAATAATTCATTTGTATAGCACCCTAAAGGAACTGAATCTCTATCCTGGGCTTCAAATATGATGCAGGATGGAACCCACGACCTCGGTCTTCTAAGACAAGCACCTTGAACTCGGTCGTTAAGGGGGGATGTCAAGAAAATAACACAATTTGTCCGACAATCAAATATTTGTTTGGGGTGTCTTTCAAAAGACAAATACTTTAGAAATGGAGTCGCAAGTTCTGACGACTTCCACATAAAAGAAAAATTGATTGAGGAAACCATGACTAACCGGGATGTAAACTGGAAGCAACATATCTAATCTAAAAATGAAAATTTACCGATTTCTGCATCAATGCGACTCGTATCTAAACTTTTTAAAGACTTGATAGATCGAGGTACATGCGCGAGGCTTGTTGAGGTGCACGCTTGTGAATTTTATACAACATCATTTTTAGTGTAGCATGATGCCTTGTACATTCCATAACTTGGCTAATACTTTACATATTAGAGTGAAATTTGAAATGCAAGTTCAGCTCTGCTTCAACAGGCTAGACTATTTCTGATTTTGATCAGACAAAGTTTGCCATAAATGTCCATGATTGCAGAAAATAAAGCTCCAGGAGGTTTAATGACATGTAGAGCAAAACGTATCGGACTAAAATAAGAAATAATCTAGCCTGTTGTCAAGGCAAGCACCTTAACCAGCCTCGGGCATCATTTCCCCTTGCGAAAGTTGATGCCCAATTCCTGGAGGCTGCTACAGAGAAGCTAGTCCTAGGTGAGCCGTAATGGCACACTAGGTAAGGCGGCTGCTTTTCCCCACCTCCGTCCCGAGGTCGTGGGTTCGAATCCTGCCGTGGGCGATCCTTTATCGCAACTGCAAGCAGTGGTGATAGCCGTAAAGGCTCTTCTGTCACTATACAAAAGAGGCATTATATTGGCTAGTATTTATTTTTAGTCGGTAGAGATTCGATTAGGCTGAACGAGGTATGTTTGCTTGGAACAAACAAATTAAGCCCATTCTGACCGTCAAGCATAAACTGGCTCGTTACGAGTGGGCTAGGTCGAAAACACAATGGCTCCAAGAAGATCGGAGGAAAATAGCATGGGATGATGGTAAATTTGCAATTTCCAGTAACTGAAATGTATGCAGTGCATAGGTCATTGCTCCAATGAAGGTTTCAATGATGATTGCCTTCAAAAGACAGTGAACTTTGGCAGCAAAGGGGATCGCGGTCTAGCGCTGCTTCTATGGCGGATACCTAGAATCAAGCCACAAGACGTTTATTTAGAACTACCCCAGAACGTTATATATATACTACCAAGTGTTAGTACCTAGTGTTGAGAGTGACACAATTCAATAATGCATCAACGGATCTCTCAGACGCCTAGATCATTATTGCTTACATGTACTGGCAAATATTGTTTTTACAGCTTTCTTGTTACTAGCTATTTGTGTTCGATGGATAGGTTAGCTATTATAAATCCGCACACCCCTGCCCACCATCAGCTAGACACAGAACGCCTAGCTACAGATCACGAGCAAACACAGCTGCAGATGACGCGTTGTTAATCAGGTCTTAATAAACCAGTAATCTCACCCGAAGTTGACTTATCAGCTGACTGTCCTCAGTTGGCGCATGCGTGCTGTACGAGAAGCAGTCTCAATACCTTGTATAATATGCATCCGTGGAGATAATTTTCATTTGAAGCAGGTGAATCTAGGCATCCGGCAGCATATTCAATATTTATTCCACTACTCTGATGAATTTAGTTTAGGGCTATCAGATGATGGGAGTAAACTAATCAATTTTCAGACCTGGACCCTATTGAGTGTCACTGGGGCAAAGCGCCTGTATAGAAGGCTCAGAGCCCACGTGGGTCGTATCACATCAAAAGAATCGCTTTCTCAGGTTTTCAGAATGTCTCGAGAACGATAGAATTTTGAGGCTGCTTTGTTTGGTCTATGCCCGAGTGGCTCAGACAGGTTATTACTTATAGTGCAGGTGGCTGTAACTTCATTTACCACTACAAATATACTCGTGCTGAAACTTTTCTCGTATCTCACGTAAGCTGATTATTTGTACTGCAAATGATTACAGCAGATTGCAATGACGTTTTTATACCAGAGTCGGAACGTTTTGGTATGGCAGCCATTTTGGGCGGCCTCACACAAACGTATGTGCTCGAGTGTAGGCGTACCAGTGTACCACAAATCCAAACGTACATATTTTGACAGTCCTGCTGTAAGAAGGCAGCAGCAGGGGTTCTAAATGTGGCAAGTTGACGTTGTGGCAAACACCTGACACAGGCTGACACCTCCTCCTTCTCTGAGGCTGGCGCCTCCCCTTTTCTCCAGGCTGACGATGTTGCCCTCCGAGCTGCACTTACCAGTCCAGGCCATTGTAGTAGTTGGCCGTGCCGAAGAAGTGCACCTCCTCGAACGTAACGGGGTCAGGATGGCTGGAGCTGATGTCGGGGTGCAGCTGCAGGAATGACGATAGCGCGGTGGTCCCTGCAATGAGAGGAGAAGCTGCCAACGGTGGCCACGGCGCTGCTTTCTGCCTGGCAGCTGCTCTCAGTGGCTGGCTTGCTTGCTAGCCTTGCTGCTGCTGCCACAGCGGTGCATCCGAGGCGGCCAGGGAATGAGAGCGAATCCAGCGCAGCGCAGATTGTGGGAGAGGCAAGAGGCAGCCAGTGACTGTCAGCTCGGCCGGCGAATCTCCGGAGGCATCTGCACAAAATCTGGGTGTCCTGCTTCAAAGAGATCTTTTACTAGACGACCACATCGGCTCTACAGTCAAGTCTGCCTAATCTCAGCTACATTGCAACATTGCAAAAAGTCAGGGCTGCTTAGACATGGAAATCACATCCCAGTTGACATATACATTTGTGACATATCTTCTTGACTTATGTACTCACTGCTTGTTCCGGCCTATGCAATCAGGCTCTTACATTTGGTGCAAATCTCAGCAGCTAGGCTTGTCTGCCGTTAGGGTGTCCGGACGATTCATTCACGGACTGTTCATTTCGGATGATTCTTCCAGGGGACGATTCATCCATAGACGATTAATCCAGAATACTATTTAAACATGTTTAAATAAATTACTGAAGGACTACACTGGAACACAATGTTGAAACAGATATCTTTACTTAGGGTTTAGGGTTTCTTGTCAGCATGAAAAGTCCGTTGATGAATCTCCTCTGGATGAAATGTCCTCTGGACGAGTCGTGCGTGGATGAATCGTCCAAGACGCGTTGTTAGCATTGCAGTTGCCATATCACACCACTTCACGACGATCTGCGCTGGCTTCCCATCAAACAGCGCATCGATTTCAAGGTTTTTACACTAAATTTTAGGTCCCCTCATTCTCTTGCTCTGGCCTACCTGTCAGAGCCACTCTCAAATCAAGCAAGGCATTGCATCAGACTCTTCTGACTCAAGTCATTCAGGTGTGCCTAAAACCAACTTCAAATCCTTTTTTGTGACCTTTAGTTCGTATGCTCCCAAAGCCTGGAACTCATTCCCGACTGATGTCACGACACCCTCCCTGACTTAAAGACGAGCTAAAGGCGCACCTGCTCTTCACAGTATTCGATGGGTCTGCTCAATACAAACTTATTATTATTGTTATTGCCATTATTATTCTTATAATTATCCGGTAGAGCATCCAGGTTCACGAACTACAGCGCCTGAGAAACCTGAGAAAGGAATTATAAAACACCCCCTACCGGAAGGGGAACGGCTGGGGCACGACCGCTCTCACCAGTCTTCTGAGGCCCGGCAATGATGAAGGCGGGCAGCGACTGGCACGGCGACCTGCGGGCGGCGCCCCAGATCTCCACATGCCGCCTGTCGAGACAGGGGTTCGTCCACACGGGCCAGCGCTCCTCCGGGTACAGTTCGAAGTAGAGCGCAGCGAGCTGCACAGGTGGCGCCCAGCGCAGCACCACGTTCGTGTAGCGGTGCACGAACGCGAACGCCTTGTCGAACACGTACACCGCTAGCCGGTCGATATTGCCATAGTTCTGCTGATGTGTCATAAACACGTTCACCTGGGAACGGAGGGCGGCCAGAGGCGTCGTCGTGCGCGGCGGGCCAGCGCCAAGCCGGCTCGGTGCGAGGCGACTTCAGAGTCGCTCTGACGCCTTGCCAAGCCAGACGAAAGTGAAGCGCAGTAGTCGACAAGCCTCACCGGATTGTACAGGAGTGCGTCGAAGAGCTCGCCGCCGTCGATCATGGCCTCGAGTCGCTGCGGGCCGCCGGGGTACTCGTCGTAGAAGAGCGTCTTCGTGTAGACGCCACAGACTTGCCGGGGAATGACCTGCTCGCGGGCGAACCACGCGTAGAATGACAAGTGCGGCTGGTAAGCAGCTCCTTGCCAGCGGCGGCCGCTCAGAAGATACAAATCTCTATAATACTAATATATATATATATATATATATATATTTAATATATAACAATATGCTAAGTAATATAATACTAGTCTAATCACGTGAAGCATTCAACGGCAGCCAGAAGGTCTTCTCGTGCTTGCACCGAGCCTTGCCTGAGCCTCTCTTACTGACTGCCAGCCTGCCAGGGTAGGTAGGAACTGCGGACCGCTTTTCGCAAGGCAAGCAGTGTGCCGCCGTAGATACAGGGATGCTCACGGGCCCGAGCTGCTCGCCCGGAAAAATACGCCTGCACCTTACCTTGATGTCACGATGCACGAAGCCGCGCCGCAGTCTGGCAGGGTATAGATGTGGGTACTCCTCCGTGCTGGTCACCTGCACGTTGAGCACCGACTTCCAGGCGCTGTACAGGGGCTCGTGGACAGGATAGACGCCGGAGTGGTGTGGTGCCACTGAATAGGTTGTGTCCACGGGCAGGCCCTTCTCCTGCACGCAGGAAAAATCCACCGCACGATGAAATGCAGCAGCACGTGAAACCTGGCTCATTGCTATGTCTATGCAAGGCGCTCATAAATCGATGATTCGGAGATCGCTAAGGATGGGAGAGGGAGCCATCGAGCTGTCATCCTACCGGATGTATCTACTGACTTACTTTACCAGTTTTGTTCTAAGGCAAAACACCCTGACGGATACAAATGCAAGTGTATCACTAAGTGCACAGGATTCGCAGCACTGTGCAGCAAGCCACAGCTTGCCAGACGCCGCCTTTCCGTCGGTTAAACTACAGCCGCTGCAACATGCGTTGTCCGTAAAAGACTTTGCCAATGTCCGCAGAGTGCGAGTCCAGTCAGGCTGTGCAAAGCGGCCACTCTGCTCCATGGCTCACATTGCTTCAGTCGATGGGGCCGAAGTCGACAGATAACAGTGCGAAGTGGCTTACGGCAGGCACACCGACGAAAAACTTCTGTGAACGTCGAGCCTCAAGGGAAGCTGCGTCCTCACAATGGCTCGCTTGCATGCTGCAGCTCTGCAGAGGCTCGCAAAGAGCTCAGTCAAATTAGCGGTCCCCTGCCATAGTGCAAGAGATTTTAGGTACACGCCACCCTCGACCCGATCTGGCTGGCACAGCACGAGATAAGGCAGAAACCATTTTGTCTTCCGCTAGAATTGCTTGCTCCAAGGTCTGAGACAATCCACTGCATCGCTTCCTGTTGCCTCCTTGATTAGGTTGCTGAAAGCATGCATGCAGGTAAGACTGATCTCTGGTATTCAACAGGCTAGGTGAAATGCCACTGCCGGCATGGAGCGAGCATTAAATCTGCTCTGCCGTGAACGACTCGGTGCTCCAAGCTACGTCGACAAATAAACCAAAAAAGAAGAGCACCAGTTAATTTACTTACACGCGTTTGAAAATAAACACTCTTTAGACCTCAAGATGAAGAAAGATTTACAAGACAGCTAGACAAACTAACGCATTACAACTGACCCATTACTACATTGCAATTACTGCTGGCTCGAGTGATTCCATCCCAAGAGTAGTCTCTGGCAGCCTGCTTTCATAGCAGGGCTTTGCTCAGGGTGTGTCCAGGCTTCGGTAATGGAGGGCAGCTATCAGCGTTGTTCACACGGCCTAATCACGGCCTGCCTGGACATGCTATCACCTGTGCAACTCCACTAAGCCAAAGGGCATTGATCACTCACCACCCTCTCCTGCCCTGCCCTCTCGTGTTCAAGGGTCAAAGCCGAATGTGACATTATTAAAGGCGACAGGCCACAATGTTGCAAAGAAAAAACTGATCACACAACCAAAGGTCCACACATTCATGTGGCCATTTGAGGGCTGCACTTTCATCAAATGTTAGGCCAGTAGCACAGCAAGGGTAGTGTACACATTCTTCGAGACTCAGGCCCAGGCAATCACTTATTACCAGCTGCAAGCAGGATGGTAGCCACTAAGATTCTTCTGTCAAACTCGAAATCATGCATCACCAAGGAAGTGGACGATATGCTGGGTCACTCTTAAGCTGAATTTTAGCATATTAGGCACGGGGAGACAATGTGTACATTGCCACCCGTCCTCTCAAAGTTTGAGGCAAGCACTGTTCACTGGCCATTTGAAGCAGTGGCAAGCAACTGCATTCAGGAATGTACGAGCTCGTGCCACTGTTAGTTGCACGGTATAAACGTTTTCATTCTTATTACCTTACAAGCGCCAACTTTTCCTGTGAGGCCATTTCATATGGAACATCACGTCGCTGCTCATTAGCATTGACTCGTGCTCATTAGAAGCTTGAAGCCCACCTTCCTAAGGGCTGTAGCCCTGCTGTCGCAGTGGACTTTCTAAGCAAGCAGCAGGCAAGCTTGCCCACCAGCTGCCTGCATGCCTGCACGCTCGCCTTCCATCAGCTGCTCACAGCTACGGCTTTTGGTCAGGGTATGGCAGCAACCTCAACGTGCCACAAGTATCGAACTCTGAAGCCAGTGGCAGCAGCTGCTTCGGCTGGGCTGAGATAAGACTGGTTAGGTTACAGCACAAACTTGATTACTGCTGGCAGTATCGTTTTAATGAAAGGCTAATGCAATTTATTTCAGTGCCAGCCGACTTCCTCTGACAGCTGCAGGCTCATTGCATCAGCCCAGGCACGACAGCCACAGTAGTCTTGGCTACAGGTGCAGCGCAGACCTCCAAGTGGTAGGTGACTGCGTACAACAGCTAGGCCGAAAGTGACTGAAATGCAGGCAGGTACTACATAGACTACTTGTAATCAATAATAATAATAATAATAATATAATAATAGCAATAATAATCAGTCATTTACATCGCATCCTAAGAGCCAAATCTCTATTCAGGGACATTTTACAACTTGCAGCAAGAGAATCTATAATCAAGGCTTAATGACATGCAAGGTATTATGCTCAGACAAGCGTGCAAAAGCACTTAAGTACCGTGACTGGACATGCCAAAGAACAGCCCATAAGAAGCACTCAAGGCCAATACAAGTAGTACCCCTGTTTGGTAACACACTGAATCATGCACAAGTAAGCATGAAAAGCACACCGGAAGAAAGATAAGGGGCGCAGGGAAAGCTGAGCGGAAAAGACGACCCATCTCTAGCTGATATGATGCATAGTCAATGGATGTGGTTACAGAAACCGGAAGTAAGCTCCTTTGTGCATAAGTACTCAAGACCCGATCTCCAAAAGATTTCAATTTAGTGTAAGAAACAATGAGACAACAGGCAGCCAGGGTTCGAGCAGTGCGACAGCATTAGGAGGACTAAGTAAGTCTGATAAGTAGGCCGGTGCAAGTGAGTGAAGCCACCTGTAGACCAAAGAGAGGTTCTTACAGTTAACTCACGCATAAGAAGGAGCTAGTTAAGTTCAGACAGAAGTGGAGTGACGAAGAAGCTATGCCGTTGACGACAGACTAGACAAGCTGCTGAGTTTTGCAACAGTTGCAGTCGATTAAGGGCACAGGCCGAGAGTCCCGAATAAAACAGAATTACAGAAATCGAGCCGTCAAGTAACAAATACCGGTACCAGCTGGTCTGTTGCATTCTTGTCTCAGCAGGTTCTGATTGTGGCAACGCTCCTCAGCTGAAAGTAGGTTGATTTGACAGTGGAGGCTTATGCATTGCTATTAGGTTAGTTTTATCGTCGGCAAGCTCAATGAAGTTAGTGATCGGCCGTCCAAGTGCTAATGTCGATGATGTAGCATGCATGGATAGTGCGTGAGTCGGATGTGGAGTAAACTAAAAAGGGTCACACGAGAGGACGAGCTGAGTGTCATCGGCATAGAAATTAAAGCCAACATTGTATGGGGACGACAGCTGCCAGAGGGAGAAAATAGATTGAGAAAGGAAGGGAGCCAAAGAATGAGCCCAGACGAGATCCACAGATTAGGACTGCCTTGCCCGGGACCGGAATCCATTCAAAAGAATTCCTGCGTAGTAGGAGCTGAGAAAGGCATGAAATTGAAGAAGACGAGGAGGAGAATGTCTATTCAACCACGACGTTTCAAGTATCTCGAAGTATGAAATAAGAAGAAAACTTATTGGGGAGCTTTGCTGATAGCCGAACTGTTACCAAACCTGAATGTCATTAATGACAATCAGCCCTGCACCAATCAGAATAAAGATTGAAGAAGGCAAGGCTGCTATCAATATCCAGCAAAACACACACACACACACACACACACACACACACACGTATATGTATGTACAGATGCATACAGTCAAAATACACGCACGGCGGTCATGCGCCTCTGCATTTCCTCACAGCACCCTACCACCGTGCAATGTCCAACTTCCCAATTACAGACAATGCGCGCACATGCATGGTCCACAAACAAGGACATGAGTTTCCAAGCAGGTGAACAAAGGCTGGTTTTAGTACCATCCCGTGCCAATATTCAAGCCAGTTGCACGTATCAAGCTTGAGAAGCATCACCAACAAGCCAATACTTGACGGATCTTTGAAGAGGCACACCTACGACGTTCACAGCACCCCTTCTGGTGTGTTAACCCCTCCTCCTACGAGAAGCCCGTTAGCCAGCACATAAGATGCTGCTGTGCTCGAAGGGCCCATTCTTGTCACCAACGCTCTTCACGAAAAACTCGGCATGTCGTTTACTGGCTCACGGACGACATCCGGCGGCCAGCAAGTCAAGCATGTGCAATGACATTGACATCGCGATGCTCTACATTCGGAGCTCTGCATTCAGCCCCCCTCCAACACAGGTCCACTTGGCGGCAGTGCCTGTGATCTGTGTCAGCGAGTAGCAGAAGCGGCAGCACCGGCGAACTAACCTTCGCGAACTGCCAGTTCAAGTGGATTTGCTCCTGCAGCAGCGTTTCGTTATCGAAATTATGCGGCTGAGCGTGAGACCACGTGTGACAAAACCAGGCGAACTTGTCCTTGACCTCTGCAAAAGCGATGTAAAATCCACGCAGCCATAGTAAGCAGGATTAGCGGCTCACAGCTGCAACTCGTCAGCCAAGCCCGGTCGTCTCGGATGTGCAGTCAGAGCAGCAGCAGTGGGAGGATCAGTGAAGGAGGGCACAGCAAGGTCAAGGTAACTGGTGGTAAAGACAAAGCACGGCGTACGAGCACGCGACCAGATCGGCTCACCAATCAGCTCGTCGTCTCCACGCCTGTCCCTGTCATTACCGCTGCCAAAGAACAATCCGGAAAAGCCGAGGTAGAACGTGAAGTGCGGCATGTACTGACTACGCCACCGCTCCTGCGTCTTTACGAGCTCCTACAGGCCAAGGGCGCCGCCATATATGAAGCATAATCGCTGCCACTGGCATCCTCGCAGCACGGCCAAAGCAGCGACGGCGGAAGCGGCAGCAGCGACAGAGCTGGGCTGGGCGACGAGACAGTGGCTCGACCGGCAGCCACTCTCTGCTCAGCGTGATTACGCGCCGGCCCTACCTCCACGTCGTCGGCCTGCAGCTTCGTCCCAACCTCGCCCACGAAGATGTCGTCGATGTCAATCTGGACAAAGCGGTCGAGCGGCAGCTCAAGGAGGCCGCGAGTGAGGTAGGAGAGAGCATCGAGGAAGAGAGGACGGTGCAGCCAGAAGTTCAGGCGATAGCCGAAGAATGTCCGGCGAACGCCATCGAACGTGCCCGGATCGAGCACGACCACGGGCCGCTCTTCCTCCTCGCCGTCCCGATTGCAGCCGCTGCCACCGCCGTCGCCGGCGGTCACCTCACTCGAGTTGGCCGCAGTGGCGGCAGCAGCAGCAGCAGCAACAAAACCCACACCGACGGAGGCCTGCTGTGAGGGCGGGGCGCACACGCTAGCCACGACGATGTACGACTCGTGCAGATCGTGAAACGTGGTCCAGCCGCTCACCGGAAGCGCGGGCAGTGGCACCGAGCTCCGCCGCTGCACGGCCTCGGAGCGCACGAGCCGGTACAGTTGCTGCGTCGCCGCACCAGGTGAAGAAGGCTGAGGATCCAGCGGCTGCTGCTGCCCCGGCGATACTGCCAAAGACGCATCGGGCGGCGGCACGGGATGGAGACTGTAATTGCGTCCATCGACGCCGACACTGTAGCTCAGTGGCAGGAGGCCGTCGAAGGGAGCTGGCGGCTGACCGCCACCAGGTGTCGCTCCGGCTAGTGCGACCGAGGGCGTGCCACTGCCAGAGGCCAGCAGCACAATCATGCCGACGTCGTACTTGCGGCAGTAGCTTTCCAGCTGCTCTCGCACAACATCCGGCAGGTCGGCGTACGCCTCGCGATCCTCGAAGATGACTGCCGCGTAGAGAATGCGCACCTCGTCCTCGAGCAGCGGGAGGGCGACGGCGGCCGAGCCGCCGCGCACCACGTCGAACGCGTACTTGGCATGCTGCAAGGCCGACTGAGCGACACTGGCGACCTCCTGCAGCGACGGGCGCCGCTCGGCTCCCGGCGCCGGCACGATGCCGCTGCTCAGGACGAGCACGCGCCGCTCTAGCGTCTTGTTGGCAACGACCGCCGGCGCTGCTTTCACGCGCACGCGGACGTCGCCGCCGGGCAGAATGTGATAGCGTGCTCCGTCGGCTCCGACGACGCTCCGGCCGCGCTGCTCGATCTCGGCCGGCTGACGGCTGCCGCCGATGCCGTCGTACAGGACGTTTACCAGCACCCCGTAGTAGGCCACGCTGAGAAGCGCAGCGACGGCAAGGGCGGCTAGCAGACGGCGCATTCGCAGCACCGACATGAGCCGCGGCGCGGGCCAGGCGCCGCCGCAGGCCAGCAGCGGACGGCAGTGCCGAGGCGCCAGGCGGCCACAGCAGGAGCAGCAGCAGCAGCTGCTGCTGCTTCGGCAGTGGCCGGCGGCTCGCAATGGAGCAACCAGTGTCCGGTACTGCAACGTACACAAGCGGGCAGGTCGTCATCCGAGGGCTCGACAAAAGGGCGAGCAGAACCCGCTGCTGCTGCTGCTGCTGCAGCAGCAAGAAAAGGCAATTGCGTCGGCAGGCTCCGGCAGCTACGAACGTCGAAAGCCGAGAGAGCCGGTGCTAGTAGAATACTGGGCGATGGCCTTTGGCACGTGACCGTGGAGGCCCACCGAGCCGCCTTCCACGAGGGCGGTGTTGCCATGGCGGTAAGTAACAAATACGAGACTGACAGGAGAGCATAGGAGGGTTGAAAAGTTGAAACAACATAGGAGCAAGCCGTTAATTGTAGGTTACTGTTCGTAATACAAGAAATTCAGGATTAAATGCTGTAAGACTCGATTCCACAACTTGGTTTGTTTAACGTGAGGCCCTTTTCCAGGGGCTAATATATACAGTATGTACTATATTATTGCACCGTTCATACGACAAGGGTGCCCTTTGCAAGACTAAAGAGGGCTGTCGGAAGGTAAAGCACCGGATTGCTACTTCTGATGCTTAAATTTTAAAACTATAGAGGCTGCCGGTCTGCTGGAGCACCAGACAAGCAAAAACTCGCAAGTGAGGGCCAAACAGCTATAGAAAGAAAGCAAGCCACTGGTAACAGAGTGTGCATAGCTTTAAGCTTTCGTAACCAACCACTTTGATTGCAGTGATTGCATTTCCTGATTTTTTTAATGACCGAAAGACAAGGGGAAGCTAATCAACAGAGCAGAAACGCTTTCGGTAAAACTCAAGTTTCTAGACTACAGTTGAACCTGTACCACATGGAGAAAAATTATCCCTTATCAGCAAGGTTGCTCCTGACGTCTAATTCCGGGAACTGGTACCAGATCCGTCTCAGGTAAATTGACATTGACATTGAGGTGTGCGTGCTGCCGTCTGGCAGTCGTCAGCCTAGCTATTGTAAACTCTTTCGGTGGTATTTGAACTACTCACGTTTTTAGGACGATAAGGTTTTGTCGTTTGTCCAAACTACTTGCTTTAATAAGTTTGTTTATACATTACTAATTGGTGATCTCAGCATCAAAGTTGAGCTTGCATCAGACACTCACGGGGGGGGGGGGGGAGGATGCAGCTCCTCTTAGGCAGAGCCTGCGCGCTGTCTAATGTGACTGACTGGGTGGGAAAGATCAAGGTTGTGCCCCCACCAATACGAGTTCCAGTCATCCTTAACTAATTCTTGGCAATGCCCCTGTTTATACTCACTGGGCTTGCACACGGTATTTAGCTGTTAGTCGTATGAACATGCGACTGGTTTGACCCATAGGTTAAGGTGCTCTCGCCCGAACAAGGTCAAGGTGAACGTATTTGATGGCCAAGGTCGTGGGCTCGAGCCTGATGGCATATGAAAGGGTACATGATGACTTACTTAAACAAGAACAAATGTTACATGCACACAAGCGCGCGAGCACACACACACACACACACACACCCACACGTGTACCCAGGCCATGCATACTTACATATCAACAGTGTCTCATACAGTATTTACCACCAGGGCTGCCACACATTGGATTAGGTGACCTGATATGACAAACTTATATTCAATAGGGATTGATTGAGAACAAGTTTCCTTGCTCTGGCAATTTATACACCTGCTAGTCTAGCAACGAAATAACTCTAGCAATGAAATAACTTTAGCAAGAGTATGCTTGTGAGCTGCCAATGCGATAAGCTATTTCATCCAGATAGCTTACTTCCAAAACTCGTTAAATTTGTTATGTAAGTATAATGGTGGTATGTGGAAGTAAAATGCTGGCTAAGGAATATCGGCCTGTGCAAAGTTAACAGGGTCAGACCACTATTACTCTTCAGACTTCTTCTGACTGCATGGCTAACCCAGCCTCTGAGTCATTTTCAAAGACAAAGCATATTACAAGCAGCGATCAGAGCTTTGCAGGGACGTGTTGTTTAGCCTGTGAGATACAAAATGCTACACACTTTTGAAATAGAAAGTGTAAAGCACAAATTCATGCACATGCAAGGGCACTTAAACTCACGAAGAAAGACGGCCAATTTGTAACTTTTCATCCTGCTATTTATCTATTCATCCACTGAACAAGCAGTCTCTAAATATTCACTCAATCAAACCTTGCAAATCAGTTGCTACTACCAATGCAGTGCACAGTCATTTCTTATGCCCATGTGGCACTAGGAGTACGCTACCGCGCTTGTCAGAGTATATCGGTCCGAGTCACTTTTCTCTTTAGTACATTAGCCATCTGCCACCTTTAGTACATCTTATCAGTGCTATGCAGTGACAACTGAGCATGCAGCAGTCACCAATGGTGTGACTAACCGGTACATGCATTAGTGCTACGACACAGGCAGCCATTATACTAAAATGCATGAGTGGGCAGTACATGTATCTTCGGAAGGGAAGGCACTGAGCTGCTTTATCATACCTCCAAAGGATAATGTGAGGAGTTTCATGTGAGGAGCAGCAAATCAACAGGTGCAACCATTTCTAGTGGAGCAGTACAAAGATCAGTCCACTGAGTACTTCTTATCACGATCTATACGGCTCCACTAAATGCTGGACGATCGGCTGTGGACTACAGTGCCAGTCTTGGATTACATGACCACTGCTAAGTGAGTGGTTTCATCTTTGTCAGCTCGAGGCCACAGAGGCAAAACAAAGCACCGTGACCATGGCACCGTGTGCGCAAACTGCCAGTAGGGCTCGATGTCCCACTAGCCATGGCCCACTCAAGGCTGACACCCTGTTAATTAGTAGAAATACTTTGCATACAAGAATCACGTTTGAAATTGTCAGGATAAATAACACCACTCAGCTCTTGGATTCTGCTAACAATCGAACGTTCATAGTCAATAGTGAGCTCGATCCCATCATCAGCCAGGGCTACTTCCTAATTCGTAGAGGAGGGCAAACACTGGCTGTATCCAGCCAGCAGCACTAGTTGCTATGTGCAAAGCCATTTGCAGCACCTAGTCCTGTAAATCACGTGAGATATACTCTTTAATTTATTGAAACCACCCTATTGTTAAGGTTTTGCACTCCCACTAGAGGAGTGCTTTACCTAATCATACCGGAATAGGCACTGCCCATTAATCATGATGCAGCCAGCCAACATGCAAAGATATGGCAATTTAAGTGCAGCATTGCCAGTTTGCAGCAGATACAATGAATGGCGTCTTGGAAAAGGCAAATGAGTTAAGATCTCTTGTTTCTGGGGAATTATATGGGCTTAAGATCTCTTGTTTTTGGGGAATGATATGGGCTTAGAGAACCGAGTTTCTCTTGACCACCAACACAAACGATATCGGCTGTCTGCTCACAACACACACATCTGACCGTTATTATTTTTGTGAGGCAAGATGAGCAAGGTGTGTAAAAACGGTCTCGCTCTACACCAGCCAACCAAACAACCACAGAGGAGGCCTAAGGGCATGCCTCCTGCACAGGTAACGTGCCCCCTTCCACCACGTGCCCCTTTGCTAGGCCTGCTGGGCCGTCGTCGTCGCCTCCGCCACCCCTCATCGACGAGAGCTTCCAGGGGAGAGACACTTGCTGCATGCATGCACCTCGAGCAGCACGGCCGGTACTGTGCATCTACTTTGGCCGGCTGACATGAACGCATACTGCGTGCACGCGCACACACACACATACACACATGTGGGCATGCAGGCACAGAATGAAAGATCGCAAAGGGGGAAGAAAGAGAGCCAGGAGACAGATTTGCCGACGGGACAGGCGGGTGGGTTGGTGTCTAATTACTGGGATGGCTGACAGTGCAGTGCGGAAGATTGCATCCATGCAGTTCGCAGGGGTTCTTGCAGCAGCATGCCATGCGGCTCCGAAGGCAGGCACGTGAGTTCTTCTCCGGCAGCCACAGCAGCAACGAAGGAGGAGCCGATGACCCAAGGAAAATACAAGTGCTCCAGGGCAGAGTCAGCAGTGGAAGCAGCCACTCACCATAGCCTCCGCAAAGCGGTGGTGGCAGCAGCAGCAGACAGACCACTGGTGCAGCGTCGCTGCTGCCACGGTGGCAGCAGCAGAAGCGGCAGGCGCAGGCCGTGGTGTTGCTGGCTGCTTGCTTCAGCAGCGCTCATGCAGCCGAGTCCTTCATCTTCAAATGCACGACGAATCGGGTAGTGTGGCCCGACAGCTGCTATCGGTGGCTGCTGCAGGACGTCTGTGCATGCTCATTCATGCCTCTGTCAACAGGCCAGCTACCACAGGTGCATATGCCGCGCTTTGACCTGGGGTTCAAAGTGAGTGCTCAGCGCCTGTCACATCTCAGTACCATGCCAAATCTGATGGCACACAAATTCGTGTGCAAGTGAGGCCATGGCCTTGCTACCAGGTGGCAATCGGCCCCTGAACCGAATGGCAGTGGCAACGAAAAGCCTGCCATAAGGGCCTGTGAGAGAGAATTCTGGGTCCCACGAGTTGAACTCTCTCTTTCCCCCTCTGGCTCATATCCTGCTCTCTTTTCTCGATGCTGGTCTGCTCAGGCGCTAGCTTCTGGTGCAACAGGGATGTGACAGCTGCCTGAAGCTGGGCGGCCTGCTAAGATCTCTGCTTCCCAAGAGGCAGCTCTCCGGCGAGTTAAACAGCCAAAAAGGGTCAGGGTTATCAACTAACAGGCAGTTTTGCAGCACACAAGGAATGCGAACACATAAAACCAGAAGAGTGTCCACACATGGTGGGCCGACCTGGTGGAGCACAAAGGAGATGGCTGCTTTTTTGACCTCTCGAATGGGGAGGGGGTGTCACTGGCAGTGTTTAGAGAAAATGATTGATGGGTTAGTTGTGTGTGTGTGTGTGTGTGTGTGTGTGTGTGTGTGTGTGTGTGTGTGTGTGTGTGTGTGTGTGTGTGTGCACACACGTGTAAATGTGTGGGTGTGCTTATGACAGCTTTAACCTACAGTCGGCTTCATGAATAACGTCCGCTTACCTATATGCATAGCTTTTTCTATGGCCTGGTCTGCACTGCTACTACAGCTTACAAACATGCATAGTCTGTGTCAGTGGTCCATCAGCTCTAAACCTTCTACCCTGCAGCAATACTAAAGCACGACCGGCCCATGGTATGCCTTGCTAGTTCGGCCCAATAGATAAGGTGCTCGCCTCGAACCAAGGTCAAAGTGAATGTATTTGATGACAGAGGCCGTGAGGTCGAGTCCCGGCATATGTGAAGTGCCTGAATGTAGATTAAGTTCCATACATATGAATTACACACACACACACACACACACACACACACACACACACACACACACACACACACACACACACACACACACACACACACAAATCCATTTGGTATGAGCAGGTCATACGTCAGAGCTCCTTCTTGACTTTATCATTTTTCTTGAAGTCTGTTCCCAGCGACCAGTGATAAGATTAAGGGGATGAATAGCCCCTCCATGATCCCAGCCTTTGTTCACCATTACTATAGCATACACTATTATTGACCTATTAGCAGATGGTGGATTAAAAGCATACCGCTTGAAACAACCTCAGCAATGAAACAATCAACCTACATCATGAGTGAGTCAGCAAGTGCTCAAGTCCATAAATAAAGTCACTGACATCATGCTTATGTTGTGCTTTGCAAAATTGATTGTACTACTACGCAACAGCTACAATGAATGATATCGCAAAATATAAGGGGGAGATAATATACTAACTTAGGTATGGAGCTACATCACTCTTATAACTGAAACTGAGTACAAAACTGAGCATTACATTATTAAATAGGGATGAAGAGGCTTTGTGCCATCGTTACTTGTTTCTGCGTATAAATACTGTGTAGATAGCCTTTCAGTGGAACAGATAAATTGGTGAGCCTTATCGGGACAGACAGTCTTAGTAGCAGTCTGGTGGCTGTTAAGTTATTGCGGCTGTGGCTTTGCAAAGCTATGTGCTTAAATGTATGTTATGTAAAATTTAAAATTAAATTTCCATGCGATTTTTCAGGTACGTAATATGCAATATTTAAGAAAGACCACGATAGATAGGTGCAATCTGATAACTCGATGAGTGAGAGATGCAAACAGACAGGCAGACAGATATAAAGAATGAAAGGAGATGGGACTGAATGAGTGAGAGAGAGAGAGAGAGAGAGAGAGAGAGAGAGAGAGAGAGAGAGAGAGAGAGAGAGAGAGAGAGCCCTTATCCTCAGCTGCTCAATCAACGGGTATACACTGTATTTATTTGTTCTTACCAACTGTGAGATTCTCTTATCACCGGTTGAGCCGATGATATATGGCTAAGCTGCTATTTTGCTAGACCTTGCCATTGAGTCGACAGGGCAGATTTCTAACAGGAAACAGCTGCTTACCTGAGACAAACAAAAATGCCACATATACTGCTCTTCTCACACCTGCTGCTGCAAATCCTTTGATCAAAAGCACGGCAGAAGTGTGTCCCAAGCACGATGCTGGCAACTGAAGCAAATCGAAGCATGCTAACTTTATGTATGGCGATGCCACGACAGAGCCTACGATGCACAGGTGCCAGTGCAATTTTCGAAGCAGTACACAAAAAGAATGTGGCACTGGCTGCAGCTTATGAAGCAAGCTACAGTGAACGGTCGAACCCTTGAGGTAATTGGCATTCGACTAGATGTCAAGCAGCCAACAATTTGAGCAAGGCACAAGCATCTGAGCAGCACTGGGCTCATACTGAAAGCTAGCAGTCGGGCAATACACAGCACACCGGCTTCACATCGCCACGAGACTACAGATATGAATGGCTCAGTATTTGATTTGAGAGGCCTAAACTCTGATAACCAGTTGACAAGCATAAGTAAAGGGTCACTGCAAGGTCTTCGGCAGACTAACGACAAATAACAAACGAGGAGAAGTCTAAACAGCTGCTCTTGTCTCAATATGAGCAGAAAATGGATATGATCAGACATGCCAAATAATCTGTGCTCTCTGAAAACATTTGAAGACGGCCTTTCATCGTGGACTCGCTAATAAGGATCTAAACGCTTATCCATATTTCACAGCAGCTACATCGGGACCAATGTCTGCAATATCTAATGGCATAGGTATGATGGAAGATCTGTAATAAGTTAAGCCTCCGACTGACTCACCTCATTATCTTCGGGACATGGAACTGCCAAGCACTGGTAGCCAAACATACAGACTAGCATCACATTCAGCCTCGAAAGTCGATGCCATGGTACTGTCCCCCTATCGACGTGCAAATGTGCCGAAGGCGCACGAGTGGTGGCAGCCGCAGCAGCAAACGACAACCCATGCAACTGGGCTGCTGGGTGCAGGGCGTTGCTCACTGCAGATCGAGTGTTTGTCATAGAATTGTAGGCCAATTAGTTTAAACAAACCAGCAGCCAGATGTCGAAGCCCAGGATGCCCCTCGGGGCCAGAGCACCACAGAGAATGACACTCTCGGCTGCTACTGTACACATTTGCCCACCCCCAGGGCAGGGTATGCCACCCGGTACAGCCTTCCCTCGGCCCCAACTGTTTGTGATTCGCATAGTAGTCGGGCTATGCCAGAGCATGAAGGTTGATTCACAGTCACCAGCTAACCACTACTGCTGAGGATCTTCCAAACGTATGACAAAACTTAATGACAAGTTTTCTTGAGGATGTTGCAGCAATCACACTTTGCCGATATGTGGCTAACACGAGCGCTGCAGGGGGGGGGGGCTGACTGCTGATGGCTGTTTCTGCTGCAATCCAAAAGCAGGCAGGTCCTTGGGGTCCACACAAGCAAACAAAGCTGTGGCAGCCAGCCCACTACTGCAAGTCTCAAAGGACATGGATGAGAGACACACCTACCTGCACAGACTAAGATTCGAGCCAGTGGTTAAGGTGCTAGCCCAACCATGGTCAAGGTGAATGCAGTTGACCGAGGTCGTGGGCTAGAGCCCCGTGGCATAAGTGAAGTGCCTGAATGAAGATTAAGTTCTCTTACAGCGATGTACAAATGAATTACACATTTGTGTGAACAGTGCTGCGTCAGCTGCAGGTAAATAGTGGTTGAACCTGCAAACAGAACAGATGATGCCACCCCCTCCAGTATCCGATAGAGGCAGCTGCTCATCACGATCCCCATGTGTTGGGGGATGGGTAACCACAGCAGCTACCGGCCGGAGGAGTGAGGCTTCCTTCGAAGCTGTTGTGTTGGCAGACGGCACTATTTAGTAGGTTGCTGCTGCAGCAGGCAATCAGGCTTAGTTGTCTCACACGGTTTGCTTGAGAAACTCTGCTGACATCACTTAAAAAGAATATTAACTGATTTGACAGCCTCATTTCTATAGCAGCAGAAGAGCCTTAGAGGCTATCACCACCATTTGCAGTTGGCAATAAAGGAACGACTACTGACGGATTCGAACCCGCAACCTCGTTCGTGAAGAGTGAGCACCTTAACGGCTGGCCTATCATGGCGCAGCTTACCAGATATCTCAACACATGAAGCCTTCCCCCATCCCAAGGGTGGGTGGGTGGATGGCTTTATGTGTACATGTACAGTGGTTAGGTTCAGCCCTTTACAATTTCAATCGAGGTTCAGCCTTCTACAAAAAAGTCTTGCTAATTAAAGGGAATGCATCTCAGCCAACGTCGCCACGCCGCTAAAGTGGTCTCGGCCAGGTGACTAGCCGGACAAGGCAGCTCTTCGAATTTTCCAGTTATCAGGCCGAAGTTATGCTTTGTCAAAGGCTACAGGATCCAGCAATACTACACAGGCGCAGGCTTACCTCCGATGCGATGGCAAAATGGCAAGGCAGAACTCTTCTCCTTCCTGAGGAAACTGTGTCCTTTCCAGCCGTCCGTCCTGAGCTGACACTTCCATGCTACTCACTAACTCAAACTGCTCTTCTGACTCAGCTATGCTTCCCAATGTTTCTTTGCTGCGTGAGATGAAGTCTGCTGGCTATCGAGGGTGTACCAAAAGCTGCTTAGGCTTTGAGTACACTAAACAAAACTCTCCTGAGTAACACCCACACAGTCCTTGTGGCTTTGTGGTTACAGACATAGAATACTTTAAATTACTCGCTGCTGGGTTAATTTTAAGGTAGGGCAGCTGTAACAGGCATGGTGACACACTTGGGATGAACCACCGAGACTCCGCTTGCCTACGAGTGAACTGGTCAAAACAAGCACACTAGCATTGCCATGCCATTCACACAAGAATGTGAAAGGTGAGGTCCTCAGCCAGCACACAAACTAGAGACCGTCCTGCCACTCCCAGTCGGCAGCAGCAGGAGCACCAGCTGCTGCTTTTTGGTGCTGCCTGCAGGCAAGCAGGAAGGCAGGCTGCCAACACTGAAGGGTCTGCCATCCCCCTCGACCCTCCCTAGCCACTGCTGGGCCCGAAAGAGCAATATAAAAAAAAGGACCAAGGATGTGGCAAAGGTCAACCAAAAAGGGGGCTGCAGTAGGGCACAGCATAATAGCATAGAACCTACACCTTTGCAGAAACAGAAAGCAAAACCGGGCAGAGTGAGTGGATATAGCTCGGCTCAAGCAAGCAGCTGGTGCACAATGAAATAAAAAATCCCAGCCCACCACGACGGCCATTGTCAGGGCACACAGCTGAAACACTGACACAATCGGTAGAGGCTGCCAGGATCACGGTCGAGAGCTCAATTCCACGGGTCCTGGCACAATTATTGCACCACTTGAGATGGGGGTCGGGCTAAGTAAGTTGTCCATTGGCACAGGTCCTGGAGCAGGGAGCCGATGTAGAGAGCCGATGTGAACACTCATGACTACAGTGAAAACCATATACTAAGCTAGTTTTATTTGTTAGTAATTTAGTAAGTCAGTGAGTCGGACAGTCACTGACAGTCATGCTTCCCATTATACCCAGAGTGCGAAACTTATACAACTACGACGGTAGAGCAAAAACGAGTCGTGTCTAAAAGGGGCAAGAAAGATGATTTGCTAATTTGCATATATAGCTGCACTTTTCAGTCTCATAGTTAAAATGAGTAGAATCTGACAATGATTCTTCACAGGGAGGCTTACCATGAGTTCTCCGAGGGAGCTATAACAAATATAATAATATTATTATTATACAGCTAATGTAAATTTAAAGGTGGTCAGCAGCTTGGTATGTTCCAAACATGCAACTCCATGTTGACTTGCTACCGTGCACCAACAAATAAGTTAGATAAAACTAGATTTAGTTCTTTTTGTAAGAACATTATCAGATATAAGTTTTGAAACACGTTTTCATTTTTTCTCCTATTTTGTACTATTAACAAAGAACTCTAAGCTTGGCAGTCAGTGGGGTAGGCTTGTACCACCATACCATCGGCCTATCACAGACAATAACGAGAAAAAAACAATACAAGCCTTTCAGTGCTACACAGCTGAAGCTCAACTGAGACGTCACAGACAACAAACTCTACAACAGAAAGAGGCTAACGACGAAGCCCTGGAGCTTCGTGCTTCAAAGCTCAAAGCAAACGCCAGGGCCAACGCAGAGCACTTCGTATACTTCGAATCTGATCCTGCACCGTACTAAGTCAGGTGCTTCAATTCCCTAGCATACAGCTGTCCATCCAAGGGATCGCTTGGCAAAGCAGCCTCAAGGGCTGAAGCTCTACACATGGAAACCGAAAGTGGGTAGGCAGCCCTTGAAGGGCAGAAATGCCAATGCTTGGTGAGGCAAGATGTGGGTTCTTGGCACAAACACTGCTGCCTACAGCTGCCCACCTTTGCTACCAGACTTTGCGTAGGCAGCAGAGCATTAGCAGGCAGCAGCTCAAAGGCTGGATTCGGCACAGACCTGTAATTTCATATGCCGAAGGGGAGCGCGCGTATGCATAATTCATTTATAGCAGTCACCGTGACTGGCATTTATGTGCAGGCAGTGCTTAGATCGCGTTAGACTGCATGTATATGATAGAATCAGGGAGGGAGCTAAATGTTGATCTTGCACCAGCTACTCATGGTAACAAGCCCTACCAGTCAGTGAGGTGAGCCTTGACCCATTGATTCCTCTTTGGAATTATGCCGAAGGGTTCGGCTGCAGGCCATGATTTGGCCACCATCGTGATGACATCACTTGTCTGCCAAACCAAAATTGGCACTAATATTCCTTTAATTAATTTTCCTTCAGCGCATAATTAATAAATGTACGAAAAGTGCAGCCAGGAATAGTGACTTAAATATATGCAGATGCTTTGTTTGCTCTGTAGGTTACAGGCCGTGCAGACTCACTGCCACAACTCTTGTGTGGCAATGATATATTTTCTCCAGCGGCCAATTCTTGGACACCCTTTGCTACTGCCCTATGCTGGTATGCTCTTATCCGACACACTTTACTACATGCCTTTCTGATGCAGTAAGGCTGACCACTTTCCTGCAGCCTGTGTGATGGGGAAGGCAGTTGCACATACCCCAATGTGCACCGATTGCCAGCTTAGGCTTCGAGTGTGCCACCAGAAGCACTTTGATGTAACTCCACATAGGTACTAATGACTTTTTGGGGTTAGATAGAAATACATGTGCATTCATATCTGATGGTGGCTAAAGGCAGCTGTGGCTACTACTCCAATATATAGCAGACCAAGTGACAAGTAAATCAGAAGAAAAAATACCGTTTACAAACTTCTTGTAAACAGTGTTCCTCGGCTCCCGGAGGATCTCCTAGAAAAAAGTTGCAAAGGCCGTAACGGCATCCAGGCTGCATCGAACCATATCCGATAGCACGACGAATACGTTATTTCTCAACAGTAAATTTCAGTACATGAATGCACCCTTAAACCCTCCGATACACTGTATGGTCTTCAAGCAGAAGGCTAAATGTCGGCTGGTACAGGCACTGGCACCAAGCAAGAGGAGAGGAAGGAGAACTTCTCCATAACGAACTGGCCAGGGTCGGTCCGTGGCCGGGCAGGTCATGCAGCAATGGATGCATGACCTTGGACGGCTGCATGACCTTCGAGTACAATCTCCCGTTGCCAGGCATGCCTTCTGACCGACGACTGTCCGACAGGCCATACAGCTGCTCAGCTGCTCCCTCGACGCTGCCTCAGCCATACATAGATGCAAACCCAGCAGCAGGCGCAGACTTTGGGCTTGCTCACAGCTAGCAGCAGCAGCCAGCAACCAGCACATTGCTCGCCAGCCGACGCGGCCACCTCTGAAGGTACGATAGCACCCAGCCAGCTGCCACCACTGGCAAACCGGCCAATGGAGCAATGAGGCACAGCCGCGAAAACACTCCTCACCCCTGGCACTGCCGTGCTTCTTCGGATGACATCCGGAAAGAGCTGGAGTGGTGTAAACTGAACTAGGACAAAGCTCTTCGATTTCGCATGGGGGGAGAGGAGGGGGCCGGCCGGGATGGATAACAGAAGCCAGTGCCAGTGCCATCATTCAGATGCTAGCGACCCTCTCATGGGCGCGATGCTGTTGACAACTGCTTGCCTGCCAGCCACCCTAGTCGTGGTGGTGGCTGCTGCGGCAGCTGCTGCTGCACTCGGCCCCTCTCTAGGCCAAAGAGAATGAATGACAAGCGAAAGGAATTCTTACCAAGCAAGCCCGTAGACAGATTCTTTCGACGGCATTATTCACCCAGAGCTTAGGGGGCATGGCTCGGGCTATCAGTCTCTCGGGTCTCATTACTCTACGCCTGGTTAAGTCTTTAGTTCTCGGCTCCCCTGACTGCAAAGCAAATAGCCCGCCTAATGGGTGAAGCTAATGGGGCGATACCAGAACAATTTGCACAGCTATCTGGCACAGCAATCAGCCCGAACAAATCCTGGTCAGCTGCCAGCTTCTGTTGGCTGTTGCTGAGGAAAAGAAAGAACAAGATTAACGCTGGCTTCAACTCTCAAAATTGGCTCTGCCAGCATATCTCCTGTCGAATCAGCTCGAAATCTAGGTGTCACATTCCAAAGCGACCTCTCGTTAGACGACCATATCAGCTCCACGGTCAAATCTGCCTATTTTCAACTTCATAACATTGCTAAAATTCGGGCTTGTTTAGATAAGGATACCACGTCTAAGTTGGTCCATGCATTCGTGACATCTCGTCTCGACTTCTGCAACTCACTGCTTACTGGCCTACCAGCATGTGCGATCAGGCGATTGCAGCTGGTGCAAAACTCTGCAGCTAGGCTTGTCTGTCGTGAGTGCAGCAGTTGCCACATTACTCCACTTCTCGCCGACCTGCACTGGCTACCAGTCAAGCAACAGATTGACTTCAAGGTTTTGTCGCTCACTTTTAGGTCCCTTCATTCTATGGCTCCAGCCTATCTCTCCGACATACTCCCCCATCAGGCCCCATCGTACCACCCACTTTTCGGAATCCAACAGTCTAGAAATATCTCGTACAAACCTCAAATCCTTTGGAGACCGTGCAGTTAGTTCGTATGCTCCCAAAGCCTGGAACTCCCTCCCGACCTGCGTCAGAACATCCCCTGACTTGACCACATTTAAAAATAACTTAAAAACACACCTATTTAGGACAGCATTTAGTGGGTCCCTGTGATTCGTCCTTCACGTGCTTATGCGTGCTGACACTGTGCATGCTGCCACTAACCACATTTGCATGCTGACCCTGTGCATGTCACCAGTAACCATGTTATTCATTTTGTTTGTTTTTCAAGCATGATTTTACTTACCATTCAATTGCATTTCCCTTTGCAGCAAATGTAAAGCGCCTAGAAAGAGATTAAGTTCTCCGAGGGCGCTTTATCGAGTACATTATTATAATTATTATAACGTGAAAGCTGCCAGCCCGGTACAGCCTGCAGCTGACACTATGCAGTAGCGGTGAAGCAACAGCTACGACCCCGATCCGCTCAAGTAAGCTATATGCGTGCCCACATACATTGCTTCACCGTGCATACTAAAAAGCCAGGGTTCGGCGGACCCGGCCCCCTCCCAGCCCTGCCTCGCCATGCAGAGAGGGGATCAGCTCGACCGCTTGCTGCCGGGCACACTTCTTCAGCACTCTGATGGTCAAGTCCTGTCATGGCCCATCCTGAGCTATATCCTGTGCAATTGTGCATACCAAGCATAGCAAAGAGCACGTGATGCACCACTAATCATGCCAAACAACTTACTGCAAGGCATGGCAATGGTAGCTGGTAGTGGCTAGTTAACGGTGCAAAGGAGCAAGATTCGATGATAATAATAATAATAATAATAATAATAATGCACTTGATAAAGCACCCCCAGAGAACTCAATCTCTTTCTAGGCGCTTCACATTTGCTGCCAAGGGAAGCGCGATGATATCATTCTGGACAAAGTATGCAGTTGGCAAGCATGAACATACCGGAGCCAGGAGACTGCCAATGACAGGGCATTGGATTTTAGAGATTGAGAGAAGGCAGGCCAACAAAAAACATAACTGCCATTTTCAAAGCAAAGTGAAAAGCAGGAGAGCCAAGAATAAAACAAAAAGAAAATAATTCAAAAGCAAAACAAAAACTACAACACATAAGCCAAAGTGAACATGCTGTTCATCAAGTCCATATCGGCATGTCTTTTATTTAGCAAACCAGTGCAAAGCCAGCCACGGCTACTATAGCATGCTAAAAGAGTGGCATTCGTTATGTTATGTCCCTGTTTTTTCTTCGCCAGGGAGTGGCCAATGCTGCGTTACCCTCTTAAAGCATGGCAGTAATTTATGACTGGAGGACTGAACCGAGAAGCAAACATAATGGCTCCCATTAGGATCACACCATCACTCCTACCCTAAACCACTGCCTTGTGTTCGATTGATTCGAGCACACGTCTGCTTGCTCTGATTTCGTTCTGCAGCAGCCCTAACACTGTTGAAAGTAGATGCAGATAGCCAAATCATGAATGACACATTTGTTCTCTAACGACAGCGACAGTAGGTGATGGTTACACAATGCAGGCATCTCTATAGCGCTCCGAAGCCAGCTGCTTGACCTGCTTTGATCCAAATTGCTTTCGTTCGAAAGTAACCTCCACTTGCTAGGGTAACAATAGGCTACACAGCTTCTTGATGTGCACTCCCCTACTGCAAATGAATACTGCAGTGACATGTTACGCAATGCAAGCATATCTGTTTGTTTTGCGATCATGGCCATTTAAATGCTTTTGGCTTCTGCCCTCTGGCCTAACGGCCTGCCCTCAAGCCGGCAGCCACTGCAGGTTTGCCGGCTCTTAGTGACTATTCGTATTATTAGTTGTGCCTACTGCAGTTTTCCTAGTGCCTTTCAAATGCATTTCTGGATGCAGCTGCTTCTGTCCAGGTTCGTGAATTGACTCTGCCGGGAAACCCAGATAAAGCAAGAGCTAGGCTGGGCAACACAGATAGTGCACTGCAACGGTCTAGATCTTATCTCAAATATCTCTATAGATCTATCTCAAAGGGAGATTTCAGATCAATGGGCGACAGTCATCCAAGAAGCCTCTAAAGTATGGAGTTTACCAAGGATCTGAGCTTAGTCCACTTCTTCTAATAATTTATACTCTCCCTCTTGCCAACATTATCGCCAAGCACAATCTCGGCTTTCATGCAAATACACACGATACACAGCTACATATGCGCTTTGATCGCTCCATTTCTTCCTTCAAATTCTCTTAACACCTCTGCAGCATATGTTACTGACGTTTGCGCTTGGCTGGCAGCAAATATTTACAAAACGATTACTATAATGCCAACTTCATAGTTATGGACACACATAGGGCTACTCGAAATTGGACAGCATAACACTCAACATGGGCTCGAACAGCATTTCTCCTATAGCATCTGCACGAAATGTGGGTGACGTGTTCCAAATTTACCTCTACCAGACGACTACCTCAGCTCCAAAGTCAAGTCGGCCAACTTTCAACAAGATAGTCAAGGTTTTATATTCCTTCATGCTTTTGCTCTTGTCTACCTATCCGAAATACACGTCCTACTCAAATCTTGCATCGAGCCTCCCAATCTTCTGATGCAAGTCGTTTAAGCCAACCTCAAATCCTTCGGAAAAGATGCTTTCAGTTCGTATGCTTCAAAAGCCTGAAACTCATCCTGACTGATGTGATGACACGCCCTTGACTTGACGACATTCGAAAAGAAGCTAAAACTCATATGTTCCTCGCATCGTTTGCATTTGCTCAGTTTATGTGAATCTTTCTTTCGTGTGAGTGCTCATACGTGCTTGTACTTCTCACTAAGCCCATTGGCATGCTTCCTTTCCAGAATAGGTTAAGTGCCTAGAAATCGATTTAGCTATCTTAAAGATGCTATATAAAACTCCTATTATTAGTATTATTATTATTATCATGACCATGACAGAAATGTTGCTGACTAGATCCAATTTGGAGTAATGTCATGCAATATATCTCCGTCTGTAACTCCACAAGGCCTTAAAGACTATGTGGGCGTTACCCAGGAGAGTTTTGTATAACTCACTCATGGCCTAAGTGGCTATTGGTACGCGTTCGGTAGCTAACTTTATCTCATGCAACAAAGAGAAAGTGAGAAGCAAATCTGAGTCAAGAGAGAACAGTTGAGGTAGTAGGTAGCATGGAAGTAGCAGTTTAGGACGGCTGGAGAGGACGCGCCATAGTGGGCAGCAGGAGAGTAGTTGTCGTTGCGTAAGAGTTGTGGAAGTGCGTTCCACAGTCTGGGACCTGCAGAGCTGATGCAAAAGCTGATTTTGCCAACGGTTTTTAAGTAGAGGAATGAAATAGCTAATTTTCAGTCGATAAAGGACCTAGCGCACAAGGAAGCTAAAAATGGTGCAGCAGTTCTGCCACTCCCCCAGACTGATCCATGGGCGTGCCAGGCGGCTTGGCATGCCCTTTCCGCCTCCTACCATTGGCCAGACCTCCACAGCTCGGCACAGTTAACAGAAGCAGTTTACAGGAGGGCCGGCATCTACCGTAAGCAACAGCCCAGCAGCTGAGGCCAGCTGAAGCCCCACCCTAACATGCAATCCTAAAAGGCCCCGATTGCTCACGTCCCCCCACATTGAGCTTTACCAGTCAGGGCTTCGAGGCCAAGTAGGATTGCCACTTGGCACACTCACCCTTCACCACGAGGGCAGCATCCACAACACATGCTCAGAATGCAGCCAAGCGAGCACACCATCAGCAAGCACCTGACACCAACGACCGTGCAGCAGTGCATCCCAGGGCAAACTGCCGAAGTGTGGTGCTATGCTCCTAGGTGGTGTCAATATTACTCACAACAGACAATAATGACCGACATTTTCTAGCATTGGCAAATGGGCCCACACATCACACTAACCAGTACAGTAGCTGTTAGGTACTTAGATACTTCTTAGTAAATAAGGAAATAAGGTACCAGATTAGTAGTACGCACACTGGCCACATGCATCGCTAGAGTCACCATCAGGAATGAGCCATCAAGATGATGTCCTCATCTTCAGATACCACGAGGGTCAATTTCCTTATGAGCACCGGTGACATAAGACTGCAGCCCCAAAGGCTGGAGCAATGCTGCTGCCGAGCCGCAACTGCTACCTAACTGCAACCGTAACAGAAGCCAAGACGTGTGGCTGCATTTGTTTCGACATATAATGCATTTTTAAATGGTGTGCAGCTGTAATCGACTCTCGAGCAAGTACATACTTTCCCGTGGCAAGATTAGCAGTGCCCACAGGTAATGGAGAAGTGCACATCTGTATTGATATACTAATATACCTACAAACCTGAGCTACCCTCCCACTCGTGGTCAGCCTGCAGGATCTGCCACTTCAGCAGATAGGAGGAGCATACATTACATACGTGTGTGTCTATCAAAGTCTAACAGCAAGCCACACTGACCCTCTCGACTGAGAAGCTACACTGACCAACACCACTGACCCAGCTCGGCCGCAGTTCAGTTTTGTATCAATCTTGAGGAGACCGATACAAATTTGGGGCCAAGTGGAGGCAGCCAAAAGGATATATAAAGCATGCTTACAAGCACGTCTAGAACCAAAGACCGAAGGTATTAACAATGACAGAAAGGATATCAGTCGATCACCGAAGCTACAATACTGTCGTTAACATGATGTACGCAAAAGAAACTCGTGACATACTACTTATTATCTACACTGAAGTGGTGGATATTATCAAACTATCAAGTGTAGCAGAATCTGCAAGCATGCTATCGAGGTTATGTTATACACAGCCAGCAGACACAGCCTGCCTTCAGGACTGCAATTTGGCTGATAACAGACAATGCAATATCATAGCAACAAAGAACCATTGAAAGCTCATCAGTTGCTGCACCCCCACCCCATGCTCCGAGAACTGCTACTGGTCACGGTAATTGGAGCCCGGCTGCACAAACTGGCTATTCAACAGGCAATGAATTTATCGTTACCAACCCTGCTCCATCAGGGACCATGACAAGGATTTTAACACACAAAAGATGCCAGGTGATGCATAGGCTTATTTTCTTTTACCCAAGGCTGCTGAATGCTACCGAAACCAAGCACAGTGGGCTGAGGAGTTGCAATACAGCCAGGCATACACACACATACACTCATGGCCATGAGTATTATGCAGCCCTGAGAGAGGCAGAATTTCCATTATCGGGAGGCCAATGAGGCCTAGCAGCTCAGCTATAAGGCACTTGGAAATGTACACGATGGCTCTCAACTTGTGGCAACTAGAGGCTGCAACCGATGGACCTAAGAGAAACGTACACAAATCGACCAACTTCATAGCACAACTCTGCAATTTGAAAAAATCCTACCGGGTTGTAAGGATATGTGCACATAAGAAGCTTAACAATATGCTAATTTGTCTATGAGAATTGGGTGATGGCCTTTTCCTACCTTTTCCGGTTCCTTTTCCAGCATCCAGATGGGAACAGGTCTTTGTATGTTAAAGCCTAAGCAGCAGAGATATTTCACTTCAGAGGTTCTGCTGGTCCTTGAAAAACAGGGCCTTAGTAATCAGGAGATGGTGGGACTACTTGCTACGAGTGAAGGGCACATATCCTACATTAATCTGGGAGAACGGTCTGCAGAAGATGGCTGCACTATGAGACCTGAAGATCACATCAGCCAAGTCAACTCAATCAAATCACTAGAAGCCTAGTGGGACCAAAGTTAAGGGGCATCAGGTGCCGTTGGCCTGCGAGGGGCTATGTTTCAATGAATGGCCATTCACGCAACCTGGCTGAATAATCGGCATAAAGCCAGAAGACCTTCATTCAGAAGACTGCTTCTACAGAACTAGAAGAAGTCTTCTGTTCTGAAGAAGCAGTCTTCTGTTCTGAGAAGCTTCATTCAGAAGACTGCTTCTACAGCTAGCCATCACATCCGATCCTTATCCAAGATTAGGAGCTGTCTCCCACAGTGGCTTGTAAAAAATTTAACTAGCTCTTTAGTTCTGTCTCAGCTTGATTATTGTAATTCCCTTTTGGCTGGGCTGCCAAAGAAAGCTATTAGGCCACTGCAGCCGACTCTGAATATGGCTGCGAGGCTAGTCTTCAAGTCCCAGCGGTTTGAGCACGTGTCTCCTTTGCTGAAAGAGCTAGGATGGTTGCCGGTTGAGCAAAGGATACAGAGCAAAGTTCTTACGCTGACCCACAAGGCCCGCCACGACTTGGCACCTTTGTACCTAGCTGAACTGCTGCATCAGTTTCAGCCTGTTCGCGCCCTCAGGTCCTCTGTGGACAATAAGTTAGCTGTCCCATTCCTCCACTTAAAGACCGTTGGTGATAGAAGCTTTAGCTCTGCAGGTTCTAGACTGTGAACTTGCTTCAACAATTCTTACGCAACGACAACTACTCTCCTACTGCCGACTATGGCACGTCCTTTTCAGCGGTCCTGAGCTGCTACCTCTATGCTACTCACTACCTCAACTGCTCTCCTGACTCTGCTATGCTTCCCACTTTTTCTTTGTCGCGTGAGACGAAGTCTGCTGGCTACCGAATGCGTACCGAAAGCCACTTAGGCTGTGAGTGCACTATACAAAACTCTCCTTCGTAACACCCACATGGTCTTTATGACTTTGTGGAGTTACAGACGGAGAGATACAAGACCGAAATGGTCCAAATCCTAAGCATACTGGATTCATGAAGACTGATGCTCGGGACTAATGCTAGTAAATTTCGAATCTTTACGAACAACTGCTGGCTTCATGTAAGTCGAAGGAAAGGTGAGGAATACCATAGCAACTGCTTGTAATATATAGTGTAATACAGAAGTGGCAGAGCCGTGGTTTGGGGGTTCTTTTCAGGCGACGGTATGGGAAAGCTGCATTGTACTCCCAGTACTCTGGATAGATCATTGTTGCTCCACGTGGGCACAACGTTTGAAATCTGTATGCCCGACACTCATTGTACAGAAACTTCTTAAGTGCCAAGATGATGACACACGACATACGATGGAATCGGTCAAAATATCTTTGCCGACTATGAAGTGGATGTGATAGATTAGCAAAGTCAGTCACTGGGTTCAATCCCACAGAGCTTCAATCAATTAGTAGGAAGGAACAAAACGCCAACCCAGAAATCTCCACAGGATAATCTTTTTCTATGCATTAAAATGCCATGGGTGCTCTGCTGCAAGAGATCATCCAGGTTCAGTAGCAGCAGCTGGCAACATTGATACTGATCAGCTGAGCGACATTGATATAATAATAATAATGCACTTGATAAAGCGCCCTCAGAGAACTTAATCTCTTTCTAGGCGCTTTACATTTGCTGCAAAGTGAAATGCAATTGAATAGTAAGTAAAATCATGCTTGAAAAACAAACAAAATGAATAATATGGTTAGGGGTGACATGCACAGGGTCAGCATGCATATGTGGTTAGTGGCAGCATGCACAGTATGATATCGACCAGCTATGCGACATTGATGCCGATCAGCTGTGTGACTTGACTCTGACCAACTGAGCGTATGCAGTCCTGAACGACCAATTAGGACCAACCTCCAACTAACGAAGCAATAGGACAACATATTAGACTACACTGCTATAAGGATAATCAATATTATTCATATCATAATGTCCCCCCCTGTTTCTGTCCAAGGTGTCGGAGAATTTTTTCCAAAAAATCGCATGAGTGATTCATGACAGCAATATTGACAGCATGCTAAATACCCTTGCCATGAGTATCGCTGCTAGACGACTACCAAAATGCTGTTACTCGATGTCAGTGCTAATGTAGACGGCTATTCTGCATAGCACCGAACACAATCCGCATCAGCAAAAGCAGGCCTGCAGACACAGTGATGCCACTAACATTCTAAGGGCTAAGGTCTGACTGAGTGAGTGAGAGCTGCAGTAGCCATTCTATAGATGAACTCACAGAAAGGTGAAAATGGGAACAGGCGAGTTGCAATGCCCTCAGGTCAACACGGGTCAACCTGCAAGACTTCCTGGTAAGAGACGTCGAGAAAGCACTCTGACCAGCACTGGGCACCTTGGCTAAGCGACGATTGGGAAAGCAAGGGAGTTAAGGGCATGTACCTAGAGACAAATTTGTGCCCTCCTCACAGCATTGCAATATTAGCCTATTGGGATTAAAACCATGGGGCGGCACAGTGGCCTGCGCATGATGGAGACGTGAGGGCAAAGACACTCACAAGGAAATGCCAATTGTAATATGGCGAACGGGCGGTAATGTACACTCAGTCGGCGATATGCACTCAGTTCCAAAGAATCCTTCTAGTATGGCCATCGCAGTAGGTGTGGCTGTAATTAAAGGATTTTCTATAATCCTAGTCATGCTAAAGTTGCCGACAGCTAGTGTAATTATTTCAATAAACAAGAACATGCGCTGTCGGTATCTACCCATTAAGTATGACATTGCCCCACCATGATTCATATGGCCTTCGTTATCCTGCCCAAGCATAGAGGCGACAAGCTTTAGCAATGTCTATTCTGCTACAGCATTCAAAAGAGCCTGAACTTTGGGGTTCATGTCGGCAACTGATACAGAGCAAACACCCGCCTTAGCGATTTGTCGATATCGTCCCATACATAATCTATGGGGTACAGGTCAGAAGACTGGCTGGGCCACTGTATCAGCACCACACTAGACTCATCCAAAAAAGTGCTTTGCTGGGCTAGCAGCATGATTAAGGTCCCTATCTTACAACCAAATATTAAGATCGCCAAGTAGAGTAGTTTGATTGATTGAGCATACTGCCATTAACCATTCGATCGTGCTTCCTTTGCAGCAGATGTAAAGTGCCTAGAAAGAGATTGAGTTCTCTGAGGGCTCTATATCAAAGGCATTACTATTATCATTATTGCTTTGCATTCCATTATGCAAACATCTGAACATACACGTGTTGTTCTATAATAAGTTAAATCTGAAGCAGAGCTCCAATATCTTTAGTGGCAAAGCAGCCCTACAAACCATCCCCAATTTACACTGAATTTAACAGTAGGTTGACGTCAGTAATGCCGGCTTGCCCCATCTTTCCTTTGGCTAATGCTTATGAGCTGCTTTGCGTTATCAAACATCGAGAACTTACTTTCATCATTCCATAAAACAGAATTCTAGTCATCCTTAGTCAAGTGAGTCTGGTCGTGGACCTACAGTGCCGTCTGCGTGATGATGGCTGGTGGGCAGACACTCGTGAATAGCAACCCAGTGGAGGAGGGTACTCCAAGCAAGCCTCCTACTTACTGCACTCTTAGCAATATCGACCCTCAACCCCGGTAGTGTCTTTGCATGACTCAATGTCTCAATGTGCAATGTCTCGAAATGTGGTAGCTCTATTCTGAGCTGCAACCATCCTATGGGTAAATGTCCAGAAATTTTAAAGATTGGCCCAAAAACTGAATAATTGCTTAGGCTACCTTTCAAACACGATAGAAATAGAATCTGAAGAACACGATAGAAATGGAATCCGAAGTTTGGAGTATTTTCATGTAAAAGAAAAGCATTAAAAAGTGATTGGGCAAACCACGTCTAACCCAGAAGTAAACCGGAAGCAACATATCTACAAATAAATAATTTATCTCTCTCTGCATCATTATATATAATTATATATATATATATTATTCAGAAAAAGTAAAACACATAGAAAGAGATTGAGTTCTCTGAGGGCGCTTTATCAAGTGTGTGCGTTATTATGTATGACTTGTATCCCAACTTACTGATCCTTGATACAGCAAGGTACATGTTTATAGCTTGCTTATGTACATGTCTAGGATTTTTAAAGAGCTTCATTTACAGTACACCTGTGTGCTTTTCCAATTCCATAACTCGGCCAATACTTGACGGATCAGCAAGCAATTTCATAATTAAGTTGAACTCTGCTCGTGAATTACTGAAGTTGCTCATTTCTGATTTTGGTTGGATAAGCTTTGCTATATGATTAGCAGCTAGCAGACATTTTTCAGTTCAATTGGCCGGTGAAGGGTTTGCAAGCAGGTAGTTGAGTGCTCATCTTGGGAGATACAAATGGGTGTATTTAGGAGAATGTGTTCATATTAAACTAACGAATCTCATTCTTCACTGGTCTGGGCTGCACTATCAGCAAAGGATCTAGCAATTTCAGAGAGGCGGCTGAGTGAATCCACACATAGCAGCAATCGTGATAGGATATACTCAGTGTGTCAAACCGTCCAAGAACTTGCTTGCCAAAGCTGAGATGACTACGAAGCACTAGAGGCTAAGCACATTGAGTTGTCAATCGGATGCATACAGCTAGAAAAAAGCCAATGCCACTAAAAAGGAACTGGCATCTCACACTACTACATTCAATACATAGCATTACTTTTTTTAGTAATTCTTTTTTTAGAAGGAATAGCTTTTGAGCATATTGGTGGCCAAACTTTCACTCCAACTTGGATTAAAAGTAAGATCTAGACCTAAAAAGTGCTCCAAAAATCCACCAGGCTACTGGCTTGTCACAATGTGTCCTTGCTGGTAATAAAGGTCATAAGAATTACCCTTTTGCAGCAAAGGCTGATAGTCACAACTTAGCCGACCGGAGGCAGTACCAGCGAAGCTCACGACTGACAATAGAAGAATGGTAAACAGGTGCCCCCACACCGTCAATGGTGGTAGCATCTTAGGGTGCCGCCCTCACCACTTCCAACCACCAATCAGCATGAGCTGGCACCTGTATCTTCTCAGTACAAGGTTTGGGAGGTGGCAGTTGCGACCAGTGGCATTGGTGTAAGGAGAAAGTGAGTGAAAGTACAGACAAGCCAATGATAAGATGCGTCTAAATGCGACTACAGGAGACATGAATGAGTTAAGCACTCTCACATGGTATGGCTTGCTCTCAGATATCCGGACTGCCTCCCTGTACAGACTTCGGCTTTACCGTGTGAGTTAAGCAAGGCATCTGAATGTGGGCAGTAACAAGCCGTGAAACATGCACATAGACAAAGAGGAAGGACAGCATCAAAGCTAAGGTTCAGTAGACTAAGACATCGACTGAAGAGATTTTGACAAGGAATTTCATGTTCAAGAATCCTCGAACAAAAGCATGCAGTGCATGATGCTCTCATAACTCCATGCACTACATGCAAGAAAAGTGCACAGATGGCTAATATTTCTTCTACTTCTAGTAGCAACTGCTATTGATGGCTAACAAGGTGATGTGACTGAACTCGATTCTAAAAAACATCAGCAAATGAAAACCGGCCGAGTATGCACTACAAGTGCAATAATCATTAGGTCAGGCCCCAACCGCAAGAAAAGGTAGCCACAGAAGGTCACTAGGTTGGCCACACTCACCATAGGACTGCTGCTCACTAAATCTCAGCCTAGCTGTAGCCATGTTTGTCTACTGCTGCTCACTGGCCTGCTGTCACCAGCCGATACCATGTTTGACCTGTCACTAGTCATTATGTCACTAGTCTCGGCAGACTGTGCAACGAGCTACACTGCAGATCCCTTGCAGACTACCAGCTGTCCCTACCGTCCATCTGCCCCAAGAAGCACCACCAGCCAGACTCCTGGGCAAAGGATCGGCCGTGGGAGAATGTCGATAGAATTTTCACTGGAGCACAGTAGTGCCACTTGAATGGCTCATTAAATTAATGTGCAACCTAATGCCTGACCCAAGTCTCCTGGGCCAAGGCATGGTTGAGATTGTTTACCCATCCCCATCCACAGCCCCTGGGGCTATGCTGCAAGCCTACTACTCACCTCAAGATCTATGCTAATACAGAGCCAGAGACCCCCCCCCCCCGACATTACGTGGCTATTGTCGAACCCTCCCCCACGGAAAGCCAGAGGGGGTTCAAGATCTAGGGGCCGAGAATAAGGCACAGGCCTGAAGCAGCAGACCAGTTGCAAAGCTCCTGGTATTCCTTCCCTGTCTTTGGACTGTTTGGCTGCAGCATCGGGTCGATGAATTCACAACATGCATTTGGCATAGCTCAGAGAAAGGAAGTGCTCTCTAAGGTCTTGGCTTGCTGGCCAACGGAGACAAATGAGCCCGGGACATCCAGGACCATATGGATACAATAGGAAACTCCATCAATAGGAATCTCCAGCAGCCAGTCGCCGCTGTGATCTCCATCGATCGAGTGACTTTTGAGCTGGGACCCTCAACTTTGTGCTCTCACAGGTCAGGCAGCAGCTTGCTCCACTCGTCGTCCTATCTGCACACATTATCGGCAGCATAAACGAGCAGCAGCGGATGCACACTGAAGCCCTCAGTGGTAAGGAGTACGATCACCTGTTGGCAACCTGAAGACACAGCAGCAGGTGCATTACCGGATCTGAATATAGTGTACATACGGCCCCGGATCATCGCGCCTGCACATGCTATATGGCTGCCACCTGAAAGTGCACTCGATAGCGCCATGCCGAGATAAAAGACGCAATCTGCCGTGTGCTGAGCTCCTCGGGGCTGACTTTTTCGATGACTAGATACCGAGCACCACCACACAACCTACTCAGTAAAGGACTTATTGACCATTCCAAGGATATCCGACGGCTATCCACTCAAGCTTTTACCTCTTCCTCTTACTGTTCTCTCTCTCTCTCCCTCTCTCTCTCCTCCCAGCATCACATGCCAGAGAAGTGCAGCCCACACAGACGCCACCAACCTGCTGTTACCTATCACAACACTGAGAATCTTACGGAGTCTCATTAGGAGCACAGCTAGGGTCGCTTCCCTCAGGCCACGGTGGCCGGAGAGACGGAGAGCTGGACAGTGACACGGCAGACCGAGAGGCAAGGCAGCTACCCAGCAGCAGCAGCAGCAGCAGCAGCAGCAGCAGCAGCAGCAGCAGCAGCAGCAGCAGCTGCTGCTGTCCAGCTGCCGCGAGGAATCCTTAAAAGCCCTGAGCATATACAATAACATGGTTACAGTTTGAAGAGGGCCAGTGCCCTGGCCGACCACGACCGGTCCGACACCAAGCCGAATGACGACAGCTGCAGTACGACACGCCTCACTACCACACAGGCTGTCAGGTTTAGCTGTCACACGTGCCATATAGACCGACAGAACTCTCATAAAGGGTCGAGCCAGGGCCTCCTCGCAACACCACCACACGTGTCGCTAGCAGCGACCGCACGGCAGGCTGGGCTCGGCAAGCTACTCTACTACCGCTACCGTAGCTCGGCGACAGGCAAAGCCGTGAAACGCACGGTGTTCATGTTATAAATCTGTTCAAGCGCTTGGCCATAGCAACTATTATCCACTAGTCATTCGCACAGCCGGCACCTAGTCGCAAGAACGTCTGGAGCAGGAGCTCGCGACAGCGCTGACGAGGAGAGATCAGCAAGCTTCGAATGTCTGGCCAGCTCTCTACAGAAGCATCGACGCAGCTAGCTCGGACGGTTCACGCAGGCAAGCAATTGTGCTCACCTACACCAGGTAGCTGCGCGAAAGATGGCAGCAGCGTCACCGGCAGTCCGTACAAATCCCATACGCCGAGCGCCGACCGCGGGATGACTCCCGGGCACCTAGACGGACTGGGTATGAACACACAGGAAGTGACCCGACAGGGTCGAGGTCAACAAAAAAGATGGCCGCCTACTTGGCTCTTGGGCCCATTGTTTGTAATATTATCTGCGCGTATCGCTATGATGATCCGGCTACCCTAGCGTGCATGTATTAGAGAGTTGATGTCAATTGATTAGAATGTGAAGCATGACTATTGCTTAGCACCTTACAACGTGCATAGCTACTTGCAGGGACGTTTACTGCGGTCGCATCGAAAGCTCTCTGGTGGCTTTGATTCAGCTTGCCATTCGACGTGTACGTAGAGGGATGGCTTACTAACGAGTCTGATAAATTGATCCCTTCCCAATAATTTATTTTCTTGGTTTTTCAAGATTGTGCCACGCTGTGGCCATTTCCGGCGGTAGGCGTGAGAGACTGGGCTGGGATATAGTGATCTTCTATTATTTTTATTATTTCATTTGTATAGGGCCCCAAGAGAACTTAATCTCTTTTCAGGTGCTTCACATATTCCCCTGGGACTATCTTATAAGTATAAGAGTAACGTAACGCAATGCTAGAAGTCTAGCATTGCGTTACTTGGACAGCTATCAAGCTACCCTGTTACCGTTAACGGCTAGCTGTCGAGTATCGGGCACGTGTCGATGCAGTTACGACCGGGCTGAGTTTCTTCGTGGCGTCCGTCGCTCCTCATAGTGGTTTCAACCTAATCTTTTCATTCTGAAATAATGTGCACCGTCTCATACACTGTACCGCATCTAGATGCTGGCATAGATAGGTAGGTAAAGCCTTCAGTGATGGAATCCACCGAGAGAACTTGGACCGGCTCGTGCTCTTGTAACGGGAGCCATCAAAATATATTGACAGCACGGAATGGAAATAGATCAGGGGAGAAAAGTAGGTCATTCTGTGGCCGCAGGGATCCCTAATTATCATATGTGGTGTTCGATTGAGGCTCCGGGCTCAGCCAAGCACGACTGATCTTGGAAGGTATATGCGAGTTGACTACAGGCCCCCCCCCCCCGTGACGACAGAGCATGCATTGACCGCGAGACCAAAAGTCAGTGGCCGAAAGTGGCTATTAATAAATCTGGTGAAAAGCTGTTTCAAATAGGGCCGACTCTCGTCTACTCTTCCGAGTAATAATAGTAATACATTTGTTATAGCACCCTCAGAGAACTCAAATCTCTTTCTAGGCACTTTGCAGTAGACTCTCGTTGAAAGAGTAGACGAGAGTCGACTGTTTGAGACTCTACCCCGGGTAGACAACGGTGTGTCCATCCACGTGGAGACGGAACGACGAAGAACTGGCGGGTTTCGCACAAAGTCGTAGCTCAATGTGGGGAGAACGACATTGGATCGATGAATGATGAACGTGGCTGGCTGTCTGCTCGGACGAGCAGCAATGTGGAGGCCATTTGAAGTGTCCAGGGAACGCCGCGACCGGCAAGCAGAACTTTAGGCCAAGTATGGCCCAGCGAATTCCGTGCATCGTCGCCATTGTACAGGCGACAAACTTTGTCTAGCCCATTCGTAACGCTAGAATTGGTTATGGTGTGAGTCGAGGTAAAGTCGGGGAGTCATGGGAAGACCACCTGCCGACCGTGGGACATGCCAGGTGCGTGCCCAGGACATAAGTAGATGCAAATCGAACAGTCCGACCACTACTTATGCATTGAATAGATAAGAAAGTGGAGAGAAAGATACGAGTAGGTAGGTAAGAGAGAGAGAGAGAGAGAGAGAGAGAGAGAGAGAGAGAGAGAGAGAGAGAGAGAGAGAGAGAGAGAGAGAGAGAGAGAGAGAGAGAGAGAAAGACGAGGAGTGCATTAGCAGTACTCACAATTTCGTCTAGCACGCTACTAACAGGCCCACCGAACGAACTCTAGCCAAAAGGCACCTAGTAGGACGCCATATGTGGTTTGCCTGCTTTGGCTGCACGCACAACTACGGCTCTGAGGCAATGAAGATCAGTGGTCAGCGCCCTAAGCCTAGTTGCCGTTACACTCTTGGGCAGATGTTCAGCAAGATCGTCACTAGTTGAATTTAAAAGTGAGATCGGAACTAAGTTTCATACGCTGCCTGCAGAGAGATAAAACTTTAGTCAGTGATCTACATTAAAATGTGTAATTTTCGGTGTTGCCGACGGAGCATTTGTGGTTACCTCTGACTCGTGCTTCAGTTGCAGGCTGGTGCTGTGTGGCTGTTTATAGGGACTTGCTTTCCGGTGTACTAGGACAGTTGGTTGCAGGTAGCTGTATGTATTGGATCGAAATACTGCTCGCTATTTTAGTCTAAGAGCCGTGATGGCACACTAGGTAAGGTGGTTGCTTTCACGACCTCGGTCCCGACGTCGTGGGTTGGATTCCTGCGGTGGGCGATTCTTTATCGCCACTGCAAGCGGTGGTGATAGCCGTAAAGGCTATTCTGTTCGCTATTTTAGTCTAAGATGTAATTTGTAGCACGATGGCCCCTCGGTAGGAATTGAATGGATCTGTATTAAAATTGAGCAGCAAAACCCAATGTAGAGTCGATGCGCTTTGCATGCATAGAGGCACGTTTAAAAATCTTTCTTGCTGAAAAGCCAGTATTGCATGAGCCTGTGGCCTCTGCTGTTGTAATTAGTGAAGTGCCTGACATTAATGTACATGCCTCACATGTGGCCAATAGTTAAGGCATTGAAGCAGCCCATCGCCAGGTAACGCATGCAGGTTATATTTCGTGTAGTCTGCTGCGATTGATCGAGCTCTCATATATGTCTGTTGAGAGTAATAAAGGAGAGTCTCCTTTATCGAGCACGTTCGCCCATTGTGTCTCCGTGAGACTACCACAAAAACAGCCACTGCCGGAATCACTATTATACAACACCAATATAATAGTGATTCCGGCAGTGGCTGTTTTTGTGGTAGTCTCACGGAGACACAATGGGCGAACGTGCTCGATAAAGGAGACTCTCCTTTATTACTCTCAACAGACATATATGAGAGCTCGATCAATCGCAGCAGACTACACGAAATATAACCTGCATGCGTTACCTGGCGATGGGCTGCTTCAATGCCTTAACTATTGGCCACATGTGAGGCATGTACATTAATGTCAGGCACTTCACTAATTACAACAGCAGAGGCCACAGGCTCATGCAATACTGGCTTTTCAGCAAGAAAGATTTTTAAACGTGCCTCTATGCATGCAAAGCGCATCGACTCTACATTGGGTTTTGCTGCTCAATTTTAATACAGATCCATTCAATTCCTACCGAGGGGCCATCGTGCTACAAATTACATCTTAGACTAAAATAGCGAACAGAATAGCCTTTACGGCTATCACCACCGCTTGCAGTGGCGATAAAGAATCGCCCACCGCAGGAATCCAACCCACGACGTCGGGACCGAGGTCGTGAAAGCAACCACCTTACCTAGTGTGCCATCACGGCTCTTAGACTAAAATAGCGAGCAGTATTTCGATCCAATACATACAGCTACCTGCCCATCAGTGGGAACTTTTGGTATGAGGGCGACCATCGAATGAGAAATCAAGGATCCGTTACATTTTGAAAAACCTAATTGCTGTTGAAGGGTCATATCACAAAGAGTAACTTTAACTGGCCTTGGCTACTTCCACTTTTTACTATTTGAGAGGAAAGCTATTCTAATTCTACTCAGGGCAAGCTTAGAGTTGGAATGTGAGTAGAATATTACTAAGCTTATCACCAGCTTGGCACTGGTGGTTTGGCCAAGAAGTTAAAGTGCTTGCTCCGACTACGATCTGGCCGAGGTCGTGGGCTCGAGCCCCTTGGCATATGTGAAGCGCCTTAATAGAAATTAAGTTCTCCTAGGGCGCTATACAAATGAATTATTTATTGTTATATAGGAGTCAGCAAGCTACACGAGGAGGGGACATTTTGGTGAATCAATGATCCCTGTCTCTAAATCCACAACGACTCAGCGGTGTGACATTGGAGAGCTTTTTGAGGGCACTCATAAATAAAAATGGCTTTCAATGTTTCCATGCCCACACGGTAGCCAACAGACTTTATTTCACGAAACAAAGAGAACGTGAGAAATACATCTGAGTCAGGATGGCGCTGAGAAAGTGAGTAACATGGAAGTAGCTGCGAAAGACGGCTGAAAAGGATGGAACTGAGTCAGTGGGAAGAGATAAAGATATAATAATGATAATTTAAATACTCTTTAGAGTGCTCAAACTGAACAGAATCTCTGTCTAAACAATTTAAATATACAGGAAAATAAGCACACCAATTGATTGGTAATAACGTGCTAAGTTTCAACGAGCGTAAGCACACTAAGGACAATTTAAATGGATGGGGAAAAGCTGTGCGAAACGGACGAGTTTTTACATTCCGTTTAAATGTCGTCAAGATGTCTTTTAGGTAAGGATGTTGGAGGTGACTTCACAGATTACGACCTGCAGGGCTAGCGCTTCTGCCTCTGAGAGACTGAAAGAATGAAAACTGAAAGAATGGTAGGACTAATTTACCATTCTTAGAGGATCGAGGACACAAAACGCGACGGCAGGTGAAGATGTTAAGCTACGTATGAACGAGCCCATGTGTCGCGGGCTTTGAGTGTCAGAATAACAATCTTTGTTGGTATTCATTGATTATCCAGGACCCACCTAAGGTCCTTCGCTAGAAGGGTCGCGTGGCTATAGAAGAATGTCACGAATTTAAAGGCCACCCAAACGGCCCCCTCCAGCACCGACTGCTGAATCTTAATGGTTTTTATAGGCAGCCCTCCGGCTAATACTAAGTTGTAGTAGCACACTCGATAGAGGACCAGTCAGTCCCTAATTTTAGGTAGAAATTCAACATGGTGGCGGACAGTCTTCTGAATAAAACCTATTAATACATAGCAGTCGTCATGGAGGATACCTACTATACATTTCGAGCACTCGGCGTTGGTGGTACTACGGCGAGACTAATTGTATAGCAGTCCAGTAACAAGTTAAGGGTTTCCCATGAGGATTATTTGGTTTTGTAATCGCTTAGCTTAAGAAAAAATTGATTGTCCTGGATCAAGTGTCTGCTTGTAAGTGTTCAGTTTATCAATTTCTGAAGCTGATTCCGAGTGCTTGAATGAAAACTATACATTTGCACCACCAGCGTCAGCAGTACCGGCATCTCAGGATAGCCGCAGCACGTTGGAGGAGACTCATTCGAACTCAGGAATAGAATGTTAGCCGATGCTTGAGACTGAATTACTGTCTTTGAGTACTCTAATGACTCCATATAAGTGAAGAACGGTAATAGACCAAGAACAGGCCACTGTGAAGCTGTAGAAGCGACGGTCCGCCGAATGAGGCCAGACCGTCGCCACTTACTGCGGTCGGGACAAGAGATCGGACATTTGGAATCCGGACATAACCTCATAAATTGGATCTTGCGATTGAAAGACGACAGTTCGAGCAGGAGAGCAGTTTTAGTGGAATGTCGTCGATTGAATCCAAATTGATGTTTTCTTGCTGCACCATTAACTACAATGCCCTCCACACGCTGCTTAAAGATATTGGCTTCGGTAAATCTTGAACACAATGGAAGACAGTTACTGAGTGGCAGCTGGCTGGGACCTCAAAATCTAATGGAGACTTGCCAATATTTGTCGAACGATGGCCGAGTTAAATGGCTTCGGAACACTTTTTTCGAGTGAAGCAATAAGAACAGAAATTATGACTGGGCAAAATCTATTTTAAACTGAAGACCAAAGAGGGATACCATTTAGGCTCTTATAATTTCACGTAAATGAGACTTCTAAATAACTCTACCTTTTGAAAATAGATATACCAACCTCTGGAACCGACTGCTAATTGTACACGCTGAGCTTGGCTCCTCTGACAAATGGCCACACCCCATTTTGGGAGAACGAGAATGTCGGTACCGAAGTTAGCCGCACAGATGAACCTTTGGATTCCATCTGCAAGAAATTGGCACTCACATTTGGGTAGCTTGAAGGTGCGCCCCGAATTCGCACAGCCTTCCGGGTAGGTCGGTTTACCACCATCTAAAAAATCCTGATCTTCCTTCCAGAGAAGCCCCTTGCAGCTGAAGGAGGGCTCACCACCCAACAAGCCTTCAGAGACGCTCCTTAAGTCTGGTAATGGCTCCCTGGAAGCCAGGTAGCAACCTTTGAGGGGCTAACGGGCTCGGGGGGGAGGGTAGGAGGCCAAGGAATAAAGTCTCGGCAAGTGAGTTTCGAAAGTGTGCACCTTCGGTTGAGGCAGCCCGGCCAGCCCCCTCACCAGATCCACGGGAGCTTTGGCTCGCTCTTATAACAAGATCCACTTGAATGCAGTATAGGAAATAAATATGAATGAATAAATAAAATCCATATGTATTTCGCCTTAAGAGGACTAGACCTCTATCCTCGCTGGTTTGGCCCAGTGGTTGAGGTGCTCGTCCCGACCGAGGTCAAGGTAATCGATGGCCGAGGTCGTGGGCTCGAGCCCCGCGGCATTTGTGAAGCGCCTGAATGGAGATTATAACTTCTCATAGTGCGCTAGGCATACGAGTTAAATATTTTTTTTATCCGGTGCTTCACATATGCCAGTAGGAAATGTGAGCGCCATGAAGCCAGGATTTGAGATGAGCTCGCGTTCGTCATTGAGCGTCGTCGAGAAGCTGTTTGGTGAATTTCCTAGAAGAATCTTGGAGCAGTACCACTCGATCATTCGCTTCTGGATTCCTTCTACTGTTAGAAAAGAATTGCGATCTAGCAGGATTCTTGCTCACATGCATCAGCGGTATCATAACTGCCAATGTTTGTTACTTCCTATTGTTTATTAGGAATTCCACAACAATACTTTCGGATTTAATTCTGAACCTTGAATTACTTACTGACACTGATCTCATTTTCGAAACATTCCCTAGATAGTCTGAAACCCTTCAGATAGCCTAGTAGCTTAGCGGCTTTCCGTTTGCCGATATACCAGTGTGTATGAATAACTCGGTGACGGAATAGTTCGTCCGTGCGCTTTTTTCACTTTTAGTAGACGTTTAACTTTTAGTGAGCATTTTGTCAGATTCTAGAGGCAGATCAGGAACAAGATCGTTTCGGCTCGTAGACGTTAACGAAGCCAATTAGCTTGAGAAACGGGCACAAAAACATGTACTTGCAAATCTTTCGAGGACCTCCAAAGGTGAGTCACGCCAAGTAGGTTTCAGGACGATGCTGGAATGGAGCTTATCAGCACTATCTCATTGGAGCTTATTGCGGCACATGTTAATTAAATTTCACTTTCGCGGTACGGGCTCAATGTGTTATAATAATAATAATAATAATAATAATAATGCACTTGATAAAGTGCCCTCAGAGAACTTCATCTCTTTATAGGCGCTTCACACTTGCTGCAAAGGGGAGCGAGATTGAATGGCGAGTAACATCGTGCTTGATAAACATGAATAACATGGTTAGGGGTGACATGCACAGGGTCAGCATGCAAATGTTTTGAATGTATCTGTAAAGTTACCGGCCTTTTTGAAACAGTCTGAGCAAATTTGCAGCCACTGCAGTGTTAGAATGATGCTCATTATGAGGGGAGCTTCGGAAGCTGTAGGAACTGACAAGCAAGAATCCGTGCGTGCTTTCGCCAAGATACGACAGACGCCATACAAGTTAATATATGTCAGTACTTTTTGCCTGATCGGACAACTCTTTGCCAGACTTAGCAGGTGCATGTCAAAACTAGCTCTCGGCTTCTCAAAAGTAAAAGTAAAGCCGGACCGTGAAAATACTATTTCTGGTAATACCTCATCTGGTAACCATACAATGCGTGACGAACTTGAAGATAAGACACTCATGTCCTCTCCTTACAGATGAGCTCCAAATTCCACAAAGCCTTAACTCTGACACTTCTTAGCGCGGCTGCTTAATCAGGCCGCACGAATTGCGACTCCGAATTCTTCATTCTCCCTACTAATGTGAGACCGATGTAGGCTTTCGGATAAACAGTCAGACCCCCCCCCCCGACTTACAAAATAGATTGGAACCGGAAAGCCTGTCGTAAGTCGAATGTTTGTAAGTTGAGAATGGTGTACGATAGCCATCAATAAACTCAATGCATTGCTGTCAGACGTCGTTTCTGTGGTTTAATTGTTTATTGCGGGTTTATGGCTCTATCAATTTATGGGTTATATGGGAATGAGTTTTACAATGGTGACTCACTGCCGGGATAGGAGCAGGTAGTGGAAAGCAGGACGGAGGGGAGAATGGCTGTGCGGTGTAAAGCTACGAGCGTTGGCTGAATATACAAGTGTTGAAGTCCCCCATTGGTGTCGTCCTTTCGTCGTTTGTGTACCGGCGCGTGCTTGGTATCAGAGTGTAGCCGAGTTCGCGGGTGCTAGACTATTCCCACTACGGCCTCATTACTATCTATGTCCGTTCTAGGTCATTGCACCGCGCCGTACGGCAACAGTGGTTCACGGATAATCGACCGGGTACGCAACACTTTAGAAAATACACACGCATGCGCTATACAAAGGGGGAACTAAACGAGTCTACAAGGGAAGGTCTTATACAAGGTCAACTACAGGGGCGCGAGATGACGCCGCAAGCGCGAACAAACGTGTTAGTTCTCAGTCGGCTTTCACAGTCGCCCGTCGCAGTACTCCATCCCACCAGTACAAGCGTACGCCGTCCAAGACCCTGCTAACTGAGTACTCTGGGATAGACGGAGTGAACTTTCACCAGCGTCGAGAGCTTCCGCCGAAAGATATTGTGCACGCGGTCCGGTCCTCGGGCCTCTGGGAGCTGACCCCAGGCTTTGCGCTTCCGGGGCAAGGCGACGCCCAGCCCGCCCTATCGAACGTCAGTGGGTCCGCCTACTATAGGGTACAGGAGCGTCAGCTTACGGTTTCCTCCTTACTGTTTGCGGCGTTTCAAATCAACTGACCGCGCGCGGATTTTGGAAGTTTGCTTTGGTTAAATTTTTATTTTCAACTTCTTTTGCGTTACCTTGGCAGCGAGTTCGTATCTTCGAATTTTCGTAAGTCGAACCGTCGTAAGTCGGAGGCTGAGTGTACACTCCTCTTGAGGGCTACAAACAGTAGCAAGCTGAACCTGCGGCAGTATATCTGTCCATCCTTAAACAGAAAGGCATGAAAAGCTCGGCTAGTCAGATCTGTACTTTCAATTAACATTTCTATACAGGTGGTCTCGTTAGGGCTATCGTTAGAGCCGTTCTTCGCTTCATCAGTGCGTGCTACAGATGTTCACAACCAATTACGTGAGCGACTGCGGCCTTGTAACTTCCAGCGAGCTGAAATGTCAGCCAAGAAAAACAATCTGTAGAATATCACCTTTCGAATCTAGTTTACGATATCAAAGACTTAATGCGTCGATTTCTCGACGATGTAACTTGGATCTGCGCACTAACTAGCTGGTTCGCGCGAGCAGCTGCTTACTTCTTCTCGTATGTAACAAAACAAATACGCGAAGACCCGGAGCTTACAGCAATGAAGTAGAGAGTTTATATAAAAAGAAGCTCAATCTGGGGCGTCTTTACTCCAAGACCTTGGGTGCATCCGATACAAATAAATCCGCAATTGCGGCAGTAGCAAACAATCACTGCTTGCTGGCCTACCAGCATGTGCAATCAGGTGATTACAGCTGGTGCAAAACTCCGCAGCTAGGCCTGCCTGTAGTGAGCATCGCAGTTGCCACATCACACCACTTCTCGCCGACCTGCACTGGCTACCAGTCAAGCAACGCATCGACTTCAAGGTTTTGTCGATCACTTTTAGGTCACTTCATTCTTTCACTCCAGCCTATCTCTCAGATCTACTCCCCCACCAGGCCAAGCATCGTACCACCCACTTTTCGGAATCCAACAGTTTACCTCTTACAAACCTCAAATCCTTTGGAGACCGTGCATTTAGTTCGTATGCTCCAAAAGCCCGGAACTTCTTCCCGACTAGCGTCAGAACATCCCCTGACTCGACCACATTTAAAAAGAACTTATAACACCTATTTAGGACAGCATTTAGTGGGTCCCTGTGATTCGTCCTTCACGTGCTTATGCGTGCTGGCACTGTGCATGCTGCCACTAACCACACTTGCATGCTGACCCTGTGCATGTCACCCCTAACCATGTTATTCATTTTGTTTATCAAACATGATATTACTCACCATTCAATCGCCTTTCCCTTTGCAGCAAATGTAAAGTGCCTTTAAAAGAGATTGAGTTCTCTGAGGGCGCTTTATCAAGTGCATTATTATTAGTATTATATTATTACGCTGAAACAAAGATAGAAACAAAATAAATGTCTGGACTCGTGTAAAAAAAGAAGAGATGAGCGTTGATTGTGGAAACCAATACCTCGACTTAATACCATTAATGCAAGCGGTTGCCAAAACTTGTGGAACATAACACGTCTGCCATCTATTTTAGAAGCGAATGAAAAATTTTTTCATAATACCAAGCTATTTTTAAGGTTCTTTTTCGCAATTCAAAATCGTACATAACAGTTCTGAAAAATTTCAAAACCATAGAGCGAAAGCCACTTCTCAATAACCTGCAATGGCTCCCCCCATTAAGCTGCTCATCGACTTCAAGGTCAAGGTTTTGTCACCAAAATTTATTTCCCTTTATTCCCTTCCACTTGCCAAGCCAATGTACTCAAATAGTTTAGCTGTGCCTCGAATCAACCAACCTCAAATCTTTTGGAGATGGCACCTTCACTTCGTATGCTTCCAAAGCCTGAAACTTACTCACGACTGACAAAATACATCCACTGGCGGGACGGCATTTAAAAAGAAGCTAGATGAGAATCCGTTCGTAACAGTATTTGCTGGGTTCTTGTTATTTTTCCTTAGTATGCTACTAAAAATATATGCATGCCGACACTGTGCATGTTGCCACGGCACCCTGGCAAAATAGCCTGCACACAAAACAGCCGAAGAAAAAATAGCCCCGGCAAAAACCCACAGAATAACTGCAAGAATATTTTACAAATTTTTTTATATTGCCATTAGCTTATAACACAGAACATATTCAAGTAAAAGAATGAAAATTGTTTTTTTAAACGTTTTATTGAAAATGTCAACATGTGAAAGTGTAGTGAAATAGTTTCATTTTGCAAAATTACAAATAATTCAAAAATAATTTACTAATAACACATTTTTTTATTATCCCCACAGTGAAATTTCGGAAACAAACGAGTGATCATTGTGAAGCCCTAAGAGCAACCGCTGTAATCAGCTAGATATGACACTACCGCACCTATAAGGATAACTGTGGCCTGATGATGTGTTTTTACCCTATACGACATTTTTATTTTCTCAACTCGCATCTTTTTCCCTTTTACAACATTTTTAATTTTTCAACTCGTTCTCGTTAACACTCGAACTCGTTTCAAAACTAAAAACGTTGTAAAATAAAAAAAAAGCGCTCGTTTCAAAAATAAAAACATCGTATAGTGGTAAAAACACATAATCACACTCGTTCTCGTTAACACTCAAACTCGTTAATGTCTTTTAAGACTAGGATATCTGTTTTAAAATTCATTATATATTATATAGTAAATTTTTTTGTTGCGATTTTATTTTTATTTAAACAAAATATTTTTACCTTATATAGCAAGATGGTTTTTCCAATTAGACAAAGAAATTCTTTTGCGTCTGAGACAAGGAGATTAATGAATGTTGATTTTGATTTACCAATAACTAAATATGATCGTAAAGCTAAAAGAATTAGAAGAGAAAAAATAATTTCTTCAAATGAAGCGAGAGGACTGATGGATATTGATTTTGATCTTCCTTCAATTAAATATGTTGGTAAAACTGGAAGACTTAACAAGGTAGGATTTCCTAATCCAATTGTAACTGCTGGTGGAAATACTTTAATTTTACATATAATACTAAAAAATGGTTTGGAGACTTCGAGACTTTAAGAGAATCACTCAGATATCAAACAAAATTATTGCTTAATAGAGTTAGAGAAATATGGCCTTTCATTAGAATTCATTTTAGAGTATCATTTGATATGAAAACTTTTGATACTGGTGAAACTGAGAGAAGAGGTTCTCAATCCAAATCAATTTTAACTATGGATAGCGAATCACCAGATGAAATTTATGATAAAATAATGCTTGCACTTGGTATAAATTCTGAGTTACTAGTTGAGAGAGGTGTTGGTTCTGGTTGGCTATTTATTGGCTTTCATTCATTTTCAGTTGTTATATCTAAATATATTCCAATTGGTGGTGGATCATATGTTGAAACCCCTGATTATCTCACTAAGAAAAAGTGTGTTACTAACATAAAAAACTATGATGATGAGTTTTGTGCACTATGCTGTGTTTTGAGAGCTCTAAATCCAGTAGAAAGAAATAAATGGAAGACAAATGATTTAAAAAAAATACTAAATGAGCAATATCCTAGTTTAATTAGTGAAATCGAGTGGCCAATGAAAGTTAAAGACACAAATAAACTAGAGAAAGCTATGAATGTTAGCATAAATGTTTACTCGTGTGGGTACACAGAGTCAAGAGTTTCTCCTTTAAGAGTAGTTAAGAAAGCTGACGAGATTCCAAATAGACATAGTAATCTGTTGCTTATAACAAGTGGTGATATCGAACATTATATTTTGATTAACAATTTTAACGCTTTGTGCAGACCATCTAGTTCTGGAGGAAAACAATATTACTGTCATCGGTGTTTAAATAGATTTTTTGAAAAGCTTCAAGTAGATGAACATTTAGAAATATGTGATAGCATAAACTCAGGAACAACAATATATGCAATGCCAGACGAACATAATAAATGTATATCCTTTGATTCATTCAAACATCTTAATGTATGTCCTTATGTTTGTTATGCAGACTTTGAATGTTTAGTGCAAAAAGGCGAACACGATGACCACTTTTCAACACACACACCATGCTCTGCAGCATATGTTATAGTTGACTGGAATGGTGAAGTTGTTGATAGGTTTTTAAACGTTGGTCCTGATTGTGTGAATACTTTCTTAAAAAGATTATTTGCTGTATCAGATTTTTATAAAACTAAACTAGTTGAATTTTTTTTAGATAGCATGATGATAGATTTAACTGATGATGAAATGAAAGCACACGATGATGCAATTTTCTGTTGGATGTGTAAAGGTCCTTTTAATCAAAGAAATAATGAGTTGAGAAAAGTATTTGACCATTGCCATTTAAAAAATAAAGATAGAGGTGCTGCACACCACTCATGTAACTTTAAAGCAAGCATGGACTTTAGAAAATGGCAATTACCTGTTTTATTCCATAACTTTAGAGGGTATGATTCACATATTATTGTTAAAGCACTAGAGAATTTTAGTGTTGAAGCAGAACCAATTGCAAATAATTTAGAAAAGTACATGATGCTCAAAGTTGGTGATTTGGTTTTTAAAGACAGTATGCAGTTTATGATCGGGTCATTAGAAACTATTGCTTCAACAATGGGAAAAACAATTGATTGCTTTCCAATTTCAAATAAAGTTTTAAGCGAAAAGTATAAAGAAAAAAATCTTAATCTTCTTACTGTTAAAGGAGAATATCCTTATGAGTTTATGGATTCTTGGGAAAAATTTAAGTGTGATTCTTTACCTAGTAAGGAATCTTTTTACTCTAATGTTTATATGGAAGGAATATCAGACGATGATTATAAAAAAGCAAATGATGTTTGGAAAGAATTTGATTGCAAATCATTCATTGATTATCATGATTTATATTTAATCACGGATGCTCTGCTGTTAGCAGATTGTTTTGAAAGTTTTAGAAAAGGATTGATATCTAAACTAAAATTAGATCCTGCAAACTTTGTTACAACACCAAATTTTTCATGGAGTACTGTGTTTTGGTATTCTGGTGTAAAAATTGAGTTATAAACAAACAGAGAAGTTTATGACACATTTAAAAAGTCAATTCGTGGTGGAATTTGTCAAGTTAATAGTAGATTAGTTAAAGCAAACAATCCTATGGTACCTGGATATGATTCTAGCAAACCGACAAGATGGATTACCTATCAAGACGCTACAAGTTTATACCCAACAGCAATGATGGAACTTCTTCCACAAGGAGAAATTGAAGAGTGCTCAATTGATGGATGGGATAGAGAACAAATACTATCATTACCTGATGAGTCGGATGTTGGAGCTTTCTTTGTTGTTGATATTGAATATGATCCTAAAACAAAAGAGTACTATCATGATTTACACAATGAATATCCACTATGCTCGTCTAACAGAGTTGCTGACTGTAGTGAGTATTCTAATTTTCAAAATAAATTTAAAGTAGGTGCATGTAATGTTCCAAAACTGATGTATGACTTTTCATTAAAAAAGATTATTTAATCCACTATAGATATTTAAAGTTTTGTTTAACACACGGAATGATAGCTACAGTAAAAAAGGTTTATAAATTTAAGCAATCTAGATGGTTGGAACCACTCATCCAAATGTGTGCTGATATGAAAGCAGCAAATTCAAATAAAAAATTCTTGAGAAATCTTTGGAAGTTGATAATGAATGCATTTTATGGCAAAACATGTGAAGATGCTGAAAAAAGGGTAAAAACTTATTTGATTAGCGTTATTGATGAGATAGGAAATTATTATTAAAAGAATACGAGATCCTAGAATGGTAAACTTTAGAGATTTTAGCAAAACGTTAACAATATTTCAAATGAATCAATCAAAGACTAGGTTAAATAAACCAATGTTTATAGGAAGCGCAATTCTTGACTTATCTAAATTACATATGCAGAAGTTTTATTATGATGTTATAAAATAAAAGTATAACAAAAAAGTTTAGTTAATCTATACAGATACAGATTCATTGATTATGGATATTGAAACACCTAATTTATATGATGATATGAAAATATGCCTGAATGGTTTGCTGAAGATACGATTGGAAAATTTAAAGATGAAACAGAAGGAAAAGTAATTGCTGAAGTATGTGCTTTAAGACCAAAACTCTATTCAGTTAGTATCGTTAATGCAGAAAGAAAAGCAGCTGCAAAAGGAGTTACAAAAGCAGTTTTAACTAAAACAATGGGTCATGACACTTTTGTCAATTGTTTAACAGATAGTGTATCAATCTTCAACGGAAAAAAATTGATGGTTTTAAAGAAAAACAGATTAGAAAGTTCTATAAGATATCGCAGAGTAAACACGAGTTATTTACTGATAAATTAGAAAAAGTAGCACTATCAGCTTTCGATTCAAAACGATACTGGTTAGACTGTGGAATCTGTAGTTATGCTTATGGACACCATAGAATTGCTGATGCATTGAGTAACAATCTAAATCCAGGACGATGTAATACTTGTGATATTGGTGAATTAAAGAATATTAAAGCCACTAATATAGATGCCAAAACGAAAGAGTGAAAAAATTGCTGAACCTGAAGCAAAAATAAAAGTCGAACATGATATTCGAGAAACAACAAAAGAGTTATATGAATTACAAATAGAAATGGAATATGACAGAGCAGAAGAAGAGTTAATTTTTGAGATGGCAGGAATAAATTTAAATTAATAAATAAAATTCATTATTATAGAAATGGAAAATTTTGAATATGAATATGAAGAGTCCGACAGCGATGATCCTGATTACAATCCAGAATACAAAAGTGAATATGAAAGTGATGAGTCAGAATATTCAGATGCTAGCGAAGAAGATGAACCTAATGAATACGATTACGTAAACGAAGAAGATGAACTATACAAATTTATATTTATATAGAATGGATGTTTCTAGAATTCTGAGTTGCGAACAATCAAGAGATATGGCTCTTAAAATTTGTCTACAAAAGTTAAAGAGAGTAGATCAGAGAATTGTCAAGCATTCACTTGATAAACTTATTCCAGACTTGGATAGCTCGTACACTGCCGTTCTTATTGAGATTTGCGATACCTGTGATAAACTAATGGAATGCAGAAGTAAAATAAATGAAATGTTGACAGAAGCAGAAAAGAAATAAAAAACTCCAAAAACTAAACAGGGCGTTCAGATTAATTAGTTAATTTTGAATTAAATGTTTTTCTTCATAGTATATATATATATATATATATATATATATATATATGGATCCAGAAATAACAAATTATAAAATTAGTAATGCAATTCAAGATATTAGTCAAGGTAGAAAATTAAAATTAACTGATAAACTTATTAAAATTATATTTGAAATGTGTACCCATGAAGATAAATATGAGGAACTTAGAATTAAAGCAAGAGAGTTAATAAAGAATTAGATGTTTTGTATTTTTTTTTATAATAGTATAGGAAATGTCGGCAACAGAAGTATCTGACCCCAATCTTGCTACATCTGCAACTCTGCTGAAAGCATATGTTGACTATCTTGTAAAGTCTAGAATGACTGCTTATGATCAACAGACACTCGACTCAGATATCTCAATTATGACAGATACATCTGTAAAAAAGTTTTATATTGATGAGTGTGACATTAAAGCACAAAAGGTAATCGATTCTGGAATGGCAAGTATAACAAGCGATCTTGAAGCAACAGTTAGAACTAAAGTTGATACTCTTCTTGATACACATGGAGAAATCTCTAGTTATACAACATGGATTGCTAGCCAGTTACCAACACTTTCAACAGTTATCTCAGACGTTGCAGGAATGAAACCAGATATCTCTGGAATTGTTAAGGATGAATGCTATGCAATTCTACCTGATATATCTGATGGAACTAGTGCCAGACAAAAGGCAACACTTGCTGCTCTAACTACCCCAGCTGCTCCAGAGGATGTCGCAGATCCAAATGTGCCAGTTTCTGATACAATTCCAACAACCACATTGTAAATAATTTATTTATATAGAAATGAATGTAGAAACTAGAAGTAAAGATTGTCTAACAGTTGCACAAGGTCAACAGACTATACAAATTTGCTCATATCCCATGGGAAGAATTGAAGATATTAGGAGTACACTATTAGAAGCATTAAAATTAGTTTTAGAGTACAAAGCTTTAAGAGTAAATCATTCAGAAAAAGAAATGGCATATATATTTACAAAAGTTAGAGATGGATCAATCTTTTCAGAGTTTCTTAAAGATTTGAAAATAGATAAAATAAATAGTCTAAAATCAGAAGCATACTCTAAAAAATAGAGTTAACAAAACAATTAACAGGAAAAGAATATAGTATTCCAACAGAGCTTATTAAAGAAAGCCTAGATTGGAAAGTTTAACTTATAACACCCTCAGCTAAAGTAATTTCAATAATATCTGAAGCACTTGGAGTTATCATATTATTATAATTTAATACAGGAAAATTTATAGTTATTAAAATATTATTAGGATAAACATCGAATTGTGTTACATAGTCACTTGATAACAACATATAATCGTTTTCAACTCCGTAATAAGTGATATTAAGAAAATTAGAAACAAAGAAATTTGGTGAGTATATTTTGTGATAATAATCTCTAACTATAAAACTTCCTACATTACCAATATTTAAATTTAATTCCATTTTAAAATCAAGATATTTTACTCTAGTCAGATTCACATCCTTTAATATAATCGATTTTTGAGTTATTTGTTTCGCTGTAACACTTAAGAATGAATAACTTTCTCCAAAAATTGTTAAAGGCATAAAAGGACTATCGGTATCCATATCATAAAGATCTTTTATTCTCAATTTTACTTTTGCATAATATATTGGTATTTTTCTTATATCAATCATTCTAGCTAAGTAATGGTCTCTATTGTAATCTAGATAACTATTAAAACCTGACAGATTTTCTATCTTACTGAAACTCAAAGAACCTGCATCAATTTGTGGAGGACTACCACGAAAAAATCTATAAATATCATCATTAGCTAGATATATATTAGAAACATAAACTAATTTTTTACCATTATTTATTTGACCTACAACTATTAGTTCATCAACTGCTAAATTACCATTTACTGCGAAATCTGCCTTAGTATCAACGTACTCTTTTGTTGCAATATCATTATCTTTTATCGGAGCTAGTACATTAACATATTTTTGTGAGTTTGCGGATATGTTTCCTCTTATTACTTGGTCTGAATCTTTTCTTACATAGTTGTTGTCGGCAAATGATTTTCCAACAGCTTCTAAAGGATCTATATTACTTCCAAGATTTACTATTCTATTTTTTGACATATCTAATGTTCCAATCATTTGTAAATCTTTTCTGCTTAGCATTATGCTATTGCTATATAAACAGTAACATTTATTTCTCTATCTAAAAAACTTGATCCAGATATAAAAGTAGAATTAGCAACTATTTTTTACTATCATCTAACATATAGCTACCATACAACTGATCAGCCTGTGCTGTTAATGTTGATGGTGGAGGCATAAGTACTTTTGTTACTCCAGAAACTTCGTACACCACTCCAATAACAAATAAACCTCTTTGAATTGCAACGTTGTTAATGTTCGCATTCCATCTGCCACTAATTGTTCTGCCATATATTTGTGTAGTTAGTGAGCTATCCATTATTCCTTTAAAATTTACAGCTGTAACATTTCCACTTATTTTCCGTAGATAGCCAAGATTTACTCCATCATTCAGATTTACAGGATCACTTTGTATAACAATTGGATTATTATTAATATTTAAAGGTCCGTTCATTATTTGATTATTGTATTTTACAAAATTTTCATCCATATATCCAACAGTTGCAACATTATAATCACGTAATGGAGTTACTGTATTATTAAGACTTAATGTTCCAGTTACAATTAAACTTCCATTAACATATCCACCATCTTTTGATATTTTAGTATCTGCATAATCTTTTGTAGCAGCATCACTTGGATTAGTAGGATTATCAAGATCTATCACTCTATGATTATTCATATCAAGATCTCCATCAGCAGTCGTACCTCTAGATACTTTTGTAACAAAGTTTGTATCAATATATTTTCTGTTTACAGCATCTGTAGAGTCAATAGGATCTCCAAGATTTTTTATTAGATTTTGATTCATATTTAAAGATCCATTCATAATATCTCCAGTCTTACGAATGTAATTTTTTTGGCTAGATCCTTTTCTACGATATCCAAGCGACATTATATACAATAGTAATAATAAAATCAATATATGTAATATTACTCGCAACTCTTAAATTATCTATCATATATGTGCAGGTTCCATCAATATTTACAACTAAAAGAAGAGTACCAGATACACCATAAGTGTTGTCACTAGTTAACTCTAAAAATGTCCCAGTAGTATTAGAACACCAAAGAATATTGGATACTGTTTGAAAGTTTGCTACTGGACCAGCAGCAAAAGTTTTATAAGGTGTTGCATAGCCTACAACTTGACCTTGTAGATTAAAAACTTCAATATCTGCAGGATTTGTTTTTAATGTAGAACTTTCTGTTCCTGTTTCATTTACATCAATATTAAATATGTTTAATGGAACAATAATTGAATCATTTGTAAAACCAGTAAGTCTTAAGTATAAAGTAGAGCATTTATAAGAATCAACAGATTGCTTTGTTACAACATCTGAATTTTTTAAAGAGGTAATTCTGTTTGATCCTAGATTAAGAGTACTATTAAAGTTGCCATTGAAAACTTGAGTCATACTGTTTAGTAAACCATAGTTTATTACTTTGTAAGGCCTAGAATCTTGAAAATCAGTTCCATCAGCAGATATTCCAGATATTCCTTTAACATTCTTACAATTCAACTGAGATAACATTTTTGCGCTATTCTTTGGAAGTAAGTCACTTAAGTTAGAAACAGAAGCTATTTCTCCTGAAACATTACTTGCCACAGTATTTAAAAAGTTTGAATTGAGAGCATAATCTAATCTTATTGCATCTCCATCATTTACTGGAAAACCAAGGTTTGTAATTCTATTTCCATTAGCATCAAGGTCGCTAAAAGTATTCCCATTAATCTTACTAATATTATCCATTCTTATATATATGGAAAAAATAAAATCTGGCTTAGATACCACTAAAGAAGTATTATCAGGAACAACAACTGCAACAGAACTAGGATCAAAAGCGATAATAAAAGTAGCTCCAAAGATTGCATTAAAGCTAAGTCTAAAAGCTTCAAATAGGATTGCAACAATTGTTCCAAAAGTTTTGCAGTCATTCAAAGTAATTGGAACTGCGACAAAAGCACTTGGTGGATTTCTATCAGGAATAACAGGAATTGTAGATTTAGGATTATTCATAAAAGAGATCGTAGATGATATTGCTTCAGGAAAATATGGCAATGTATTTTGGAAAACAATTTCAGATAAAAAAGGACTGTCAAAAATGGTAGCATCCTTAGAGGTTGGCTATTACATAAACGAGATTTTGCTAGAAGCAGAAAGAGCTAAATCTGATTGGTACTTAGATCCTAGTAAATTTCTTTCAGAGACATTCGGAGAGGAAATATCTTGGGATGCTTCCCAATTAGATACAAAAGCTTGGAGTAAGAACTTTCTTGAAGTGAGATCAGGAGGATTTTTACCTGCAATTCCAGCAATCATAGCGAGTATAGCTTCAATTATTGGCGCAGTTGGCTTGGGAGTTTCCATAGCTGTAACTGTAGCAGGATTGATTAAGAAGATTATTGACAGTACAATGTATACAGCTAAGTCACCACCAATGAATACGCATGAAGAACGAATGAGTGCTTTGAGTTTACAAAATGAAAGACTAAAGAATGCAATTGTAGATATACAAAATATGATAGAATTACTTGATAGAAACATTGATATCGATTTGAGTGACAAAGTGCAAAACTCTGAGGTTAAAAACAGATTAGATTATCTTAAAACTGGAAAACAACTTATAGAAGTATCAGGAGTAAGCTATTCGGATGGGTTAAAAGAAGATATAAAAAAAGTAGAAAGTAATACAATTGGAGGGAAGAAATCGTGTGACTATAAAGCTGAGAGTGCAATGTTACTAGCTAATCTGTTCGCACAAGGTAAATCACAAGAAGAAATATATAATAAAATGATAAAACTAAGAGATGATTTGAAAAAACGCTGTAAGAATTAAAAGTCTGTGTAGCGAACAATTCTGTAATCTTCTGTTAAAGTGTAAGTAAAATTGAGTTGAGCGAAACTTAGATGCAAACGTATTGCTGCGATATCGCGTGCTTCAGCTGCATCTTCTGCAGATTCATAGTAGCCTAAATGATAACTGGTATTATCTACTTTAATGTATGATTTATATTTTTTGCTCTTTTATCAAAACAGACACCAATATATTTAGATTTATTATTTTTTGTATTCCCCTATTTCTTCGATTTTCCAATTGCGTTGCAACTCTTAGATTAGAAATCATATTATCAGATTTATCTAAGTTTTCATGATCGATCTGAAAAACAGGCATCTCTTCTTTCATTATAATCCATGCCAATCTATGGCCTTTATATCGTTTTCCGTCAATAATTATGATTCTATATCCATAACTGTCAATACTTCCGGCCTCAGCTCCAATAGTTGCCCTACCTCTTTTGTTTATCCTCCAAAAGAATCTGCCAGTATCTGGTTCATATGTAAGAAGTTCCATAACTCTAGATCTAAGTTCTTCAAATTGATTCATTTCTTAACATATAATAGTTTAATTTGTCTTTAAATAAAATTTAATTTATTATAGAATGGAATACCATGAGGCAAAACTAAACCTATCAGAACATCAAGCAAACTTAATACATAAGTCAAATAAACCTATTTCCATAAGACTAAAAAAAGAAGATCGATCAGGTTCAATTCCAATCTTTGTAACAAAAACACAACTAAATAAAATAGAAAAGTGCAAATCTAAAAACACTGATCTACAATTGAATCTAAGTTTGAAGCAATTGAAACAGAATAGAAAAGTTGGTAAGGGTTTAGTAGATATAATAAGCAAACTTACTGGCAATCGTGAAATTCACCTAAAACTCCCTTCAGGAGTAAAATCTGAATTTGTTCCAGGTGGAAGTTTTAACAATACTGGTCGTTACTCACATGCCGGACCGGGAACCAAATTTACTCAAAGAATGCAGCAAGGCTATGAGGGCATTAACGACTTAGATCGAGGTGCTTTAGTCCACGATAGTCTATATACCGAAACTTCATCTATGCCTGAACCTAAAAGAACAGAAATAAGAAAATTGTCAGACTTGGTATTAGCTGAGTCTGCTGCTAGAATTGCGCTAGATCCAAAACAACCAAATTACGTACGTAAAGATGCTAAGACAGTTGCGGCCGTCATGGCTGCGAAAAGCAAATTGGGCTTAAGCATTGCTGGTGGATTAAACGATTCATTTGCTACTGATTTTCTAAAAGATAAAATAAGTAATCCTGCTAGCCTAAATAAGATAAAAAATTATGCTCGTGGAATCGTTGATAGGATGCTTGATATAACTCGGAAAAAGATCTAAAAAAATTTAACTTAATAACTAACTTTTAAAACTCTGCTGGATTGAACATTGATCTCTTTGGAGAACTATAAACTTTCACTTGGTCAATCTTTAGTCTAATATTTAATCTTTCTTCATTATTATAATATTCTTTTGAAACATAACTATCATCAAGAATTCCAGTGATACAAAAATCATTTCCTAATTTTTTAATTACATCTGCTGGACTAGATACTTTAATTTGTTTATTATTTTCATCGAACATAATACTAGGTTTCTTTCCAAAATCAAATCTAATTCCAACTGTTGACCTTGCACTAGCATCAAATGCTTTGAATTCTAATTGTTCACTCGATCTATCTACAATGTTTTGAATATAAGGAAGTGATTCTTCTGTTATATACATCCATGCGCTAAGATAAGGTTTTGAATCTTTTGAAATTTTCTCTTCAACATGAACGTGTGCAGGCTTTCCTTTTGGGATAACAACTGCAGAATTTTGGAGGACCACAAATTTCTTTTCTTGATTTTCCATTCTATATAGTAGAAATATTTTGTTTAATTCAAATTATTAATTGCATGACTGTACCAAAATCGACAAATTCCATTAGTTTAAGGAAGATTAAGCACCTCATTCCACAATCCGTTTGATTAAACTTTTGCAGTTGAAACGTTTGAAAACTTGGTGTAACACCGAAATAATTAATCACTTCTGGCATTGGAGGAGCACCGAACGAGTAAAACAAAACATCGATTCCCTATTTTTTTAAGAGCTACCCAATGATATATTGCTAGATCTGATTTACCAGTATTTCAAATAAGGCACTCATTCTGTTCTGGAGAACTTAGTTCATCTCTTGCAAATACACCTCTGAAATTTTTTATATCTAATTCTTTCACATAGTTATTTATTTCGAGATCAGTTAGTGGTGTACTTTTTACTTTTTTTTTTAAAACTGTTAATAGTTTTTTTTAGTTCAGAAAGTAGTTGTTCTTTACTCATCTCTCCGCCTAACTTTCTACCATGAGCTAGAACTCCGGTACCTAACTTTTTCCCATGGGCTAAAACTCCACTGCCACTCTCTGATCTTAACTTAACAAACTTTGACTTTTTACTTTCACATATAACACAAATTGCTTTAATCCTTCCTCTAAGACCTTTTGTACTATCGATCTCTACATATTCCTCATGAATGCTATCTGTTGGCTTCTTACATTTCAAGCAGTAAATTTCCATTTCTATAATATAAAAACTTTTTTTAGTATAGGAGATGTCTCTTCGAGTGAGGGCGTTTAATTTTGGACAAGATGTGGATACTGGTCATAAAGAACCTTTACCAAATGTTCCAATCAGAGCTTTAGTTTTAGGTCCAAGTGGTTCAAGTAAATCACAACTTATCATGAATTGGATATTTTATGGAATGGTTAATTATGACAGTTGTACAATTATTGCTTCAAGTTTAGACCAAAAGTTGTATCGTGGACTTATGTCAATGACAAAAGAAAACAAAGCTTACTCATGGGTGAATGGTATTGATGCTATGCCAGAAGTAGACTCCTATAAGAACTGCAAGAATGTAGTTGTACTTAATGATTTAATGACTAAGGATCAGACAAAGATACTAGACTATTTCACACGAGGAAGACATAAAGCTTTAAACATTTTCTACCTTGCTCAAGGCTTTACAAATATACCTAGGAGAGAAATTAGAAACAATGTAAATTTAATAGTAATCTTTAAGCAAAACACAACTGACATTGAGTATATCCGTGATGCATACGTTGGAGATATTGATAAGAAACAATTTAGAGAATGGGTTAACTCTTGCACTAGAAACCGTTTTGGATATTGCGTGATAGACCTAACTAAGACTGAAAGTGAAGGCAGATTTTGGTCTGTTGATTCAGATGGAAAGCAATTAATGACATTTTTTGATTCTTAATAGATATAGTAAAATGCTTAATGGAAAAATTTACTCAAGTGGTAAAAAAACCTTACAAAGGAAGTGTTCAAGAGGCATTAGATTATGAATCTAAACTGCAAAACCTGCAAGATTTAATTGATGCAAACATTCTAGAAAACTCCAGTGAGATACAAAGAATAGAATCAGAAATTGCTGTAAGAGATTCTGCTGAGCATAGAATAAACGAGCAAGCATTAGAGAGATCTACTGATAACTCAGGTAAAGTTGTTGTTGAGAAACTTAAAAGAATTAGACCTAAACTTGCTTTACAGATAGAAAACAAAGAACAACTGCAGAAAGTTTTAGAATACAAACAAAAACCAGATATATCAAGCACTATTCAAAAAGCAAGAACGGCTGTTAGTGAAGGAAAGCATAAAAAAGCAATTATTATAGCAAATCAAGCAAAGACATATGCAGCAAATCCAGAAATACGAGAAGCTATTGATGTTGCTCAAAAAGGTTTAGCTGAGGAGTTTAATATAAATCCAACTACTGGCACTCCAAAGAAAACTGTTGCAGTACAAGATTATGATAAATCTGAACTAATTAAAATACTTAAAGAAAAAAATGGATATGTCCCAAGTTATGTATCAAGAATAATAAATGAAATTGATAGTACAAATAAATATATAAAACTATATGAGCTAGGAGTAAAACTTACTAATAAAAATCTTAGTCTTTCCAGTGTTATTGCAGAGCTAGACAAAAAGAAAAAAAGAAAGAAGTGTTAAAGAGCAAAGAGTTTTAGATTATTTAAGACCAAAAGTTGGCAAAGGAATAGAAATAATTCCATTAGTTGTAAAGAATGATTCAGAAGTATTTAATAAGATTGAATTGTGGATTCGCGAGCTTGCTTCTGGAAATACTGGTTTAGTAAATTCTATTAGTGCTGCTGTTTATTACCTTGCAAAATCTAGAAAAGTTCCAAAGTCATATGTTGCTAAAACTAATAAACTTTTATATGATATATAGAAAATGTCAGATCTTCTTGATGTGGTTAAGGATATTCTAAAGAATGTTGAGGCAATCAAAAAAGATACCATTACAGGCAAGGAAGGATACGTTTTTAACGTAACTGGAACTACTAATCCTATTAGAGTAAACACCAACAACCCAATAAGGCTTAAGAACAAAAAATGTAAGGTATGCTTTAAAAAGTTTGTTGGAACTAACTCTATCAAAAATATAACATCTGAAAATAATACTTTTGTTTACAGGATTACAGGTGGATCTGATAGAATAGTAAGAATACCACCTGGTATATATGCAGCTGTTTCTGATGATGTAAATATTGGGATTGCTGATACAATAAATAATTCTATTTTATTATCTGGAAGTGATAAGTTTGTTTTAGGTATTGATACTGCTACTTCTAATTCTTGGATTACTATGCCTGCTGGGTTTACATTTGCTGCTACTAAATCTACCATAGCTCCATTACTTGGATTTATTGGAACTGTTTATACAACTGATAAAACACTTCCACTATCTAAATATACTGCAGCTCCTGGAAAGCAGTTCACGCAAGTAGTTGTAGATCCTGGAGAGAAAATTACTTCAGAAAATGAAGTTTTTGTTTCTGACTTGAATTTAATTCTTATAAATTGTAATTTAGTTGCAAGTGGAACAAGTTATATAAATAATATCGAAACACAAGCTCTAAAAAGTTTTGCTTATAATTTTTATCCTTGGGAACAAATGGTATATGAACCAAACACTCTTGAATATCACAATCTTGTTGGAGAATCTATTTCTGATATATTGATTACAATTACAGATCAAAATTTGAAAGTTCTAGATTTTGGCTCGCAACAAATTACTGTTGTAATAGAAATTATTGAAATATAATATAAGAATGTCTATAAGAATTACTGGGACAATCAGTTCAGATTCAAAGGCTCTTGTTCCTCCATTAATGCTTGGATCTGATTCTGGTTATAACAAAATAGGCTTACGGAGAGTTGAGTTTACGTATACAAACAGAATAATATCAAATATTACTACTGGAGTAAACGATATGCTTTGGTATAGATCAAATATTGTTAATCGAGACAATTATTCTATTGCAGTCCCAGAGGATATTATGATAGTTCAAAACTTGTTACTTACCTAAATAATTGCTTTAATACTAGCAAAAGCATTTTTAAATCCAACAGGTAGACCTCCAACAAATGGAATAAAATTTAGTGTAGATACTGATGATAAAATAATTATGCAAATTGGTCAAGACTATCTTGTGCTTCTTGGAACAAATTCTGGAATAATCAACTCTATTGGAGATACTTTAGGTTTTAGTTCAAACCTGCAAGGCACATTCGATTCTGCAATGGTTGGTGGAACTCCATATGAAGCTATAGAAAAAGCTATGTATTTTTCTGGTACTTATAAGGCTTGGAATAAAATGCAGTTACCTGATAGTTCTGGAGTAAAATGGATAAGTATTGATTGTGATCTTGTAGATCCTAGTAAGAACTATGTCGAACATAAAAAAGGATTTTTAGAACAATCATCATCTTTATACTTAATTGATATCAATGATGTTAATCCAGGAGAGAAAATTGATGTGCAAATTCCAAATATTTTATTCTTGCCTACTCGCGGAGACATTGATGGTGTAAGTAGTATTAAAATTAGTTTAACCGACCAAAATAGAAATACAATAAATACTATTACAGATATTATAGCTACAATAGAAATTTCAAAATAATATAGGATGGGTAGCTATGCTAGAATTGGCCATGGAAGGATAACTGGTGGAAAATACCATGGTTCTGGTGTACTTGATAAGATTATTGATGGTGTTGGAAAAGCAGCGCCTGTGCTTACTGGACTAACTGGACTTAGCATGAACATTGCTAACAAAGGTATTGAGATGCATCAGGCTAGAAAATTAACTGAATTACAAACAAAGAAAGAAAAGATTGACCAGGAGTGTGCTAATAAACGTAGAGACATTGATGATAAAGCTGAAGAGGAAAGAAGAAAGAAAGAATATGAGTATGAATTAGAAAAAAGAAAGAAAGAAGAAGATTATGATAGAAAGCTCAGAGAGATTGATCTTGAGATAAAACGAGCAATGCTTGATAAACTTAAACCAAAAAACAAAAAGAAATACAAAGCAAAAATGGAGGATTCTGAAACTGAAGATTATTCAGAAACGTTAAAGGAAAATGATCCTAAGGCTTACAAAGAAATAGAAAGAGTTATAAAAGAGAAATCTGCTGTTCCTGCACTTATGCCTGCTCCAAGAGCTAATGGATATGGCGGATACATGAGAAAAATTGGTGCTGGTTTATACATTCAGAATAAGAAATGAATTTTTACTTTTTTATATAGAGAAGAAATGGCAAGTGCACCGATTGACACCATACTCGAATTGGGAGATCCTTGGTTTCCTAATTATAAGATTAAAGATTACCAATACAGAGAGTTTTATCAGAGTAATGGAAATGAGACAGATGATATTGCAAATAAACTAGTTACATTCACTGTTCCTGGAGAACAACAACTATGCTATGTTTTATCTGATGCTTATCTATTGCTTGAAGGGCAACTAAGAGTCCAGACAGCTGCTAATGGTGTCTATAATGCACCTAATAAAAACCTTGCTGCTGCTCTTGTTAACAATGCTGGAGCATGGATGTTTAGTTCAATGAGAATTAGACTTGGTGCTGAGGAAATAGAAAGCTATTCATTGAAAGAAGGCCCTGGAAGTGTATCAACTCTTATGGGTTATCTCACTTATCCAAATGATTACAACCGAACAGAAGGACCTGCAACTGGATGGAAAAAAGATGAGGCAAACTCAATTGAGGATTTTTATCCTACTACTCCTAGCAATGGTGGAAATGCTATAAATGATAAAAGCTATCCTTATTTAAGCCCTCCCGCATCTTTAGCAACTGCTTACAATAACGGTTTTATATACAGAAGAGGACTCTCAAATATCTTAGCTGATAATCCTGGAACTTTTAGTATTTCACTTCCACTTTCAAGACTGTCTGGATTTTGTGCTGACATGAATAAAATTCTTTATAATATTCCTTTCACACTTGAAATGACACGCACTGGTGGTAGTGATTTTGATGCTATTATGACTGGTCCAACAGGTGCAGCTGCTAATACTACAAATGCGATTTTATCAAGAGGAGGGGCTGCAGCAAATGGAGAAGGAGTTTGGACTGCATTCAAAATTAGTATGTCAAAAATGAGACTGATGGTTCCTTGTGTTAGTCCTAAAGAAAGCATTCACAGAGCACTTGCAGATGTATCAAGTGAGAGAGCAAAGAAAATAAATTAGACTTAATTACAGAGTTAGACGTTATGAAAATATGACACTAAATAATTTCAACCAAGGTCTAAAATATACTAGAACTCTATCTGTACAAAATACTATTGATAAAGTCAGGTGGTTAATTGTTGCTGCTCAAAACACGAACAAATATAATGATTATACTGAAAATCCTTGCACATACAATCATTGTGATATTAAAAATGTAACTGTGCTTGCTAATGGTTCAAAGCAATACCCTACTGTTGCTAGAAGTAGCTTTCCTAGAGATGGAAAGTGTTCTACTGCATATTTAGATTTTACAGAGTTTAGAAAACAATATCTTAGATTGAATGAACTTACAGAACCAGTTGGTGCTACTTATCCTGAATGGTTAACACTTTACCCAATTAGAACCAGTTGGTGTTACTTATCCTGAATGGTCAACACTTTACCCAATTCATGTAATTGATTTGCAATATAATGATGAACCTCTAAGAATTACTTCCAAACTTGATGTAAGTATTGAGTTTAACGCTCAAATTCCTCCTGCTGCAGATGCTAATAGTGTTGCTGCTGGTGGAGCTGGTAAAGCTGCTATCCCTGCTACAAACATTATAATTCACTACTTAACTATCTGTGAGAACACTGCTGAACTTACTTCTAATGGTAATGGTTCACCATTTACCTGCAGTAAAGGAACATTTATTTATGATGGAACTGACATTTAAATAAATTTATTTTTAGAAATATAATGAATAAATTTGATTTTGTGCAAGGTTCAGATGAGTGGAAAAAATCAATGTCCTTGAATATTGGAGGCTCAGAGGTTTATTCAGTGCTTGGGAATGATCTAGTATTTGGTGATCAGACTGAAACTGATAAAGAATTAATTGCAAATAGAAAACTAAAAAAAATACATTGCTAACAATTCTAGTATTAGATTTCCTCCAATGATATTCGGTAAAGTATTTGAACCTATTGCTGCTAAGTTTTTAGAAATGAAACTAAAAGTAAAACTTAATAATGCAAATGATTGTTTTAGTAGTGATGGTGTATACAGATATTCTCCTGATGGAATAATAGATAGCAATACTCTAGTCGAAATAAAATGTTTATGGAGCAGAAATATTATTGATGATTTTATACCTAAACAATATCACGCACAATGCTTATTAGGTTTACATGTTTTAAAACTTAGTGAATGCTTTTACTCCGAGTTTGAGATTTTGGTTCCTGGATTGAATTGTGAAGAACCTCCGTCAGATTATGTAGCAGCTGGAAATGTAAGAATTCCTAATACTGATTTGGATATGCCAATTAGAGAACCAATTTTTATGCTATTGCTTAAAGATGAAAAGTATTTTGATTTTGAGTTTGATGTTATAAGCAAGTATGGCAGATTTAATAATAAGAAAGCAGATGATTATGATATAAAGTATTATATAAGAAAGTGTTTGATTCAAGTAGTTGAAGAAGATGATCCTTGCAGATTTTTGAGAATAGTTCCTATTGTGAAAGAAGTATTAGATAGATCGAAGATTTTAATTAGTAATTATATAGATGTCTCGAAGACACCATTGCAATGACTGTGTTAGTAGAATAAATGGTTATATTCTATCAGATTTTGATGCAAATGGAAATAGAATTATTAATATGAGAGATCCTGTGAATGATGGAGATGCTGTAACAAAAGCATATGCAGATGCTAATTTTATTGTAAATAGTGACACTTCTTTAAATTTACAGAATAGACCAATTACAAATCTTGCTGCAGGAGTTAATCCAACAGATGCTGTTAATGTAAATCAATTATCTAATTATGTCAAAAAATCTGGAGATACAATGACTGGAGATTTAAATATGAATAGTTTTGCTATTACTTCTACATATTGGAATTCTACTAATACTACACCAACAGTTCTTCCTGATGATTTTTGTGTAACTTATGGGGTAATGAAGCGAGATGTATTACTGAAGAATTCTCCTGCTACAACAAATTTGAATATGAATAATAACTCTATAATTAATGTTGCTGAACCTGTTAATTCTTCAGATGCTGCGACAAAGTCATATGTTGATAGTTCTGTTAAAAAAATAACAGAAGTCGTCGTACTTACATTTAATCCTAGAGCGATGAATTCTATTATTAGTATTTCTACTGCATACTCTTGGCAAAATAAGAATAGTCCACCTAATATAATACTTGGTGCTATGGTAGTTGGATAATCTAATTGTATACAATTAAAACCTAGCAGCGATACGACAATAGTATCAGGAGATATAAGAGCTATAAATACTTCTTCTAGTGGTATAGATTTTAAGTATTACGCGTATTTTAATAGATTGCCTGTTGATTATTATTATACTGATAACCTAGGAAATATGAAGGTTAATCTTTTAATTTCTTACATAAGTACCTGAGAAGTACAAATGAACCAGTAATACAATTAATTCTTTTAGTTTAGTTGCTTTACGCTTACCTTTTACTAATGGGAACAGTTTTGCAATATGCATTATTGATTCATGTTCTAAACAATGATGAATGCAGAATAGCTCGGAACACCTTTTTTAAAGTGTTTCTTTGCTAAGCAGTATATTTTTGTAGGTAGTTGTTTAGAATATTTATTCCTTGCATAATAACAATCTGCGCAAATGATTATTTTGTTGTTTCTTAAAATACCACAATCGAATTCTGTTTCTGTACTATCTAAATCGCACATATCGCAACGCATTTCATACTTTAACTTTGGCCTTCGTTTAACCTTTTGGCAAACTGGATGACCTGACTCTAAGTATTCAATTTCGCTAAATGTTGTCGAACAGCTTTCACAAAATATTTCCATTTCTATAGAATGTCATTTTTAACTCTAAATGAAAGAAAAAAGGAAGGGAAATTTAATCCAGAGTCTGATATAAGTCAGATATTCAAGCCAAGACCGAAAGTAATTCCAAAAGGTTTCTTTGATACAGCTAAACCTAATGAAAGTCATCAAGCAGACATTTTGTATATGCCAAATGATTCTGGATACAAATATGCTTTGAGTGTTATTGATGTTGCTAGCAGATATAAAGACTCGAGACCACTTAAAACAAAGTCTTCAAAAGAAGTAACACAAGCTATAACAGATATTTATACAAAGAGTTTATTGAAGTGGCCAAAGAAGATAACAGTAGATCCAGGATCTGAGTTTAAAGGAGAATTCATGAAAGAAATGAAAAGACATGAAACACAAGTTATAGAAGCTAGTAGTAAAAAGAATGTTGCACTTGTTGAAAGAATGAATAGAACTGTAGCAGAGAGAGCGTTTATTGCGCAATATGAAAAAGAATTGGAAAACACTAATAATGGAGATTTCACTAGAAATAAAGAATGGATTTATAATTTACCAAAGATTATTGATTATCTAAATAATAGCGTTACGAGATCTATTGGTGAAGAACCTGTAAAGGCGATAAAAAAAGAATGAGTAAAATTAAATATACCAAAATATCATAGAAAAGTTGGAGAACAAGAAAAATTATTAGAACTTGGAACAACTGTTAGATATTTACTAGAAGCTGGTGAAGGAGAAGATGAAAAAAGAAGAAGAGCTACAGATGCAATATGGAGCTTGACTAAACATACTATTGTTAGAATAATGGTATTGAAAAAACAACCGGTTAGATATTTCGTAAATGATGTTAAAAGGAGTTTTGTTAGTGAAGAACTGTAAGTGATTAAACAGGACTAATTTCTGTTTGTGAACGTCTTTCTATAAGATTATCAAACTCTTTTTTGTAACTACTTCATCAGATAAAGCATCTGTTATTTTTAAAATAAACTGTGTGTTAGAATCAAGAGTAAATCTTTTTCTTTTATCTATTTCAACTAAAACACCGTCAACTGCCATTAGCATAGCTGTTAGTGCTGAGATAGCTGAGACTGCATTAGTTATTTCAGGATGAATGTGAACATGTGTTGTAGAAACTGTAACTCCTAAAGCTACTAGTATATTTACAATTTTAAGTATATATCTTAATCTTGTTAACTTAGTTAGGCATGATCTAACTTTAATGTTATATGTAACTACTTCATCATATCTTTGAAGAGCAAACTTTTTCCTTAGATCTGCCATTTTCCTATAATTATTTAAAATTTTTCAATTCTTGGAAATTTATTTCTTAGATCCGACATATATTATCTACTACAATCTCCAAAACAAAAATCATGACTAAATCCATAATTTAAATCCCTGTTGTAACCAGATCTTTTATGATCATTATAAACATCGTGTAAGTCGTTGATACGATTTGTTGCTTCTAATACTAGTTTTTTATTCAACCAAGCATCATTTTTATCAATTTTGCTAATAGGTTTTGTATAACCTATACTTCGAAACATATCATATAGTCTATCAATATAATCACCATCAGTCTCGTTAAGTTGTTTTGGAATATTACCACCGAATGATAAAACCATTTCACTTTCTGATATGTGTCTTTTTTCATCACCATATGTCCAGTCAGAAAAACTAGGAAAAGGAACATCACACCTTCCGTAATCAAAATCTGTTCCTTTAATTTATGGAACACCTAATTCTTTAAGTTCTTCTTCATAAACATCTTTTGTCTTCAATAATTCTACATCGGTATCACAAAAACATTCATTAGTATTATGTTCACAATGATTATATTCTCCACTTTCTAACTTTGAATTAATTGATAAAATTTCTTTATATTTTTCAGGCCAAGTCATTTTTCTAATTTCAGATATTCTGCTTTTTCTATAATTGGAAATGTGTTCTTTTACTATACATATTCGTCGTTTAATAGCTTTAGTTACAACTTCTTGTAGTATATAATCAAAACTGAAAACCCTATAAATATTATCAAACAAACATGTATTGTCTTTTGGTAAAGTATATATTTTAACAAACTTATTGAGTTCTATGACAGTAGTTGGCACATCAATTCTTTGTAAAGAATGTTTATAAAATATATATTCAACTCTTTTTTCCAAATATTTGCTTTTTCTCCTTCTCTTCTAATCAATGTTCTAGAAATATAAGATAAAGGCATTTGCTATATAAGGTAAAAATATTTTGTTTAAATAAAAATAAAAATCGCAACACAATTTTTTACTATAATATATAATGAATTTTAAAACAAATATCCTAGTCTTAAAAGACATTAACGAGTTCGAGTGTTAACGAGAACGAGTGTGATGATGTGTTTTTACCACTATACGATGTTTTTATTTTTGAAACGAGCGCTTTTTTTATTTTACAACGTTTTTAGTTTTGAAACGAGTTCGAGTGTTAACGAGAACGAGTTGAAAAATTAAAAATGTTGTAAAAGGGAAAAAGATGCGAGTTGAGGAAATAAAAATGTCGTATAGGGTAAAAACACATCATCATGGCCTTTGGTGTACCGAACTGCTAAGCGCTGCTAGCCGAGTCACTGTATCGAACGCGGGCGGGCGTCCATCGCAGCCATAACTTTCAGACGGATTTGTTGATACGGCAGAATCTTGGAATTTCTTGTCTCGTTGGTCATGCTGTATGCAGCCCGGTGCCGCCATACACGAGATTATCTCCCGCGTTACCGCATGCTTATGAGACTTACTGCTAGCATGTGGCTGGGATGCTGAAGCACTGACTCTTGCCGGTGCCGAACTGGATGACGCTGCTCCGCCTCAGTCTGGGCTTACGAACGGAGCAGTGCATTGGAATTCGATCGCTGGACTTCGTCGTTGTTTCAAACGCGCCACCTAGGGCCACGTCGGTCGTTTTCTTTAGACGGTGCCACAGGGTAGCCACATCTTTTGTTACCCCTGGGTCGTTGCCTATGGATTTGGAGTTCGAGCTTCGCAGTTCAAAAGCAAAAGTACGGATTAACCAAAACGCGCATGCTTCTTGTAGGGCATACTTAAAATGCCTAGCAAGAGTTTTCCGAAGGCGCTACATGAGTTTATTATTACTGATTAACCGATCCAAGCGGCCTCATTTACATAGCAGCAAAAGAGCCTTCGCGGCTAACACCCACCTTGCAGGTTAGGTGTTGAAATCTTGCGTCAGGCAATCCCATATTTCCCACGGCGAGCGGGCGTCCGCTCGCCGTCGCTTAGCCACAACGAGGCTGCGGCTCGGCTGCCTCCTCCGGCGGCTCGGCTTCGGCGCCCGATGATGAGCGCTTCGCGGCCTGCAGCCGCTCGCGAAGACCCGCTCCCGACGGAAAGTCCGCGGGCTGCTGCGGCCACCAAAGCCGCGCCCCTACGAGCGGGCGCCGCCGCCGCGCGCGCTCTGCCGGATTCGTCGCCGCACGCCGCCCCGCCAGCCGCATCGCCAGCGGCAGCGTCTCCGCGCGCGCGCTCGCTCGCTCGCTCGCACCGACGCGACGCCGCGCGTGTCACGCTGCGGTCGACTCTAAGTGGGGGGGGGGGACCGATCCCTCTGGCGAGTCGCGCGGTGCGTAGCGGGTGGCGCGCCCCGAACGACTCGCCGGTAAGCGAGCGCGCTCCTACCGGGCTCATCGACTACGTCTTTTGGCAGCCTAGCGAGAAAAGAGAAGAGCCTTGCGGGGGGGGGGCGGGGCGCCGAGGCGCAACTTCGCCGGTGCCGAACCTTGTAGCGAAGCGAGAAGATCAGCTCGTTAGAAGCGCGCGGTTGGGCCGGATAGCGAAAGCGACCTACAGCCGTAGGGGTCGCCGGCCTTACCGTGTAAGCCCGCGCCAGCCCCGGGAAGCCGCCTGCTTTGGCTGGCGGCCAGCACAGTCAGATGATTGCAGTGCGCTGGTCATGAGAGCCTCGTTGCCGCTGGCGCTTGCGTCATGCTCTCTGCCTGTTCGCCCGAACAGATAACGACAGCCTCACTTCTTCCTCCTCCTCTACCGCGCGGAGCTGCCAATCCGATCAACGGCGGATTGGCTCAAGAAAAAAGTAACTACCAATTTTATTTATTTCTTAGGTATTCATTACACACTAAGTAGTTTTGCATTTCAGGTCTTCGTTAGTATGTTTTTATCTCAAAATTATCAACTTTGTCGGGGCTATTTTGTCGCGGGCTGTTCTGTGTGCAGGCTATTTTGTCGGGGCAGTTTAGGCGGGGCTATTTTTTCAGGGGCTGTTATGTCGGGTCACCTGTTGCCACTTACCATATAGCTGTGCTCCTTTTACAGCACATGTTAAGTGCCTAGAAATAAGTAGATCCTCTGTGGGGCTATATAAATGTATTACTTTTATAATCATAATAATAACTATTGCTGGATCACTACTAGCCTTCGAGCATTTCAAAATCTCTTAGCCCTCCCGCAGCACGTAACGATGACATTCGCACTAGATTGGCAGCTAACATTCTCAATCTAAATGACAATATACAAAATATCTTACCAATTATTGAAAACGAAGTTACTCAGAAATTGAAAAGCCTAACCCCCAAAATGAATCCGACGAGCACAAATCCGTTAACTTCTGTACATAATCTGGATGAAGTGTTTCAAAATGACCTTCCACTACGACCATATCGTCGCTAGAGTCGTCTTCCTAATTTCAGCAATAAGACAGTGCAAACATTTGGGTCTGTTTAGACACAGATACTCCAAACTAAGTTGGTCCATGCATTCGCCACATCCAGTCTAGACCTTTGTAACTCACTAATCGCGTGTCTTCATGCCACTTAGATAAGAAGCCAACAGCTAGTGAAACTCTGAACCGAAGCTTACATGTCGTTAACGTCACAACTGAAAAATCAGAAAACGTCTCACCAACACACACACCGGCGGAATATCTACTTTAATGTTTTGACACTCAATTTCAGGTTCCGTCATTTTTTTTCTCCGGCCTACCTATCAGCGATATTTCCTAAGCAGGCTACGCATCGTACAACCCCGTTTTTGACTCTAGTTCTTTGGTTTTGCCTATAGCCATCCTCAAATCCTTTGGAGACAACGAATTCATTTCGTACGCTCTATAAGCCATAACCCGCCGCTGTCTTACGTCACGAAATCCCCTGACTTGATGGCTTTAAAAAAAGTAGCTAATAACCCACCCGTTTCTCACAGAATTCGCTCCATCCGACTGAGCTGACCTTAGAGTTCCTTTGCGTATGGCAGTTGTGCAGTGACCAATAACCACTTGATGTGTTTCCTTTCCGGCATCGCTCTATTTGAAAAAAATCATGCTGAGAGACTACAGCGGGCTGGTACGGCAGAACAGCGGTTCCCTCAAAGCTAGTTTCAGCATAAGACCCTTTCTTCATATCAATCGCTGGATCCTTATGACGTGTTTTTTATGTGCTCATGCGTACTTATTTGTGAATGTTGCTACTAACCACATTCTGCTTGTTGATACTGTGCATGCTACCACTAATCATATGGTCATGCTTGCTTTACAGCATATAAGAAGTGCCTAGAGAGAGAGAGATTAGGCTTTCTGACGGCACTATACAAACGTGTTATACTTATTATTAGAGCTTCAATCATTAAAAGCTGATATATGTTATCCAAGATTCCACACTACCCGGCTGAACATCAGTTTTTGGCTCGCCTTTCAGTAGCCAGTCAGCTATTGCGGAAACGAATCGCATAGAAAAGTGGGATTTCTACTATGGGCACTTTGACCAGCGCAGAAAGTCCCACACTGTAGGCAGAGGTTGTACAAAACCGTAAACTGCTAACCGTTAGCTCTTAACCCTAACCGCAAGCCTTAAAAAAACTCTAAAACCGTATGCCATAAATCCTAAATCCTAAGCCGTACAGCTTCAACCCTGAAACCCAAACCCTAAACCAAAATGGTATCGTGAACACATTTTTTTAATAAATATGTGCATGCAGGATGTAAAAATATGTATGCACTGCATCTTCCCATGTAAAACACGATAGTGTCCTTCTTCTAGTTGTGGGCGTAGTGGCTATATCAGTATTTACATCACAATTTATATACAAACGTCGACCCATTAGTGAGGCCCCAGCTTTTTTGAATCCCCCACTTTCGGGCACATCGGCTGCTTTTTGCTTGTCTGTCAGTAGTCGGCAGCTTATACGCTGGCTCACAACCACCGACTTCGCTATTTCACACTAAATCGTGCGTGCTCTGCTCGCTTCGCGTGGTCACATGTTTTGTCGCCGATGCAGGAGCTTCGTGTAAAGGCACCGACTCGTGAGAGCGAATGAAATGTGATAAGACACGAGGAGAGATGGAAGGGAAAAGGAGCCGGCCAACTAACAACTAGGCTCGCTATTGTGCAGTGCGAGAAAGTAGTCGTCGCAATTTGCTACTGGAAAGCATGAGAAACTTTTGAGATCCGCTTGTGATGCAGGTCTCATCGACCTGTGTGCCAGGAGTCTGCATACCGCGTCGTTTCTCTTACTGATGCAGGAAACTCAAAACTTAGGAGCACTCCATAGGTGCACGGTCCCCCTAAAAACTGTCCGTGCACGGAGCCGAACAGATACACACCTTTCTGTTTACCGAAAAACTTCCACAAATGCACAGCGGAATGAGTAAGCTTGAAAGACACTCTAAGAAGCCTGAGTCGGACAAGGCCGATCTGGCCCAAATTAAAGACTACATCCGTGTCTACGCTCTCGCAAGCGTTCTAATAACAGGACTTCTTTTTCACTCTCAAACTACAGTCTTGCTAGTCATATCCATTACAAATTTGTAAGACGGCGAATTATTTTCTTGACAAGGCTGAGCGGTCTCACTCACCAGATATTAGCTGTATGGCTAATAAGTATGCTGTAAGTTCTGCCTTGTTCTTTGAAAATATTGCACACATTCGTACCTTGACAAAGCACCATCCCACTAATGCAAGCATCGAGTGCCAAGATGCGAGATCCCTTAAGAAATTTTCCACGGTTTCTGTAAGGGGTAAGTCCAGTAAACAAGAGGAGCTCGCTACCAGCGGACCCAATAGCATTGCCTCTTTGGTCTTCACTGGTGGAAGAATTTAGCCCGTTCATAACTCAGGTTTTTAGTGTTTTACTAGATTAGGGGATTGTTCCAAAGTCTTTAAACTGCCACCGTCTGACCAATAAGTTAAAAGCCTAGATTGCATTCTGAGGTCCTAGAAAAATATCTATCAGTCTCCATTTTTTTGTTTTTATAAAAGATCAGAGAAAATGTTGTTGTTAAACAGCTTGTGGAGCACATTGAAAATAAAGAGCTATCGGAATTATTTCAGTTGAACAACAATCCACAAAAAATGCTCGACTCCATACGACAACGACAATGCTAACGACATTCTGGGTATACAGGATGATGGTAAAGTTACTGCCCCCAGTCCTGCTCGATCTATGAGCCAAATTTGACACTATTAATCACGGTGAAACTATTTGAGCGATTGAGAACAACGATCGGTCTGTCAGATGAGGCTCTGGCGTGGTTCGAGTTGTACGTGTCGTGTTGATCGTGTCTCATGCAGTGGCAAATTCTTCTCTAGAAGACCACTTACCCGTGAAGTTCCACAAGGATTTTCGGTTATTTGCTGTCCTCCATGTACACGAAAACTCTTGGTAAAAGGATTCGAGTCCATGTGATTGGCAATCGGTTCTATTTTGACTCTACACAGCCGTTCTCAACATTTAAACCAATGGAATCAGCTGCACAGATGGAAAAGTTGAATTCCTGCCTAGCAGACATTTGTTCCCGAATGCCGGCCCATTTCTTAAGCTAAACGATTATAAAACCAATGTCCTACTGAAAGGACGTCCTAAGTGTACTGCTAGACTACAAGACTTTGCTCTTCAACTGGTGGTGCTGTAGTGGAATCTTCATCGTGTGCTTGTAGCTTAGCTATCTTCTTGATGTCTGCTTAATGTTTACAGTTTCGTTCAGAAGATGGCTTTCACAGCTATTCATCACGCCCGTGTCCAAGATTAGGGACTGCCTGCAGCGGTGGCTGGCTGAAGATCTTACTATCTCACAGGTTCTTTTCAGACTGAACTAAGGTAATTCTACTTTGTCTGGGTTACCCAAAAAATTCATTAAGCCTCTACAGCTAGTGATGAATACGGCAGTAGGGAGGGCAGAAAAATCCGAGAGATTCAACCATGAGTCTCCCGTGCTGAAAAAGCTGTCACGACTCTCGGCTGATATACTAGCTGATTTAGCAGCCTCTTTTGAAAAGCGAAGAAGAGTATTTACGGCTGTCACCACCGCTTGCAGCGGCGGTAAAAGATCGCCTACTGCAGCATTCGAACCCACGACCGCGGTCCCGTGGTCGTGAAAGCAATCGCCTTACCTAGTGTGCCGCCGTGGCTCACCAGCAATCTTTTAGCAAAGAAATGGAATATCTAATTTTTTGTCCATAGAGGACCCGAGGGTACGAGGAGGCTGAAGCAAGTGCAGCAGTTCAGGTAGCAATGCAGGAGCCAAGCCATGGCGGGCCTTGTGGGTCAGAGTAAGAACTCTGCCTAGTATGCTTTACTCCTTGGCTCCTTCATTCCTACCTGAACTGCTGCACTAGTTTCAGCCTCCTCGTACCCTCGGGTCATCAATGAACTATAAATTAGATTCCCTTCATTCGCTTAAAGATTATTGGCGACAAGCTTTTGCTCTAATTGTCCCAGACTGTGCAACCCACTCCTACAATTTCACTGCAAAAGATTGTTGGCGACAAGTTTTTACTCTGATTGTCCTAGACTGTGCAACTCAATTCTACAATTTCACTGCAACTACATCTAGTCACACATGCTACCGACCGCGGCACATCCTTTCCGGGTATCGTGTGGATGCTATCTCCATGTTACTCACTTCCTCGACTGCTCTCCAGACCCAGCTATACTTCTCACTTTCTCTTCGTCGCGTGAGATTGAGTCTTTAGGCTACCGTATGCACACCGAAAGCCACTTAGGCTATAAGTTCGCTTCGGGAAACTCTCTAGCGCTATACCCGCTTAGTCTTTGTAGCGTAGCAGAGTCACAAGCATAGCTGCATACACTTTTCTCATTCCTCCGAAGCGGCACTGCAGGGCATGCATACGAATTTGCATTTTTATAAATCGATGGCATTTACGTACGGTGCATTCATTTTTAATCGTTCGCATTTTGCGTTCGTTATGTCTCTAGGTTGCCTTTGGGCGTCAACAGAAAGCGTACGATGAGATTAAAGGGCGCATCATGAGGCATTCGCTAGTCGCCAGCAAGCACCTGCAGTGTCATCAAACCAGCTCCGTTTAATCTGTTTAGTGCCGCTAAGCATTTGGATAAGAATACCTGTGAATGAGGCGTTTATTTTCACTTCCCTTCGTACAAACCAGGGATCTGGTCCGCACGCTGTGCCTCTTACCGTCCCTGACTCCCTTAATTCCCTGCCTCTCGGCACTCCAGCCGTCCCTGGCCCCCTTTGTCTCTCGCCACATCTACCACCCCTCCCCACAGGTCCGAGGGTGACAGTTGCTTGGGGGGGGGGGCTTCCGCCCTCGCCCCATGGGAAAGGCAAGCCTGAAACAGTGTAGCGGCTGCGAACCCTCCAGCTAGCACGGTAGTAACAAACAAGTATGCAGCCGACGGAAATATTCCGAGCATTAGTCACCTCCAGTTTTTGCAGAGACTACGGTGCCTCATAATGCCTCGAAAAGTGACTAACAAAAATGCAGTAATTAGGCTACAAGATTCGGAAATTAACTTTGAATTCATTATGCAATACTAGGTTAAGAAATCACTGCTTTGGTACCGCTACTGCAGATTATTAAAATTATAGCGATTCGTGTTCGTGTACTTCTTTCGGAGGGGCGGGGTGGGGGGTGTTCCACTTGCTAGGTGGCGCTCATATGGAAGATTGATGACCCCGACCCGGGCAGATCGAGCTCCTCGGGAAGCGTCGCCTCTAAGCAGCTCTAGAGGATTAATCAGATTTGATGATTGCCGAGCTAGTTTGGTGGAGCGGTTAAGGTGCTCGCCCGACCAAGGTCTAGCTGAGGTCGTGGGCTCGAGCCCCGACGCATATTTTAAGTGCCTGAATAGAGATTAAGTTCTCTTGGGGCACTATACAAATGAATTATATTTATTTATTAGGCAGAAATTGACCGGAAGCTAGAGATCGAAGCTTTGTATGAAATATTGTAACACACCCTCATTTGACTCTACCCACACGATTTCACGCTATTTCGCTTGATGCTTCTTATGCATCGGGAGCCGCAAGGCCTCTAGAATAGTCTGGGCGTGTGTTGACTCGTCGCCGGCAGGGCAAAGAAAAGCAAAGGCCAGCTGATCAAGCAGCTCCATTTAAATAGCCTTTGATGAACCGAAATGGCTGTCGCTAAGCGCGCTTTGCAGCGGGCAATACAGAGTTACCTACTGTAGGACTCCACTCATGACCTGGGTCGATAAGTTCTAGCAAGTTACTCAGTGAGCAAAGATCCTAGGCGGGGGGGGGGAGGGGGTGGCGCGTCTCTGAGAGACTGATTTTTGACTGTAGTTACACACCTCTGCATCTTGGGATCACCCCAATAAGGTAATACTTCCCAGCCATCAACTAAAGACGACGTAAGTCACCGGTGGCCATTCCGAACTGCAAGACCATCGGCAGACTTTTTTATTTTTAGCCCCAACGGGAGCTTGGGCTTGTGCTTGGTCTTGGTGCTGTACGAGTTCTGTGAAGTTTGTTCCCTTCCTCCTGGTCAGAAAAATTCAAGGGTATCCGCTTGGAAAGACTTGCAGTAAGCTATCAGTCTATTCACGGCTTACATTGATTAGGCCACTTCTCACTTGTCTTCGCTTGCTCCCCATAAAGCAGCTCACATGCTTAAAAGTTCGGTCACTCTCTCCGTCCTAAACTATCTAAACTACTTAGTCATCTGGGTTCCAGTCATACCACCAGCTTCTCTGACTCTGGTTGTTCAATTACGCCTCTAGTGGACCTCAAATTATTCGAGACCGTGCCTTGTGTTTCTATGTCCCAAGCCTGGAACTCATTACCCAGTGACGTCACCACATCTAATGACTTGACTACATTTAAAAGAAAGCAACACATTTACAATCTCTTCACTGCCCCTACTCTATTTATCACAGCATTTAGCGGGTCCCTGTGATTCGTACTTTATGTGCTAATGCATGCTGACGTTAACCAAACTTGCATTGCCGACTTGCATTGCCTTGTGCATGTCGCCCCTAACCATGTTATTCTTGTTGTTTATCGAGCATGACACCGCTAAACATTCGATCGGGCTCATTTGCATCAAATTTAAAGTGCCTAGAAACAGATTGAGTTCTCTGAGAGCGCTTTATCAAATGTATTATTATTAACTACTTGACATGCTTCCTTTCAGCATCTACGTAAATTGCCTATACAGAGATGTAGTGGTATTGGGCACTATATAAACTGTTTAATAACATTAGTTGTTGTTATAATTGTGTGCTGCTAACCAGGCTTGAGGAGGAGCGCATTTTTAAGGAATCGGGTAATGCTCAATAATCCATCGGCTCTCCAGCCTCTGCTCTAGCCTGCCCGGTAACATTTCAGTCGATTCCAGCGCATTGCACAAGAACACCCATGCCTATTATCATGAAACTGGGCGATTACGTGGTACACAGATGGTAATGTAATATACAATCACAATTGGAGCTTCTCTCCAACGATTTCTGTTCATTGTTCTCCTGATCTAGGTGAATTGCGATGGAGTATGGTCTAAATTATAGGCCATTGCATTCGATTAGTGCATTTTCTGAGAATGTGCTTGCCCAATGGTACGAAAGTTTTTAGCTGACCTTAAGCGTAGTTTAACACGAGATGCAATCTTAATTGAAGCTTGGAGTAGCCGGCTTGAGGTGGATTTGCGTTGGATTCAATTGGATTGCGATGGATTTGATGGATTTCGTTAATGGTGCACTTTAATGGTGCGATTAAATAACGTGAGCTATTTGAATTTTTTTAATATCAGTAAAAATGAACTGAAAAATCAAAATAAACCATCAACTTTGAATGTGAGGTTCCTACAACCAAGCCGTAATGGCTCAATAGCTAAGGTGGTTGCTTTTCACGACCTCGGCATCGAGGTCGTGGGTTCGAATCCTGCGGTGGGCGATCCTTTATCGCCGCTTCAAGCGGCGGTGATAGCCGTAAAGGCTCTTCTGTCGCTATACAAAAAGAGGCTGTTAAATCAGCTAGTATAAAACCGAAAAGTGGCAGGGGCCCTCCAGAAGTCACGCGATGGCTCTGTAAGCAGGTAAAACGTTGCGGTTAGCACTGCTAATACCAAAATTCAATATTTGCATAGATTCTCTTACTGGTTTTTGTATTATAACGGTATCAAAAGCCACGCTGCAAGCCTGCATTTTCTGTGAAAGCACTTAGATTTGCAGAATGTTCTATAAATAGTGGCTCCCGTTTGTGGTGTCCCATATAGTTTGAATCCGATGCCCCAGTTGAGACGGCCGCGCCTCCCTTTGCTCTCCATATGCCCAAACCATGTGTGAGATCTGGCAACAGACTGTGGAAGAGGCAGGTCTGGTCCATATTATGGGAATGATTTCGTGATTTTGTTCTAATGTCCAGAAAGAAAGTGGTAATCGTGTAGCATGGCATCAGCCTGGCTTAATTTTAGGGCTCACAAGAACTACTCAGCTAAAAAGGACCTTTTTTTGTCAAGCAGTCAGCAAGAGAGTGCAATGGTTGTGGTAGGATCATGAGGAGGTTATTGCGAGAAGGGAGGCTCAAGAGCCAACCGCGGCATTTCTGCCAATCGCATCGGCCTGCTCCGAAGGAGTGCCTGATCGATGTCGGCTGGCCTCTCAGCCTCGGCCATAACTCCGTTCAAAAAGTTGTCTATTATCTTTTCGGCGTTTGAGCTGGACGTGGTTGGTCATCGGTTGTCGAGTGACGGTAGTAATTCCTTATAATAATAACAATAATAATAATGTATTTGTTATAGTACCATCAGAGAGCTTAATCTCTTTCCAGGCACTTTGCATTTGCTGCAAAGGAAGCATAATCAAATGGTCAGCGGTAGCAAGCTCACTGAACAACAACCCTAAAATGTTTAGAGGTGAACATGCACAGGGTAAGCTTGCAAATATGGTTAGTGGCATCATTCACAGTGTCAGCGCGAATAAACGCACAAAGGACGAATCACATAGACCCAATAAATGCTGCAATAAATAGATGCGTTTTAGTTTCTTTCGCGGACCTTGTTGTTCGGGCCCCCGTCTATGAGGGTCGCGCCCCAGCATTGACATTGGCGACTTGTAGGCGAAGTGCTGATAAGAGCAGGCGCTCCGATGGCAGCGGAAAGAGGGGGCAATGAAAGGCGCCGATACCTTAGCACAGCGATATCCATATCACTAGCGTAGAGCGGTCTATTCGACCTGTAAGGAGGGTTGCTGGTGTCCACCAACAGCTATTGTATACAAATACCCTCTCGCGGTGCCCAGAGCACCGCCCAACCGCCTGGTCCGGCCCACAGCTTAGAGTGCAAATCCTCCGAATATTACACGCCTTAGGGCTTATGGTGAGCCGTGATCGCACACTAGGTAAGGCGGTGCCTTTTCACGACCTCGGTCCCGAGGTCGTGGATTCGAATCCTTCAGTGGGTGATTCTGCATCGCCGCTGCAAGCGGTGGTGATAGCCGTAAAGGGTCTTCTGTCGCTATACAAAAGAGGCTGTTAAATCAGCTAGTATTTTTTTTTACGCCGCCTAAGCATGTATTCTGACGTAAATGGTTATGAGCCATTATAATTAAGAGACCATGAATACTATTTCGGCAGTCGTTGTCTGGTTGGCGTGCAACATCAACGCTTCCAAAGTTGCAGTTCGCCTCTCCAGCTTACAATAGTACCGCAATCTCCACTTGGTCTCACCTACACACTATTATACCTACATCGATTGGTAATCACCCTGTACTCTATTATAAAACTTCTATACTAATGCTATGCTAATGCTAATGCTATACTATGCAATTGAAGTTTAGACGAGCTCCATGCTCTAGTGAAAGATCTTTAGCGGTACTATGATGAAATACTCGACGCATTAAAAGCAACGTGCATTAATCAAACGAAGGTGGCAGTGAATTGTAGGCTTGTTCTTCGAGATTCCGCTTAGTGAAAATTGGGAGAGCTTTTTGGGCAAGCTCGAAAAGCACACTGGTACGTGCACAGCGCCAGAAAGATATGGGGTTGTGCATCGGAGGTGACAATTTTTGCTGCTCAGCAGCTCTTCTGCAGTTACTGCTGAACTCGCGACCACAATTCTTGCACGACGACGTTTTTCCGCTCTCCAGCCACAGGTTCTGACGGACGACGACTTCCGAGCAGGCCGTCGCCGCTAAGGAATTTTCTACTGACTTCCACGACAGTTCCCACAACTATGCGACTCACTTCATATTGGTTGCATACATACATATATATATATATATATATATATATATATATATATATATATATATATATATATATATATATATATATATATATATATATATATATATATATATATATATATATATATATATATATATATATATATATATATATGTAATATATAAGTATATATGTCATACATATAAATGTATTCGTTTGTACAACGCCCTAATAGGACCAAATCTATATCCAGGCGCTTTACATATGCCGCTTGGCTCGAGCCCACTGCCTTGGTCGTTGAAGCCGAGCACCCTAATCCTTAGCCAAACCACGGCGGCCTTGTAGTACTCGTTGGCTACCGACCGCATGCCGAAGGGTCTTAGGCTTTGAGTTCCCCAGCGAAAACGGAGAGCGTGACAACTACTTAGTCTTCATGATTGTGTGGAGCTAAAGATTCGAAAACTATTACAGAGCCCCATTTATGAAAGTGAGAGCCTCTCTACTAGCCAACCTTGAACGGCGTGCATCGACGATTCGCGGCTGCATCGGTTGTCTGTAGCCCCACACTGCTTTATTGGCCCCGAGGAAAAACGGACCCATCTTTAAAGCCTCGAGAAGCGGGTCTACGAGAGAAGCGTGCCGAAGGCACCGCGTGACGAGGTTCCGGAGCCTTCCTTTGCTTGACATTAGCCACGCTCCTCGAGAGCTGCAGGTTATTTCCCGCATTTTCTCATGAACGAACCGCCGTCGCCTTTTGGAGCCCAACGAGGCCTCAACGGTTGCTGCTTGGATAGAATCAGCGTGGCCGCGCCCCTTCCGCCAGACGGATGGAGAAGCTTCAGCCTCTTTCTCCTCCAAGCGTCTAAATTGCCTCGATGAAATCCTCGGAGTTTTTGGAATGGAAGCCAAACTTCAGCTGCGTCTTCGCCTAGAACGTAGCACGCGTGAAAACAAACCAATTTCGAGATTTCAAAGGTCTATCCAAAGTCTCTGCCAGACAAGTTGTCGCTGAGAAATTTGTTTTCGTCAAATGCAGTGACATCAACCCTTCAACGATGCTTCGCCTCCTGCCAAAAACCGAGAGTTGAACAGTCGCGGCCGGCTCAAGGTCATTGGTAGGATTACGTAGCGGGCACCGCCTCCCGTGGCCCACGTGACGCTCGTCCATCGTTACGTCCCCGTAGGTCGCGAAGTGGGCCGCACTTGAAGCTGGGGGGATAACAACATGGACGTGAGCGCGAAGTACGTCGCAGGCGCTGTCGCTGCATCTGCAGGCGCCCTGGCGCTATGGTGGCTGAATTCGGAGCCTGCCGGTGAAAAATTTGCCGTCATCGCCGATGAGGTGCAGTCAAGAGAGGTGGTACGTATCCTCCTGTGCGATCGGAGGGAGCAGATCTGCAGCGTCAGTAGCGCCTGCTCGTGTGCGCTCGCCGCCCGCGTCCTGCTCGAGGATGGCGGATGGCTTGGATGTGGTTAGACGCAGTGGGTCATTCATGATATCCCTTGCGGCGGCTGCGTTCGACGACGGCCGCAGCATTCGAAGGCGGCTTACCTTCGGTCTGGCCTTGCGCTTGCGAACTCGCCCGGTGGGGGCCGGGCAGGCAGGGGAGGGCGATGGTGGTCTAGCAGTCGCACATGCTTGCGTGTGTTCTGGACATTCCAAACAGGGCTTGGCGACGAGGACAACGGCCCGCAGCGGAGAAAGCTTGCTGGAGAGATTCTACGGCGACGTCTCTACTGCCTATGAGGCGCTATTACGCGGTGCAAAGGTGTCGGGTACGTTGAGCCCCTGGTAGTCCAGGCGCCCAACTGACGCTTTCTTGTGTTCGCCCTCGCTCGCTCGCGCACCTGCGCGTGTGTGTCGGGGTGGGGAAGGGTGGTTAAGCGGAGGCACCTTGTTGCTCGGAAGTTCGGGGTCCCATTGTTGGGGGGGGGGAGGAGAGGTTTGGACATCGTTGGCGTCTTTCGTTCTGGTGTCAGCACAGTGCGGTGCGTTGGAGTTTTTATGCAACTTGCCATAACAATTGGTTTGTAAGGCGTGTTTTATCTGCCAGCCCTGGGGCTTTGCATCGCATCCCAGTGTAAGGTGCGTTTTTTGACAAGTCGTAAGACGCAGCGAGAGGGCAAGGTCTCTGACCTGTCTGTCGGCTAGATGCACCGCCCACTGACCCTCTCCGGCGGACCCTCTAACTAGACCTATGCACTATCGAGACTTGCCCTAGCTATCGATTAACCGAAGTCTTCTCGCCATAGTTTAATCGGTTCGCAGTGGCGGTCTTGTAACTTAATGCTATTGGTATCTTGCTTAAATAGAAAGCGTGCAGACAGAATTGCACTAGAAATATGAATGAGCAAATGGTGGAGCCAGGTTAACACAGTACATCATGCGGTATCACCAACCCCTTTTCTTGCCTTTGCGTCGATTGGCCCTAATATTAAATATTAACAGATTTATCAGCCTCATTTGTATATCGGCAGGAGAGCCTTAACGGCTCTCACCACCACTTCCAGTTGGCAGCAAAGAATCGCTCACTGCAGATTTCGAACCCACGACCTCAGTCGTGAAGAGCAAGCACCTTACCTCCTGGGTTAATGATAGGCTGTTTTATAATTTTGGCAGTGTTTTGTTTCTTAAACGAGAATATAATTCTATAATCGTGAGGTAATTCGCGATAAGAATAATAATAGTAATGAGGCAGTATAGCACCTCCAGGAAACCGAATATTTTTCTAGGCATTTTGTATATGCTGTACAAAAAGCATGTCAATATGGTTAGTGATAACATGCCCAGTGTGAGCATGCAGAGGTACACACAGGACAATTCACATAGACCCAGCAAAAATTGGGGAGGAATACATTTATTTTTAGCTCCTTTTTAATTGTCAAGTTAGGGGATGTCGTGACGTCAGTCGGCAGTGAGTTCCATTTTAGGCTAGTTCAAGGCTCAGCTAAACGGCTTGAGTCAGAAAAAGCAGGTGGTACGATGCTTAACTTGATTGGGAAGTACTTTGGATGAAGCTACCTAAAGGAGAATGACAAAGCCTTGAAGCTGCTTGATAGGTTAGCCAATGAGGCTCCGTGAGAAGTGGTGAAAATAGACAACTGTGACGATCACGACAGACCGGCCTGGCTGCAGACCTTTGCACCAACTGTGAGTGCCTTATTGCTCAGGACGGAATATTTGCAAGTAGAGAGAGGGACAGAAGTAGAGATGGGATGTTACAAATGCACGGATCAACTCGGATGCAGTGCCCCTCCCTAACCAAGCATGCACGAACTTGGGCAATGTTGTATAGCTGGAAGTAGGCATATACTGTAGACTGTAGAGCTGACGTGGTCGTCTAGTGAGAGGTGATTAGGAATAGGTCACCCAGATGTCGCGCTGATACGCTGACAGGAGACATGCTGGCGGAGCTCATTTTGACGGAGAGGAGAGGTTTTCTGGCTTCTCAGTTACACGAGGTTACGTATAGCTAGCAAGTTGGTTTTATTGTCAATCGGTTTAAATTTTTTTGCCGCGATCCGTTTCCGAATGTCAGCACTGCAAGCAGCAAAGAAAATGAGAGAGTTTTACGTGCTGGAAGTCAGGATAGGGTTAAAGCACAGGTGCAGCTCTGTGTCACCTGCATAGAAATAAAAGCCTAGACTCTGCTTGGCGATTACATCGGCAAGGGGGTAGTATACATTGTGAAAGAAGCCGACCAAGCGAAGAGCTCTGCTGTGGTACCTCATACTTCAGTGGTTCCTCGGATGATTGTTGCCCATTGACTGCACAATGCACTGAGATAAGACCTGAGACGTTGCAGTGCTACACCAGTGCTGTGTCTGGGCGCGATGAGAGGCGCTCGAGGACTTTGTGATCAATATATCACAAGTGGCCAAAAGGTCAAGAAAAAAAGCAGAGACTTTACCTAAGTCCGCATTCCTGAAAAGACCGCTCTTTGTACCCGAAGCAATGCTGACTCTGTGAAGTGATTAGCTCTAAAACTTTAGTGGAACTTATTTGCTAGGTTCGGATTTTTAATGCAAGAGTTTAGCTTGTCTGTTGCTACTCGTTCTAGTGTGTTTGACAAGAACGGCAGAAGGGAGACTGGGCAGAAATTGCTTAATTTCTCTTGGTCTGATGTTGCTTTCTTAAGGACTTTCTAGCAACAGCCGCTGTGTATGGTGCAGTGACAAGACCTGAGGCTTAAAGATACATTTATTATGGTAGTTATGCATGGAAGCAGCAGATGTATGCATCGCAAAAGGAGAACAGTGGGTATGGCGTGTTAAGAGCTTGTAGTCTTCTTAGACTAGGATATGAATTTCGAGACGAGATCACTGGTGGCAGGCTTGAAAGCAATTCAGTTCAAGCTTAATGGATTATTAGTCCATTTTAGCATTCAAGCTTTAGCAAATTATCCAAAGGTGCTTTGCGATCTCCGAAAGAGATTATCTCATAATCCTCAACACTTTTCTTCTGCTATTCTCGTCATTCAGCTGGCAATTCATTATATCAAAATCCAGCTACCCGAACCATCATCAAGCTCTGCATTCCATTGCCCGTTCGTTAGTTTTTTGTTCCTCATGCTCTGACTTGGAAGTGCCACTTGCATGTCTCACCTCGCCGGTTGCAAGCCTAGCTAAGCAGCCACTGCATTTGCAGCTGCGTGGTTACTAAAGCCTAGAGCTCCATCCTGCAGTGCCTCTCACCTCCTTCTTAGCAAGCCTACTTGTAAACTATCCAATTTGTTGTATTGCTGCCGAAGTGAGACAGTGCACTAATTATAACGTGAGCTGTCTTCATGGACATGCTTTGGCGTGTGCTAGCAAGGATGAAGCACCAAAAAAACCTCATTTATTTAGCAGCAGAAGAGCCCTGGCAGCTGCCACATAAACTTGTGTGCTTGACTAGATTTCTGCTTTTAATAACCCTAAACCCTAAACCCTAAACCAGGCACGTTTAATGTAGAGGCCAGTCTGAACTTTTTATACGTTTCCTCGCTGATACGAAAGCTGCACGGTAGCTACATAATTGCTAGGGTTGTGCTGCATAAATCAGATGCACAGCTCTAGAGCAGCAGCAGATGCACATGCGTTTGTTTCGGATGTGCTTGTCACTTCATAATATTGATCATCTGATAGTAGATGCTTGACTTGAGCTGGCCTATCGCCTCTCTGGAAGCATGTTCTAAGCTCGAGTCGTATTTTGTTCATGACCATTTTTAATCGTTCGCTGTTGAAGGAGGCCAAGGACTTCAATCGCCCTTGTAGATTTAATCATGATGTCCACCGTCACTTCTCCATGTGGGCCACAGTGTATTGTCTGTCACAGGGTGGCCTGGTTTAATGGGGCAGACTAGCCAATAATGTCAGTCTGCTGTGTTTGTAGATCAGCTGGCGAGTTCTGCTTAGAAGTATGAGTAGTGGTGCTGTGATCTTGTAAGACCTTCGGCCAACCAGTGAGCTGTGGAATTGATCGTTTAGTGTGTAGTTAGTTGATGGACCAATTGCCCATCTACCTTAGCATCTACTCAGGTGCTGATGTGCCGATTTGCTGTGCTGCCAAAGCTTATGTCGTAGTAGTGTCTGCATTGAAAAGCTTCAAACATGCACCCATCGCTTCCTATTCCAACTGCTTCATTCGGCATCTTATGTGATTTCGCTGTATCAGTCGGTATGTTGGATGCCCATGGTATTTTGAATAATGCCATCTCTGTATAGACCTGGTGAGAGACAGTACCACGGGATGGGTGGCAAAGCTAGGAGGCTTCATTGTGCTCGAATGCTGAATTAAAGAGCACAAGAAAGAGCAATGTAATGCACTATGGTAATTATATTTATAATAGTAGTAATAATAATAAGAATACAATTTGTTTGGCACTCTAAGAGAACTAAATCTCTTTCTAAGCAATTTGCATGTGCTGAAAAGGAAGCATATCAATTGGTTAATGATAACTTGCATAGTGTCAGCACACATATGCACATAAGACAATTTACAGAGAATCAAAAAATGCTGTGAGGAACAGGTGCATTTTTAGCGTCTTTTTAAATGTCAAGTCAGTGGATGTCGTGACGTTAGTCCCGAGTGAGTTCCAGGCTTTAGGAGCATACGCACTAAAGGCGCAGTCTCTAAAGGATTTGAGGTTGGTTCGAGACGACTCGAGTCAAAACAGCAGGTGATACGATACCTAGCCTGATTGGGAAGGAGTTCTGATCGATAGACTGGAGCAAGGGAATTAATGGACCTAAAAGTGAGTGAGCAAAATCTTGAACTCGATAAGCTTGCGATGGGGAGCCATCGCAGGTCGGTGAGAAGTGGTGTAATATCGAAACTGCCATGTTCACGACAGACAAGTATAGCTGCCGAGTTTTGCACCCACTGTAAGTGCCTTACTACACAGGCCTGACGACCTGCAAGTATAGTATTTTATGTGACGTTGCAGAATCAAAAATAAATGCCTATGGCAGCAACAGATGCTCCGGCTGTGATGCAAATGAGGGACCTGTTTGAAGCTGCAGTTGTAGTTTGTGCCAGTTCTGCTTAGTGCGTCGAAATCGCAAAGTCTTTCGTGGACGTTCGAAATAGTCATAACTGCTTGCCGGTTGGCCTACTGTTGCTGCTGTAATGTAATGTAAGAGTCCCTACGGTTGAAGTGGCTCTCTTTTCTTGATCCTCTTGCTGGCCCTTGCCGGCTGCATCACCAATCAAGCAACGATAAACAAATCTGTCAAAAGCTATTGTTACTGTATTGACACTTGCTGCTTGTGAGGAAGATAGGCTTTCAGGCCGTTTTTGCCTCTCAGTGACCTATGCAAATAGGTAGCTAGCATAGGTGAATGCTATGTTCTTCCTTCTCACACAACCTGAACCCTGGGCAAAGCCGTGCAACGATGAAATATCGGTCACCATGATGCTGTACATATGCTGAAAAACTCCCACTCTTGTAAGTCAGTCAGCCTCTGTCTCTCTCTCTCTCTTTCTTTCTCTCTCTCTCTCTGTTTCTACCTTTCTGTCTCTATGTCGATTTCTCTCTTTCTCTATCTCTCTGTCGCCGTCTCTATCTTTATCTCTCTGTCTATTTATCTTTCTGCCACTCTGCCACAATCTCTCGGTCTCCCTGTCTCTGTCTCACCTTGTCTATCTAACTCCATCTCTGCGTGTCTGTATCGGTCTGACCCTTGCTTTCTAGCTCCCTCTCTCCAACTCTCTATTGCTCTGTATGTGCCTGTGCCTCTATCTCTCTGTGCCTCGATCTAGTGGTAGTAGCCAGTAATTGAATAGGTCGAAGGCTTTGGCACATCACCTCGACCATTCTCCGACTGCCTGTTCTAAACCCTGTTCAATTTGTGCTATTCCTGCTGACATTCCTTGGGACAGCCCTTTAAGTGTCGAGTCGGCCCTGCTGCCGTCCTGTAGGAGATGGACTTTTCTGTGCTATTTGTCACCTGTGCTGTTTATTTACTCTTGTGTGTGCTGGCTTTCGTCATTCATTTAAAAAAGCCCTCTGGCTTGTGTGTGAGGGCTTAAGGTGCCGATTGGCATAGTGGGTCTCCTGCTGTTTTGATTTTTTATTGGGCCAGACTCTATGTGCCACGAAATTCCTGGTCTGCTGTACCCATTTCAAAGTGCAACGGTAAAGCAAAGTCCACCCATTGCTCGGGGTCAGAATTACCGAAGCATTGGCCAATCTGGTGCTCTGCCATAATTGATTCAAGCTGAGTCGCCAAATAAGGTACTGTGGTGGCCCGGCACCATCTTCTTCACTCCAGAGAACAACAGAGTAACCGAGTATGATAGAGCCTTAGCTGGCTAGATAGGTAGGTAGACACGCATGTACGCACACACACTCACACACACATACACATACACATACACACACACACACACACACACACACACACACACACACACACACACACACAAGTGCACACTTGCTAACTCACTCACACACCTACACACCCACACAAATAAACGGGCACTCGCACACAGATAGAGAGAGGGAGGGAGAGGGAGAGAAAGAGAGAGAGAGACTTAGAGAGAGAGAGAGAGAGAGAGAGAGAGAGAGAGAGAGAGAGAGAGAGAGAGAGAGAGAGAGAGAGAGAGAGAGAGAGAGAGAGGAGAGAGAGAGAGAGAAAGAGAGAGAAAGAGAGAGAGAGAGAGAGAGAGAGAGAGAGAGAGAGAGAGAGAGAGAGAGAGAGAGAGAGAGGGAGAGAAAGAGAGAGAAAGAGAAAGAGAGATTGAGAGAGAGAGAGAGAGAGAGAGAGGGAGAGAGGGAGAGGGAGAGAGATGAGGATGCCTTTGTGGGGTCAATTGTAAGGACTTGAGAATAAACTCTTGAGGTTAAACGTGGCAGTGGTTTATGGCTGCAAAAGTATCTCGAATGCACCTGATTATACTAATGCTGCAGCTTATCTTTGTCAGTAACTCGTATTTTAGAATTGCCTTTGAAAATTTCACATTCTTACTTATTGTCCTAGCTTTGCTTATTGAAATCCCAAGTGTTCAGCTTGTTCGACTGAGGTGAGGAGCAGAGGCAAGGAGAGAAACTCAAAATTTGTACTTTTTTTAATGGACAAGGATTGTTAGTCATTAGAAGACTACAACGAGTAAGTAGGTCGTTTCGGCTGAGGTTTTATATCCTGGAATAAAATAATAATAGGGCGTTCGTAGGGCACCTAGGAAGAACTAATCTTTATGCATGAGCTTTGCGACTCGTTTCAAGAGGATAATGTCATGCAAAGTATTGGGAGTAGATAAGCATTCATGTGCAAGCGTACAAGTATCATGCTTAGATGAGCACGGCAAAGAAATGCACGCGAGAAGACGCCTCGGGGGGGGGGACTGCCCCCTCCCCCCTAGGTCAGCTCTTGGTTAGTGCCACGTACTGACTGAATCATACACAAGTCAGCACGAAAAACACTCGGGAACAAATTATACAGGTTCGCTGTGAAGGGAAGGCTCAAGGAAAGCTGAGTGGAGCACAGTATAGGTTTTTATGGCTTGTGAGGGCTTGGACCGTGTGTGGTGACAGTGAAGTTAGGAATTCTGTGAACGTTAAGCGTTATGCCCTGGCTCAGCTGGCTATTGCATTGTAGTGATGCTGAGATCCTGGTTTGCTTTCCAGTGCTTCCTCCAGTGCAGCTGATGCTTATCGATGCATTGCAACGCATAACAGGGCTCACGTGCGGCACCCGTTTGAATAGCCAGGTCAGCTGGGAACGGTTTCTAGATGGAGCTCTCCCTCTCTCCCAGGTAGTGTCGTAGTTCTTAGGCGCCTGAGTGCCGATATTATGGGTTTACAGGCCGGCTTTCAGCACCATAAGTCTCCAGCGTAGGACATTTGTTGTGCATGGGCTGCTGAGACTTGTATTCAAAGATACTCAATTTCATGATGCAGCTTGATTTTGCTCAGCAGAATGGAAGCGTATGTATACAGCAGTAAAAGAGAGAGAGAGAGAGAGAGAGAGAGAGAGAGAGAGACAGACAGACAGACAGAGAGACAGAGACAGAGAGAGAGAGAGAGAGAGAGAGAGAGAGAGAGAGAGAGAGAGAGAGAGAGAGAGAGAGAGAGAGAGAGAGAGAGACAAAGAGACAGAGAGACAGAGAGACAGAGAGACAGAGAGACAGAGAGACAGAGAGACAGAGAGACAGAGAGACAGAGAGACAGAGAGACAGAGAGACAGAGAGACAGAGAGACAGAGAGTAGAAATGGGCGACCGAGAAAAGACTGCGAATCATGCAAGAGAAGACGCCGTGCACAAGTGAGGCTAAGTGAGCAGTATTACTATTTCTCTGCTACAGTAAAAATTAAGTAAAATAAAGGCTAGCTGATGTAACAGCTTCATGCATATAGCAGCAGAAGAGCCTCAGTAGCTATCGCCACCGCATGCAGTTGGCAATTGAGAATTGCCTACTACTGGACCTACTCGAACACACGACCTGGATCGCTAAGTGCTAGTGCCTTACCCGTGGGCACTTGCAAGTCACGTCAAGTGGAGATAGTTTGTGAGACGAATGAAAAAGCTTTGATAGCACATCACCAATGAACTGTGAGTAAACAAGTGGCAATCTCGTAAATACAGGCAAATAGGCTGAGACTCGTGGCCGAAGCGTCTGCTACCTAAATGTCTGGGCCCCTGTTTCGTCTGAAATGCATGGTCCAAACTAGCACTCCGGACCGTAAGGTGACGTTTGGTCTCCTGCTGTGCCAGCCAAAGGTCGGGAAATGGAGAAGCCAGCTAGATAAGATTTTAAATCCCAGCATTTCCCAAGCTGCTCTGCTGCCCGGTCAAAGGTCTGTAAGCCGGCTACTTAGTCTCACAAAAATAGACGTCACTGTGGAACTTCTCAGCCGTGGCAGTCACGTGGGGTCCGCATGCACCTGCTGGGAGCTCAGCCTGTGCCACCGAGCTGCTGCTTAACTCTAGGGTCCTGTCGGTGGACTAAAAATTACTGGCTACCTAGGCGTATCTGATTGCACTGGCTGTTCGAGCTTTGGTGCATCTCTGCTACTGTCGCCTTATTATTGACTGGCTAAGAGTGTGTAAAGCAAGGCTTGGCACCACTTTCTTAAGGAAAGGATGTAGTAGAAATCACCTGGGAAATGAGCTGTCCGATAAATCATGGCAATTATCTCGCTTTGTGCTGCAAGGGCATAGTGATAACCCGGTTGCCGACCACGTGTCAACTAATAGTGACACCTGACAAGGTCCAAGGTTCACTTGCCAGCCAATGAACCCACAGATCTTATCCGATTGTGGTGCCAGTTTGCTTTATTAAGGTGTAAACATCCTTTGTTCGCGACCGTGGTCACATGACCCTTAAGAACGTTCACTGAATTCATTTGGTCAGTATTGTAGAAAAAGTGGAAGGAGAGGAGAGAGAGAGAGAGAGAGAGAGAGAGAGAGAGAGAGAGAGAGAGAGAGAGAGAGAGAGAGAGAGAGAGAGGTGCAGGGAGGGAGAGAAGGGAGTGAGGGAAAGGGTGGAATGAGGAGAAGAAGGGAGAGACAGAAGGGGAGAAAGAAGGGAGAGGAGAGGAGGAGAGGAGTGAGGGAGAGGAAGGAGCAAGCAACCTAGCACAACGTGTAAGGTGCATACTGTAAGTCTGAGTGAGCCAGATGGTGGCCGTGTGGTTCTAGGACAATTCGTCGCAGGACTATTCGGCCCCGACAACTCGGCCTGGACAATTCGACCCAGACAATATGGCCCGGAAAATTCGGTGTTGGCAATTAAGCATAGACGACTGGGCTAAAAAAATTCAGGGGCAGGACTATTCGGAGCGGCACAATTTTATGGGCCTATTTTCAATAATAAAAAACAAAACCCATTTTACTTCTGTGATACGTTCTATAAAAATAAATACTAGCTGATCTAACAGCCTCTTTTCTATAGTGACAGAAGAGCCTTTAAGGCCATCACCACCGCTTGCAGTGGCGATAAAGGATCCGGTTAGGATGGCAATTAGAACCCTCAACCTCGGGACCGAGGTCGTGAAAAGCAACCACCTCACCCAGTGAGCCATCACGGCTCACCATGTACAGTCTGCAGCTCGTGTCATGCCACCGGTTGCTTGCCAGTCATCAGGGACAACTTTAGGCCTAAACATGCAGAAAGTAATGCTTTCTCCTCTATGTTAGTTCACTAACATCTTGCTGCTGGAGCAAACCCTAACCTCTAAACCCTAAGCCCTAAACCCTAAGCCCTAAACCCTAAACCCTAAACCCAACACCCTAAATCGCAAACCCTAATTGTCCATGCCACATTGTCCGGTTTTCGGCCATATTACTGTGCAAATTATTATTATTACTACTCTCTGGAGCTGGAGCTCCCAGCCAATCCTGGAGGCCGGCACGAGGGACCGGGCCATAGTTTTATTGTGAGTTTAGCTAACCGTAGATTGAGTAGTGGAGAAAGGAAACAGCCAGATCGCGACAGTCTTAGTGTCAGGACAACTTACAAAGCATGGTATTAATGGTCCGTGACAACATCAGGCAGGAAATTTACTGTCTTGTGGGGATCCCCATGGGCACGTGGAGGCTGGAGCAGGGACGGTGTTTCAGCTTGGTGTGAAGGAGCTCTTTAATGGTAGGCATTATGGGTTAAAGCTAAGAGTTTACTAGACATCCACTGATTGACGGACCTATCGAAGCTCGTTTAGTAAAGAAACTCGACCCAACTCTTTGATTTAATGACCCACCGATGATTGAGTACTTGGCACTCTCTGTAGAGGCTTAATGGCTATTTTCGGCAGCCTGGCCACTGCTGAGTTAACAGTAGTCAAGCTCAGAGAGACAGCAAGGGATATAGCAAATCTTTTGTTTAATTAGCTTTTAATTCTGAATAGTGATACTAAATGTTGGCAGTAATGTCCTGAATAAAACTTGTTCCTCAAAGAGGACATTCAAATGTGGACCACTCACTGTGCTATTTTGGGTAATTGGGAAATGTAGAGCAATCAGAGATGGTCTGCCGCGAGACTGCACTGAAACAAAATTGCCATATACTGGGGCCGATCTCGAGACCTCCGGATCACTGTGCTAGTTCTTTACCGATTTAGCTGGCGAGACTGATAAGTTCATTCAAAATGTACTGGATTTGTACATTCACTCACTTAATTAAGTGGTTCGACTGGATAGATAAGTTGGGAGGGGGGATGAGCACTGGGAGTGTCCTAATCGATGAGTAACTGGTGCTGCCAGTGTTGCAATTTGTACTTTTTTATTGGCCACTCGTGGCTTGTAAACCACGTGCCGGTGTGCCTGCTTTCTGCTGTGAGTGCAACTCTTTGTCTGACATTATTTACAGCTCTTTCCTCGTGGTACACTTGCTTGGCCAAAGACTAGAACTGCTATTTTGCCAGATACTGGGGCATGCCGGGTACTTGTATTGTGATAAGTAAGAATAAAAAAAAAATGTTCGACTGTTTGCCTAAACATGCATAATGTCTTCCCAAACCATTGCTTTTTTTTCTTTCTGTACCTGGCCGACAAGAGGTGACTAGCAAGGCAAAACCCAAAGTAACAGCTGGCCAGGCTGCAGTAATTTTTCTTACCCCTACAGGCTTCACCGAGGTGTGGCATTATAAGTCACATGATCAGCATTAGTACGTTTATAGAGCTCAGTGACAAGGTTAGAGAGTGAGGAGGTATGAAGGGAGATATAGTAGAGAGACGTGAGAGAGAGAGGGAGGGAGGGGGAGGGAGGGAGGTAGGGGAGGGAGGGAGGGAGGGAGGGGGAGAGAGAGCAAGAGGGAGAGAGAGAGAGAAAGAAAGAGAGAGAGGAAGAGAGAGAGAGAGAGAGAGAGAGAGAGAGAGAGAGAGAAGAGAGAGAGAGAGAGAGAGAGAGAGAGAGAGAGAGAGAGAGAGAGAGAGAGAGGGAGAGAGAGAGAGAGAGAGAAAGAGAGAGAGAGAGAGAGAGAGAGAGAGAGAGAGAGAGAAGAGAGGGAGAGAGAGAGAGAGAGAGAGAGAGAGAGAGAGAGAGAGAGAGAGAGAGAGAGAGAGAGAGAGAGAGAGAGAGAATAAGCAGATTGAAGGCTGGTTGGGCTCTTAGGTGGCACCAGCATTGGTGGGTTCTTCTGACTTTCCTTCTCTGTCTGACAGAGCTTTATATACAGTAGATGTCTTGTGCTATTCACTTGACAATGAAAGTGGGCGATGCTGATGCAGTACTTGAAATTTGCAGCAAGCGCTCCTTGACTTTGCAAGGCAGTGGACCATAGACACCACATGATCTGCCTGTTTTGTTTTTCACCTTTGTGTTACACTGGGGTTTGATAATAAAGTTTAGCCAGTGTTAGCAGAGAGCATTAGCCTTGCATGTTTTTTTGGGGGGGGGTTAGGGGTGGTCGATATCGCAAGATTGCTTATATACGTAGTTTATCTTGTTCTAGCAATGCTAGTAGGCATGGCCTGACCGAACTTGTCATAAATTTGGTTAAGACTCCCGGATTCCAATAGTGAAAGCTAACGGTAGTCACTGGCAGTATCTGACCAGCACAAAGTACCCACAAGTCACTCCAGTCGCTCCAGTTCCTGTAGTAGTGGCTGGAAGTCAACTGGTTATAGAGCTCGGGAGGTGCTTTCTACGTACTACCCGTTGCCCAGTACGAGGCTTCGAGTGAAAGAGTTGCACAATGTGTTCGTTGCTCAACTCATGGGTGGTTCCTCAGCTAAAGCCCGTCGGTTAGTGTGCATTTTGTGAGCGTTTTAACCACTGGCTACAGATGCGAATGCAAAGCAGAGTAGTTGTGAACATGAGTCGCCGGCTCTGCTGAGTCTGCACGGCTGCAGGCTAAGAGGGGGCGGTTTCCTTCGAGCAAGCAATGCCGAAGAGCCTTCGACGTGTTGCAGCGACGCCTGAACAGTTTGATCAGTTAAACGATGCTTATTTTGTTACCATCCTGTCTGTAGGCGATGGCGCCTGCCTCGGCTGCCGTTCTGGACCCGGAAAAGGATACGACACGTGGCTCACGTACAACCAGGTAAGTGCAGCCGGTGTAAGAGCAGCTGGTGGCTAGCTGCAAATCGACTCTGCAGGCGGGGGGGGGGGGGGGGGGGGGGGGGCAGAAGCCATCCCTGCTTCGGGCAGACGTCGCTGGTCTGGAGTCAACGGTGCTGCTGTAATTGATGCATCGATGTATCGTGTCACTCGGCGAGTCCTGACTGACTGCTGGAGCCATACCACTTTGCGTTCTTCGAAGGTGATTAACCAAGCTGAACTCATCGGATCTGGGCTGATTAACGTAGGCCTCCCTGCAGCCAACAGCAGCCTCATTGGCATCTTTGCTGCCAACTGTCCCGAGGTGAGCTAGCAGCAGGCGAACTTTGACAGCTTCCCGGCATCAATCAGGCTTTTGGAAGTGGAGAGTGTTTTGCCCTCGCCTGCTGTGGAGCTGCTGGCTGCCCTTTATATCATTTTAGTTTGTTGAATTTTCCAATGATCCTTTTGTCACCACTGGTGCTTGGTACTGGCCATCCCTTCCTCCACCCACCTCCCCAGCCGATGGCTTGCTTTTTACGTACGTGCCGTGGGTCTGTGTCGTGTTGAGTGGAAGCTTCACTTTACCGGCAGCAACTGTGTGCCTTGGGGTCCGGGGCGTTCGTCGTCGTGGCTCGGTGCCGGCACGGCTTTTTGATCAGTCTAATTCCACCATTTTTGGCCATATAGTGTCCATGGGCGATGAGCCGCGGGGCCACACTTTCCCAAAGGATATACCCTAGATATATTAGGTGATTTATCAGCCTCATTTGCACGGAAACAGGAGAGCCTTATCGGCTGTCACCACTGCTTGCAGTTGGTAATAAAGGATCGCCCACTGCAGGATTCGAACACACGACCTCGATCGTGAAGGACGAGCACCTTCCCTTGTGGGCTATCACGGCCAAGTAATAAATAAATACCCTAGGAGCCGAATTTTCGACGACAGGTTGCTCTAACTTGCCTCGAGGCTGCTTGCTTTGGTTGTTCAGTCCCTTAGTTTACACTACCTATCGTTTTGGAAGTGGTAGAAGAAGCAGGACTTTTCATGGAGTTTTCACGACGAGTGCAATTAAATGTGGCTGTGGTTGGCACCATCTTACACTGGTCAGCATCAGGCTGAGAGGCAGACAAAAGAACAGCCAGCTACTATGCACCACACGTGCTATTTATTGACTCCTGGTAGAGAGTGAGAGGTACGTGCTTGCTTGGTGATGTGGTTGCTCTGCCGAGCTGACAAACCTGTTATCCGAGTTTGAGAGATGATTTCGCAGATGATGTGCCTGTGAAAAGGAAGGGCAATCGTCCACCAGCTGGCAGATGTTCTTACTAGTTTTGCACCTGCACACTGAGCAAACGGCTGTCGGCAAAGCTTTTCATCATAGCAGCTGTTATTGCATTGTTGATTCAAAAGAGGTTTTTGGTGGATGGAGATATTTAATTTACATGAAGGTATTGATGCTTTTATCACGTAAACATAAGACACACACTGAGCACACTGAGAGTATGCTGCCACACTTAGCCCCTTTGCTTATTGCATGTGAGCATAGATGGAATTATTTGATTGGGCGAAATTCCTTGAGATGACACGTTACTAGACATAGTATAATAATAATAATAAATTAATAATGCACTTGATAAAGTGCCCTCAGATAACTCAAATCTCTTTCTAGGCGCTTTACATTTGCTGCAAAGGGAAACACGAGTGAATGGTGAGTAATATCATGCTTGATAAACAACATGAATAATGTGGTTAGGGGCGACATGCACAGGGTCAGCAAGCAAGTGTGGTTAGTGGCAGCATGCACAGTGTCAGCACGCATAAGCACATGAAGGACGAATCACAGGGACCCACTAGATGCTGTCCTAAATAGGTGTGTTTTTAAGTTCTTTTTAATAGTGGTCAAGTCAGGGGATGTTCTGACGCAACTCGGGAGGGAGTTCCAGGCTTTGAGAGCATGGTCGTTATAGTATGGTGGTTATATGCACCTCATGTGCTTACGATCTGCTGCTGTCTACATGCTGTCTATTTGTGATACTTTAAAAAGATGAACAGACGTAATATGGCCACGGTACTCTATTTCTCTTTAGTTATGAGTGGGTGCAAGCTGCTGTTACGTGTTTATAGCAATTGGCATTCTGCAAAACGGCACGGCCTACTTATAGAGATGATAGCCTCATCCACGTGCTGTGCCCCTTCCCTTGAATGGGATTCATGAATTTTTACGTTCGTTTTTTATAGTTTACATTGCTGCAACTGGCTTGCTTCACGTATTCAATGGTTTCGGTGCCTCTGTACGAAACCCTTGGCACCCAGGCATTGATTCACATAGCAAACCAAGGTAACATTGCATGGCTGTGGCCCGGCTAGCACATGGCTACTTGTATTCTTGTGTTCTCGAGTGCTGGTTTAATTGTGTGCTTATTTGCTTTTTTATTTAGCAAAATTAGAAGTAATCATGTGCGATGACCCAAAGCGAGTGCTGTTGCTTCTTGAAATGTCTGCTCAGATGAAAACGGTGACCACAGTGATACTAGTCAAGGCACCAGATGCACTGCTTAGGCAAAAAGTCGAAGCTGCTGGGTGGAAATTGGTGACATTCAGTGAGCTACAGGTGAGACTTGGTGACTGCATTACTGTGACAATTCTTAGTAATAACAATCCATGTGCTGCCATGATCCCATGTTCTTGCTGAACGCTAAACTTCAGTCGTTATCCTAATAATATAAATAGTAATGGTAATGATATTAACATTTATATAACACTCTAAGAGCACTGAATATATTTCTGTGCACTTTTACTTTTGCTGGAATTTAAGCGTATCCATTAATTAGTAGTAACGTGCATGCACTGTGTCAGCACGTGTAAACGCTCAAAGGACTATTCGCACTGACCCAGCAAATGCTGCTATGCGCAAGTAGGTTTTTAGCTTCACTTTATAAATGTCAAGTTACGAGATGTCATGGCGTCGGTCGGTAGTGAGTTCTAAGCTTTGGGAGCATGCGAACTGAAGGCACCGTTGCCAACAGATTTGAGGTTGGATAGAGCCACATCTAAGCAACACGAGTCAAAAGGGTGGTGGTACAGCCGGAAGCCTGATGAGGAAGTGAGGGTTCTGACTGCACATAGCCCATTGCGAATGCAATGAAATTCAGGGTTGCCTGTGAACGATAATGATCTGGCCTAGTTGTCTTGTTGGTGGATAGAGATTTGGAAGCGGAGCACAGTGTGACCCACTGGTGACCTGACACATTTTATATTCTTCTCTCCGCTAGATGTCTTTTCAAACTTGACTGCAGCCTACTGAAAGAAAGAAGTGTCCTGTAGGGTGCCGAGCTCGTTGGTTTGGTATCGTATTCCAACCTAAGGGCCACCTTTACCAAGGATATAGTTATAATAGTATAGCTTCTATCTACAACGAGTCTTCCACATGCAATAAGCACACTGTAGGCCTTTTTGGCAGAGGTAATAATGGCTGCTTTAAAAATATTTGAATTAATGTCTGCCCTGCTAAGGTACAGTTGTGTAATTCATTCACGACTCTTTAATTTTACATGCTGCTGAAGTTATCAAAACAGCTGATAATAAACTGCGCTATCATTATAATCCAGTGATAAAATAACCATCTTGCTGTGAAGCAGCTATATTATTATGTGTTTGCTTTTAGAAAAGCGGAGAAAGTAACAGAAGACCTATCAAGGTATTTACCTCATGACAAGAAAGTGTGCTAGTTAACCTTGAACGCACATTTGGTGACATAGGTCGTGATCGCTTGCACATTCATATTTATATGTATTTGTGATATACATTCGTGTGCTTGTATATGTGTGCGCATGTCTGAGTATGTGGCACGGAAGTTTTTATTACAGTATGTGCACGGAATCATGCGTCTGCTGAAGAGTAGCTTATTTGGAGTTATGTGTGGGAGGGTTGTATGCACGAGTTGTGCGGGCACGTGCACACAGCATGCCAGCATGGATGCCTACTAGCTCACACACACACACACACTGACGTGTTTGCCAATGGGTTGTGCATGGGACTGCCTGCTTTGACCTGTGCGTACAATCGCCACTTATTGTTAAACCCCCTTTCTCGAGTAGTTGTTCGTTTAGCACGTTGCTCTTTCTGCCACCATGTCCAGTACGATACGGTACGATCATCTGAATGGCCTGAAAGATTATCTTGCAGGATTTGTCGTCACGTCAGTATTTTACTTCCTTTCGTTGGATGCTGTTGGTTGCATGAGGTTAATTGCTACGATCCCGGACAAGTGGCTATCGAGATTCAGTGGCTATCCAATGCCTCATCAAAGCTTATACAAATATCGTTGAAAATGTGACTGAAGTTTGGTTATTTAATAAGATTTAATTTGTGACTTGTGCTGGCCTGAATCAATACAGGCATAGCATTTTTAATGGTCTCACGTTCTGTCAGTAGAATGAGCAGCCCTGCCACCTGCCTCGACTTTCCTCCGAGCCTGCAACCCACAGCTCCACCCCTGGGTCTTAGCCTAGGGATAAGGTGCTCGCTCTTCACGATCCAGGCCGTGGGTTCGAGTTCTGCAGTGCGCTATCCTTTATTGACCAAGGCAAGCGGTGGTGCTAGCTGTGAAGGCTGTTATGCCGATAGATAAAATGAGGCTTTTAAATCAGCTAAACCTTTTCCTTATACACTATTTGCCATCCTTATCTCAGAATCCTTTTAAGAGCCGACTCTTAAAAACCTTGCACATGCCAAAACCTTTAAAGCTCTACCGACCTGCTTAGTTATGCAGTATTTCACCAGCAGTATTATTTCATAATAGTAACTGTAACAAGAATGATAAGTCTTTTCTATTGCACCCTAGGAGAACTTAAATCTCTATTTAGGTGCTTTAAAAATTCCTGCAAGAGAATCAATAACCTATAGTTAAGGAAAAGTAAGGTATCCTGATTAGGCAATCAGGCAAAAGCACAACATTATGTTGCTAAGACAAGCATGCACAAGCACACAGCCTTATGGGCGATTGTTAGTATGACCCCGAATAGCAACACTCACCCAATCGTGCACAGTTAAGCAAAGCCTCACTGAAAAAAATGAGATCCACTGGGGCACCATACATAAGCATGGTGCTGTTGCCATTAGCCGAGACGACGTGCACAGTTTCGTAACACGAAACTGCATAAAAGGGCAATTCACGTGGTCAGAGCTAAGGCTGTGTGGAACATGTAGGCTTTCAGCTTATTTTTTGAATGTTGTCAGATCAAGAGAGGACGGGATGTCAGTCGGTAATGAGTTCTAAGTTTCAGAGTATATTAGCTAAAGGCTCGGTCATGCTATCAACTACAGTGCTGGTTATAAGAGAAATCAGTTACACGTCTACGAAATGGTTAATTGTGGCTTGTTTCCTAAGTCTTAACTCGCTCGTTTGGCCAGTGCAGTACTAATCTGTTTTACCAGTGCAGTACTAATCTGAACTTTAATCTCGCAATTAGAATAATAGTAATAATAGATTTGTATAGCAACCTTAGAGAACTTAATCTCTTTCTAGGCACTTTACAGATGCTGTATAGAAAGCATTACCAAATGATTGGTAGTAACATCCGATAGCAGCAGGCATTGTGTAAGCTGGTACACGCACACGAAGAACGAATCACGAAGACCCGGCAAATGCTGGAATGAAGAGGTGCAATTTAAGCTTCTTTTTAAATGTCGTCATATCAGGGGACGTTGTGACATGCGTTGGTTGTGAGTTCCATGCTTTGGGAGCATAGGAACTAAAGGCATGGTCTCGAACGGTTTTCAGGTTCGTACGAGGTATGGCTAAGCGATTCGAGTCAGAACAGTGGGTTGTACAATTCTTTGCCTGATGGCGAGTAGTTCTGATAGGTAGGCTAGAGCTAGGGAATGAAGGGACCTCACAGTCAGTGACAGAACCTTGAAGTCAATACGCTGCTTGATTGGGAGCCAATGCATTTCGGCGAGAAGTGGTGTAATGTGGCAAATGCGACGCTCACGGCGGATGAGCCTAGCTGCAGAGCTGTGCACGAACTGTAAGTGCCTGATTGCACAGTTCGGTGGACCAGCAAGCAGTGAGTTACAGAAGTCAAGACGGGATGTCGCAAATGCATGGATCAATGCAGATGTGGTATCCTAGTCTACACAGGCAAAACTTAAACTGTCAAATAGCCGTTATGAATGAAAAGTCACAGGTCCTAATTTTGCATTTTCACCTAACTTTACATGCTTTTCGAACACAACTATGTTATAATTTGAAAGTGACCAACGAAAGGTCGATTGTCTTACCATTCTTTTCCCTAAATGAGCCAGCTCGTGACTGTCTTAACCGGCCTAAAATAATCACTGGGTGTTTTTGTAAGTATAAACAATTCCCTAGTACTGCTCTTTATGAGTACAATGTCATATAGCAGGCATTGAGGTTCACATATAAGCATGCCGCAAAAAGTTGGCCTGAACATTACGATATGAATTGATATTACTCACCATTCAATTGCATTTCCCTTTGCTGCAAATGTAAAGCGCCCAGAGAGAGAGAGAGAGAGAGAGAGAGAGAGAGAGAGAGAGAGAGAGAGAGAGAGAGAGAGAGAGAGAGAGAGAGAGAGATTGAGTTCTCTGAGGGCGCTTTATCAAGTGCATTATTATTATTATTATTATTATTGTTATTATTATTATTATTATTATGAATTCAGAGTAGACTCGTAACTCTTTCTTCGAAGCCTTTGTGCCGGTGCAGTAAGATGCTGACAGCCTGAGTAAAACTCGGCAACTTGGCCTGTCTGTTGTTAATTTCACGACTGCAACATTTTCCTAGCCTATCCAGCTTGTATTGGCTGCCCATCAAGCAGAGTGTCGACATGAACGTCTTTTTGCACACTTTTAATGTTCTCTTGCTCCGGCTTAAGTATCTCAAATTTTTTTCTCTTGCTTAATTTCGTACTGTCAGCATGTTCAACTCTGGCTATTTAGATATGCCTTGTCCAACCTCAAAGCCCTACCTGGCCTGTCATAGTTCTTATGCACCTAAAGTTTGTAGTTTGCAATAGAATTTATTTTTGCAAATTAATTTACAACCTCCTTTGACTTGGAGAAAAGAAAAGCCAAAAACTCACATGGTCTTCATTTTCTTCTTGGTCAGCTTGTGCTTTGTCCACATTAATGTGTACACCGGGTACGTGGGAACGGCCGGTCCTGCTTAAGGCAAACTTTTCAGCACTCTGTCCAACCACAGGTGACTTTCGGGCATCGTGAACTTATAAATTGCCTAATTTCCAGCTTACACGAAATGCCTAGAAATGAACCTTAGCCATCGCTGTGATATCGTGCATTTAGACAGAATGCTATTTTAAAAAGCTCAACATCACGTGACTACTGGTGCAATGAGTGTCTGCCGTTTCAGCTACTAAAACTTAGCAATGGTGACTAGTGCAGCCCTAAAAAAATGATCAGCTGCTCATTCAATTTAATTATTTTACCATCGTATGCCTGTCGGACGACGATTTCACGACATTTGGCATTGTGGGTGGCAGACATTTAGTGTTGCAGAATGTCTCTCGACTTACCGACAAATGCATGTTGCCTAGTTTTGCCTTTTTTAAATACTAAAAATTATGCCCAAAAAAGAAAATCTAGGCTCGTTGCTCTCATGTGCTAAATGGCACATACAGTCCATGCATGAATTTATTTGGTCTTGCTCCAAAAAGTCTTGGTCATTTCAGAACTGAACTTCATGTACTCGCTGTATCTCTCGGCGCAGAGCTTGTATTGGGAAACAGTTGACCTAGCTCGTACTTATTGGTATAGCAAACAAGCATACAATACATGCTTCTGTTTCATGCTTTTGTAAGCTCCCTGGTAGCTACTCACTTCCCAGGGATCACCATTAGCATTTGGAAATGGTAGCGTTGAACATATACAGCATGTAGCTCATTACAGTAGACTTGCCTAAATAGAGCCGATTGTTCTGCCCTGGCACTACTGTGATGGCATTAATTGATACTGTCACGCAACTATAGTCTTAATAATGATATCCTAACTAAACTCGTAGAGAATGCACAAGTCAACAAAAGATCACAAACAACCTTTCTATCGTTATTGGGCACATCTTCTTTGACCTCCCTGTAGATGCAGGAAACTTAATTTTTTAGTGCGATTTCTGCTAACGGCTTATTGCTGAGGTAAATAATGATAATAGTGTTACTGCATTTGTATAGCACCTTCAGAGAACTTAATCTCTGTCTAGGCACTTTTCATATGCTACAAAGAAAGCATAGTTGAATGGTTAGTGTTAGCATGCTCAATGACAACATCATATCATAGTTAGAGGTGACATGCACTGGGTCAGCATGCAAATAGGGTTAGTGGCAGCATACACAGTGTTAGCATCACAGTCCAGTTGCTATTTCCCCATCGAGCAGGTGTCTGGCTTCCATGCAGAGCCACTCATTTCGCCCGCTGTCTGCCGAGCGCAACCCTTTCAGGTGGCAGGTACATCGGTTTGATTTGGTTTGAGCTCAACCTGGAGCATTTAATTTCCATGGCTTTAAGCCTGCTGTTTTAGAGCAGTAGAATGAACTCTCACAAAAGCTCTGTCGCAAGGAAAATAAAGATTGCGAAATTGTCCTCCTCCCCCCACCCCCTGTTGCAAACAGAAATTGTCCTGCTCTCAGTCTCATGTCAAATGGCCTTAGTCATTATGTTGTTTTAAATCCACTTACTCGTGATCAGCTTTTCATCTTATCAGGTCTCGTTTTTATAATTAAGAATAATAATAATAACAAAAATACAAAATATCCTATACTATCCAGGAGAACTAAATCTCTTTCTAGACACCTTACAATATCTGGAGAAGGATAATTTCAGCACGAAACATTAAGAACTGTACGGAAGGAGCGAATGCTTTAAGAATACATGCTTTAAGAACATGTGGGTTTTCAGCCTTTTTTAAATATAGTAAAGTCTGGGAATGTAACGACAGTCGTTAGTGAGTTCCAGGCTTTGGGAGCATAGCATCTGAAGGCACGAGAGTCAAATTATTAGAAGTAGGTTAGAAGCATATCGAAACGACCTTAGAACGAAGATTGGGGGATACAATGTAAAGTGTGAATCGGAAGTATTTCAAATAGTTAGGTCTGAGGAAGAGAATGAAGGAACCAAAAAGTGACAGTAACCTTGAAGTGTATTACCTGCGTGATTGGGAACCAGTCAGAAGTGGTTCAATGTGGCAGTTTGGGCGCCACACCAGACAAGCCTAGTGTTGACCTCTGGTTCTTGCTAGAACAGAGGGAGACAGAGAAGAGGAAAGAGAGAGAGAGAGAGAGAGAGAGAGAGAGAGAGAGAGAGAGAGAGAGAGAGAGAGAGAGAGAGAGAGAGAGAGAGAGAGAGAGAGAGAGAGAGGAAGGATCTTAAAGTCGATGCGCTGCTTGGTAGAACACCAGTGGCGTTCAGACAGAATGGTGTGGTGTGGTGTGGCAGCTATGCCGGTTGAAGACAGTGCAGACGAGCTGCTGAGTTTTGCAGCAGTTGCACACGATTAAGGGCTGTGAAGGAGCCAGGATTTTTATCCAGTGGGCAAGACTTGCAGGATTTCTATGTTCGAGGGTGGGAGAAGACTTGCAACATTTTCACGTCGGTTGGGCTAGAACCACAATTAATAAACAATTATAGTGCAAAATATATTCGACACGAACTCGGAGGGCTGCTCATCGAGTAGAATTAAGACATAGTTTAGTCGTTTGTAACGGGCAGTGGCAAAGAAATAGGGAGCTGCCCATAAGAAATATGCCCAGCTTGGTGCCCTGCTTTAGGGAGGGCACGTGCCCTCATGCAACTCACTGGTTCTGCCACTGATTACAGGCATAGGCCCGTAGTCCTGAGTAAAGCAAATTGCAGTAACCTAGATGCAGTGATATTTGGCAGTTGAAGCTGTAGGTAATAAATGCCAGGGCCCCTGCTTAAATAGTTACTCTTGGCACAATGACTTATTTGGAGTATTTTCGACTGTCCTAGCACTCTTGGAATTAATTGTGTATGCATTTGGCCACTTGACGAGAAGCTTGTAAGTATGAAGCTGAAGCAGGCCAGATGGTTCTTGTACGACAGGCGACTGGCAGTTCTGCAGTGCCTGCCAGTCGCCAGTTACCGGAAAGCACATGCACACACAATTTTGCACCTTACAAACGAGTCGAGAGACATCAGGAGAGATAGAGTTGGATGGTCGACAAACATGGCATGATGCAATGGCTTGTTTGCTCGGCTACCGCGACTGTTGTTCACGTATGGGCCGTGCATTTACCTATATACGTGCTTTGTTCAAGTTCGTATTCCACTTATTCAATTTCCTAGCCACCACAAGTCGACGATCTTCTACTTGTTTGCTACACGAGCGGTACCACAGGTGAGTTAGAGAGGTACTCTTTGAGTGGGGCGAACCTTATTATTGCACTTGCGGTAGCTCTGCTGGATGCTTGCTTAATTAGCCGGGCTAGATTGTAGTTCAGCTTGCTTAATCGAGAGATTGTCTCTTTATGCAGGTAATCCGAAGGGTGCAATGCTGACTCACCGCAATATGATCGCCTCCATATCAGCCACCGTGAAGACTCTAGTACGTATGCTCCCGAGTGTGGTCATTTTGTTGCAGAGGCATGACCCAGCCACCCAACGTTATATTCTGAAAAGCGTATAAATATGTTTGCATTCGGATCTTCCCGGGGAGCTAATTTTGCATCGCAGCTGGTGTTGTTATCCATTGCTCCGTGGTCGGTAGTATTTAGTAATTATGACTTTGGATCAACTTTGGCTTTTTTGGGAAGGTCTTACGGCTGCCGTGGTTTTACCTATAAAATATTGCTTCTTGCCTAATTGTGGTCTGATCAATAAATGCATGCCTCGGGAGACCAAGCTTAAACAGCAAGCCGAACGCAGTAGGAACTAATCAGCTAATGTTGAATTCGTTGAGAGCCGTTTACACGTGCACTTTCCTTATGTAATCAAAAAAAGTTAATTTATTTGTACAGTGCCCTAAGAGAAATTAATCACTATCTATGTGCTTCACATATGCCACTGTGCTTGAGCCCTCGACCGATGTCATCAAATGCATTCGCCTTAACATCAGTCGATAAAGGCGAGCATCTTAACCACTGGGCCAAATCAGGTTCCTTGAATGTGACCGTTTTACATACTGTATGTCTGTAACTCGGCAAAGCCAGATGGACTGAGTGAGTGAGTTTTCTACAGCAGGCTCACAGCCTAAGCAGCTTTTGGTGGGCAGATTATGCCGAACCGATGCCAGAAAGGAGCTTTATACTGCTGAAATCCATACTGGCATGTTGATCGCGCGAACGGTTCTTAACATAATAATAATAATAATAATAATAATAATAATGTACTTGATAAAGCACCCTCAGAGAACTTAATCTCTTTCTAGGCGCTTTACATTTGCTGCAAAGGGAAATGCAATTGAATGATAAGTAAAATCATGCTTGAAAAACAAACAAAATGAATAACATGGTTACGGGTGACATGCACAGGGTCGGCATGCAAATGTGGTTAGTGGCAGCATGCACAGTGTCAGCGCGAATAAGCACGTGAACGACGAATCACAGGGACCCACTAAATGCTGTCCTAAATAGGTGTGTTTTTAAGTTCCTTTTAAATGTGGTCAGGTCAGGGGATGTTCTGATGCAGGTCGGGAGGGAGTTCCAGGCTTTGAGGGCATACGAACTAAATGCACAGTCTCCAAAGGATTTGAGGTTTGTACGAGGTATTTCTAGACTGTTGGATTCTGAATAGCGGGTGGTACGATGCTTGGCCTGATGGTGGAGTATGTCGGAGAGATAGGCTGGAGCCATAGAATGAAGGGACCTAAAAGTGAGCGACAAAACCTTGAAGTCAATCCGTTGCTTGACTGGTAGCCAGTGCAGGTCGGCAAGAAGTGGAGTAATGTGGCAACTGCGACGCTCACGACAGACAAGCCTAGCTGCAGAGTTTTGCACCAGCCGCAATCGCCTGATCGCATATGCTGGTAGGCCAGTAAGCAGTGAGTTGCAGAAGTCGAGACGAGATGTCACGAATGCATGGACCAACTTAGACGTGGTATCCTTATCTAAACAAGCCCGAATTTTAGCAATGTTATGAAGCTGAAAATAGGCAGATTTGACAGTGGAGCTGATATGGTCGTCTAACGAGAGGTCGCTTTGGAATATGACACCTAGATTTTGAGCTGATTCGACAGGAGATATGCTGGCAGAGCCAATTTTGAGAGACAGCCTTTCCAATCTCTGAATCACACTCGGTTTGCCCATAACTAGTAAGTTAGTTTTGTCATCGTTTAGTTTTAGAAAATCTGCTTCCATCCATGTGCGGATGTCATCAATGCATGCAGCAAGGGAGTTTAGAGAATTTGAGGTGCTCGAAGGCTGGGAGGGATCAAAGCAAAGGTACAACTGAGTGTCATCTGCATATAAGTGAAAGCCTAGATTGTGCTTGGCAATCACATCAGCAAGAGGGAGAGTATAAACCGGGAAAAGAACCGGACCTAGCACGGAGCCCTGAGGTACTCCATATTTCAGAGGTACTTCAAATGATCTTAACGTGCATTTCGCCCAAAGAGTTGCATATTCGATTGACAAAAATTAATGCAATTGCCATGCAAAACCAGTGCAATTGCCATGCCAACTTAGAGCCGTGATTTGATCTTGATATTTTAACAGATTGCCTAGTCCTATTTGAAGTTTTCTCTTCTGTTTGCTGTTGCTTTTACGATCGCACTGTCGCAGTACATCACATTGTAGCATGCTAGTTCTTCTAGCTCCAAAGCCTGCTGTACTACATTCAGTCCCTGACGAAGTAGCTTACGCATTCTTCTTAGCTATCATGCTGCTACAGGTATCGCTAGTTCATTGTAATGGCAGGGCATATAATTCGACCAAGATTTGAGGTGTAGAATAATTGCACAGTAGTGACCTCACGAACTTACACTGCCTGAAGGTTAGAGAGTCGGCAATGATGACTATTATTCACAGACACTTTTTGTGTGCCCAAATAGGCCAGTGCCTACTTGCATTAACTGATGCAGACACGACCAGATGCATGAAAAGTTTGCAACCAGCCACGTCGGATATATTGAAACTGCAAGGGTGAATGCAGCATGATCTGTCTAGTTTTATGAAATTTCCCTTCCCTGCCGGCTTGTAGGGCACGAGCAGTGAAGCCAGCATTAGCCACAAGTGCGACTCGAGTTGCACAGTTTATCTCTGCCGGTGAGCACCCCTTCGTCCTTAGAGTCTACAGCTAGCAGTGCCAATGCTGCAGCTGTTTTTTAGGCCGACAGAGGCATGAGACTGTCCGACAGTGGAGAGGTGCACCTGTCCTACCTGCCCATGGCGCACGGATACGAGCAGGTGGTGCAGCTGCTCGTGCTCATGATCGGCGGCCGCATCGGCTACTCGCAAGGTGACGTGCGCCTGCTCACCGACGATCTGGCCACCCTGCGGCCCACGTTATTCCCCAGCGTACCTCGGCTGCTTAACCGGATATATGATAAGGTAGCCTTTCGGCAGCAGCAGCAGCAGCAGCGGCAGCGGCAGCAGCAGCAGCAGCAGTGGCAGGTGGTGCCGGTGATGCTGTCGATGGCAACGGTGGCTGCCACTGCAGCAGCAGAGCGCTACAGCTATCGGGAGATTCGTTTGTGGTGACATCCACGAGAAATTCGTTTATCATTATTGTTGAGCTCTCGACTGCCATGGTGCTACTATCATCTAGTTCCTGCTGCTGTGAATTCTTACAAGTCATTGCCCTGTAGCCAAAGCCGTGGACTGACACTCATGTCCTCAAGCTAATGAGTGGCAGCGAAATTGAGGGTATGTGCATGCTTTGCCGACGCCTTGATGCGGATTATGCAGCTGTGGAAGTAGGGCGTCTAAGCATCGACGTATTTGGGTTTCATGCTTGACACACGGTCGAGGTGCAGCAAAACGTGCTATAGCAAACTCGGTAGGCAGATTCACAATGAGTTCAGCCCTTTTCTCCATTTCAGCACTGAGGACCAATCAGCAGGCGCTTGCCTCCGTGCTGAATAGGGCCCCTGCTCTCGAAGCAGCCACCGACTGCTGTTATATAATTTCTGCATCCTTGAGAAGACGTACTTAGTTGGGCAGCTCCTCTCGATTACAACTGCCGAAGGCTGGGCAACTTGAGAGAGCAGTCAGTGAAAAACAAGGCAGCATTGCTGCTTGCACTGAGCAGTGCCTGAGGTAGCTAGCTCCCCTTCGTCGAGCAGTGGCTTACTACTTTGATCATTCGTTGCCGGTCGTTTAAGTGTGCGATCACGAAGTGACTCGGCCGTCTATCAGCAGCATTAGCAGAGTGTAGCAGCAGCATCAGCAAAGAGTGCTTGGTGCTTCGGTGCTCAGTTTGGCTAGCAAAGACAGGAGTCCGATGGTCTTTTCAAATGATGCAAGTGCCTCGAGGGTTATGCATGTAGAAGGGGGAGTGCATGCTAGTCTAGGACCCAATAGCAAACCGAACGAGGGGGTCACATGTCCTCCTGCGCTAGACTTCCAGCTGGAGCAGAAGCCGACGACGGGTGCCCGAAACGAGTCCATCAGGAAAAAGGTCAACTAACTCAACAGCCTCATTTGTATGTAGCAGCAGAAGAGTTTTAGTGGCCAGCACCGCTTGCCACCGCCAGCAACACCACAACCAGCCACCACTTGCTTGCTGTAGGCAGTAAAGGATTGCCCACTGCCAGGACCTGGGCCGCATATAGAGAGCACCTTACTTACCCCTGGCTAAGACCCAGGGGCACAGTCATTTTAGGATTTTATCATCACAGGATTTTACTTAGCACAATGCACGCTAGAGATTGTTGAGTAAATAGGTGTGTGCCAAGTACCTGTCTTCTCGCCATGTTTCGGTGGTGGCTTGTTGCACCAGCCTTAGCCGGTATCCTGACCGAAAGCTAAAAGCGTAAGTACCGAGCTTATCATTGTACACGAACGTGGCTCGTCTATCGGCAGCCTTCTGGTTTGGTTTGCCGTTGCTCTGTTGGTTCCTGACATTCACTGGGCATGGCACTGGTTCGGCAGGGACTCGCATTGACTGGCAAGCAGTGTGGTCGTGCTTGGCTAACAGCCCTAGCTAGCATCGGTCGCCCTGGGGCAGTGTTCCTTAATGGTGACCACGACTTGCAGTCAGTTAGGGAAGATTTAGCCTCACATTGTTGGCATACATTTGCCGCATATATCAATGGCTGCTGGCTGAGCAGGTCCAGAAGTTTGAGCTTGGTTTGCACTTCTTTGTCTGTCTGTGTATGGCCATTTGAGCAAGTCTGGCTGCTTTCTTTGACAGCGTAGGTAGTTGCCAGAATAGAATAGGCAGCTCAGCATTTCTGCACGTTTGTCGTGCAGAAATGCTGAGCAATTCTTTACTGCATTTCGGCACGTTTGTCTCGAGGCTGCTGCTGGAGGAGCACAGCAAGCTTATGGCAGAGGCCCAGATTTCCGGTAGCCGGTCATTGCAGTTGGTGGGACCAGTTGTGTGCGTCGTAGCTTTCGTTGCATCATCTGTAAATGTGGGCTGCTGCACCTGCCAGAAGGGTGTGCTGACAACGTGGTGGCTGTTGATTCCAAAGCGCCGGCAGGCACGTTCCATAGCTGGTGACCTTGCTGGCCGGGACTCTTATCCCGGAGAGTACAACTGCCCATGAATCGGCTTGCTATTCTCAGGTGAAAGCTTCTGTCAGAAGAGGCTGGCGTGTCCAACCGTGTCCAGCAGATCCAAAGCTCTCCGATGAACTGCGGGCAGTGGTCTCTTGCGAGGGCATGCCTCGATTGCCACAGCTCTGCCTCACTGAGACGCATTCTTTCGGAAAATAAAGTTCAAGAAGCGATCTCCACTTGGTACATGCCTGCTGCGATGAGAATCTATGAGATGCTACTGCACCCACATACTGTTTGTGGCTTTGTGGAGTTACAAACGGAGATACATTACACGGCATTACAGGAAGAAAACAGATTGGAAGAAGGCAGGACCCATCTAAACCAACTTTAAGTTCACTAATCAAGGTGAATATGGGCAGACAGAAGAAAGAGCCATTGTAGTAGCCACGGCTACCAGCCAAGCTCAGCCGACTCTTCTCCGGGTGCAGTACCTGCTTATCAGAGCAGCTGTTCGGCCATCACTTCATACGGTTTATGGCTTAATTGACCACAGCGTGTGCCCTCTTGAAAGCTTGTTTGAGCAGCAGCTGTACTCAGAGCTGAAGAAATCTACTGCATTCTGATTGGCTGTTTACTTGGCCACATGGTTTGCTGAAACCTCCTGCTGGCTGCTACGATAGCCACACGGGTCTCAAGGAGCTGCTTCCAAAAGGCACTAGCCGGCTGAGTATTAGCCATCTTACTTCATAGGGGGAGTTGCGCAGGCATGCGCATCGGTCCGTTGAGCTGGAAGCCGATCTGGTGTATACTGATCTGGCTATAAGTTGCCCTATGAAACGAATACACTCTCTGGGGGTAACTGGAATGGTAGATAATGACCAGGTTCTTTTCCTTGCTCATTCTGTTGCCTGTTCTTCCTTGAACGGGCCACAGGCAGGTCCCGGTAGCGGCCGAGTGGTTTGAGCCCCAGATGCCCCTGTCGTGAGGGCTCGGGTAATGGTGACGGTTCCTGCTGCTGCTAGGATGCTTAGTCGCTTTACTAGCACCGGTCCAGAACTACTTTTTTTTTTGGCACCAGGAGGTAAGATGGCAATCTGGCAGGCCTCCATGCAGAAGTGACAGCCCCAGGCAGTGAATTGGCATGACGATATAGGCTGTGAACTAGGCTGTAGCAGCTGTAGCGTTATCGGCTGCAAACAAAGTTATGGAAGCTATTTTCCTTTTGCCACTTTTCACCTGAGAATTGATAGTTGTGGCCGATCACTTGGTTAGAAATGCAGGGGAACTTGCGTTCTAGCTGTCTCTATCCTATCTAGTTGTTTATTGTCGATTTCTCTTAACTCCCTTGCTGCATGTACTGATGACATCCCCACATGGATGGCAACACATTTTCTTAAATTAAATGATGATAAAGCTAACTTACTAGTTATGGGCAAACCAAGTGGGATTCAGAAATTGGAAAGGCTAACACTCAAAATTTGCTCTGCCAGCATATCTCCTGTTGAATATGTACGCAATCTAGGTGTCATGTTCCAGAGTGACCTTTTTGACCGTTAGACGACCACATTAACTCCACAATCAAGTGTGCTTTCAGCTACATAACATCGCTAAAGTTCGGGGTTGTTTAGATAGGGATAACACATCTAAGTTGGTCCAGCATTTGTGACATCCCGACTTGACTTCTGTAGCTCACTGCTTGCTGGCTTACCGACATGTGCAATCGGGTGCTTACAGCTCGTGCAAAACTCTGCAGCTATGCTTGCCTGTCGTGAGCATCGTAGTTGCCACATCACACCACTTCTCGCCGACCTGCACTGGCTACTAGTCAAGCAACACATCGACTTCAAGGTTTTGTCGCTCACTTTTAGGTCCCTTCATTCTTCGGCTCCAGCCTGCCTATCAGATCTACTGCCCCACCAGGCCAACCATCGTACCACCCGCTTTTCAGAATCCAACAGTTTACCAATACCTCGTACAAACCTCAAATCCTTTGGAGACCGTGCATTTAGTTCGTATGCCCCCAAAGGCCGGAACTCCTTCCCGACTTGCGTCACACATTCCCTGACTTGACCACATTTAAAAAGAACTTAAAAACACACCTATTTAGGACAGTATTTAGTGGGTCCCTGCGATTCGTCCTTTATGTGCTTATGCATGCTGGCACTGTTGCATGCTGCCACTAACCACACTTGCATGCTGACCCTGTGCATTTCACCCCTAACCATGTTATTCACGTTGTTTATCAAACATGATACTACTCGCCATTCGATCGTTCATCCTTTGCAGCAAATGTAAAGCGCCTAGAAAGAAGTGTATTATTATTGTTATTATCATCCAGCTCGGGATGGGAATTGCTAGTGTTGTGTAGCTCAGTCAGGCACATTAGGTGATCGCCTTTTAGCAGTCGCCTTTAGAGTTTAGGCTTTTTCTACAGAGCTTAAGAGTGGCTATATCGTGATGATCAGATTGAAAAAAGTTCATCACTATTATGTATTGACTAAATGGTTGTAAATCTGCTGTCATGGTGCTGGAGACGGGCAAAATAGGAGGCTGCAGTGTGCAACCTTCGAATACTCAGTGAGTGAGGAAAACCTCTGCCGTTCTCAGGGAAAGAAGGCCTGCATGCCTGCTTGCATTTAGCCAATGCAGTGATCCATAACAAAATGGGCAGACGACACGAGTCAACTGCACAGACCGCTATGGCAGCTGCTAGCGAAACCTCAGAGAATCGACTGCCATGATGGCTTTATTAGGCGATCTCGCATGCGTGGTGAAGGGCTCACATAACCCTGGAGGCTCGCATTCGAGCACTTCTAGCTTCGAACAGCGATAGCTGATTGAAATTGCGATGCATTGCTAGTGTAATTCTGCTGTGTTTGTGGCCTAGTTGCACGGCTGCTGCAGTGTTCATGGTGAGTCCTATCGTACCTGGTGCTTCCACCAGAAAGCTTATTGGTTCCTAGCTGGCATTGGCACTAGCTTAATTGAGCACTGCTGTTATACATTAGAGGTTTGGATTGGGCAGACCTAGGTAATATATTGAGTCAACAAGCTTAGAGCACTAGGCTCGGTCAAATGTAGATACCTGTAATACAAAAAATGGTTTACAGAAGTCTAAATCTTATCTCCAAAATACTGGGTGCTATGGCTGATATAAAAAAGAGAGATAGAAAGAGAGAGAGAGAGTGAGAGAGAGAGAGAGAAAGAGAGAGAGAGAGAGAGAGAGAGAGAGAGAGAGAGAGAGAGAGAGAGAGAGAGAGAGAGAGAGAGAGAGGGGAGCCACAGAGCATAGTCATGAGCAATATCCAAAAGATAGACTGGGAAAGGACTAATACCAAGAAGGAAAATGATTATTTCCAGGTAAAGCAGGCGGTGGGTGGAAGCAAATTCCGAAAGTTTCTGTTGGATAGAGCCATAGCAAGCAAGCAGCACTACTTGTCCAGGTAAGTCCTTGATATCTTCTCTATTCAATCAATCGGCTGCTACTATTGTAATCATACTACTTTCATGTAAGTGCCGATGATTTATGATGTCTGAAAATCTCATGCCGCATGTTTGTGTGCAGGGGTCTGGTGACACAGAATACTCTGTGGGATAGAATTGTCTTCAAGAAGATACAACAATCCCTTGGAGGTCGTGTGAGGGTCATCGTCACCGGCTCTGCCCCGATTGCAGATGAAGTGCTCGGGTTCCTACGCTGTGCCTTGGGCGTAGTGGTACGTATGTGCTCTCGCGTGTCTTATTTGATGCCTCAACAGTGACTTCACTCTACTTCTAATGATTGTGGTGCAATCGATCTGCTGCTGTCTTTTTCACGTGGGAGGTATGTCTGGTGGATAATTCGATGATCCAGATATAATCAGCATTTATTGTTAACTGTTAAAATACCAAAAGTGAGAAGAAAGAGAAAAGTGAGGAAAGTCTGTCTAACCCAGGGAACGTGGCAGAAGTAATTGAGAGGGTAACGAGACCTAAGCTAGTTGGTCTGCCAGACGACGCCTTAGCTGGGCGTGGCAAAGCTTAGGCTTACAATCGCTTTCGGCACCTGAGCATGCTGCCGCCTGCTTGACCGCCAGGCCTGCATCGGTACGATGCTTTCTGACCGTGATACATAATTGCATTTCATGGTGTATTACAAGGCGGCAAAGGGATCCCCCTCTTTCGTTACTGTCCGGCCGAGTGGCATTCAGGATCTACAGTTTCTCGGTCGGTCCTGCATGTCTGCTTCATTCTTTAGGTTCTCGAAGGCTATGGCCAGACCGAGTGTGCAGCAGTGGCCACGTTCACGTTACCGGGTACACTTGATGGAGGTAAGCCGTCTGGTGCATATTGGTCAGTGAACTTGCCTATATGTTTTCTTGGGAATTTTCCTATTTATTGTGATCATCGGCATCTGCGTATCATTAGCAGCATACACAACATAAAGAACTAAAACAGGCAGATGTTCGTAGGGAAGGGCATGTGACATACTGACGATTGGTAATGCATTAGGGACATGCCGTGATCGACCTCGCTCCTAGTGTTTGTACTTGTGCACGAGTGTGTGTGTGTGTGTGTGTGTGTGTGTGTGTGCGTGTGTGCGTGCGTGTGTGTGTGTGCGCCTATATCCATGGGTATATAGGCACCCGGAAGAGGCGTATTTCCAACCCCACAGCAGCTAAAAGTGGCCAGCAGTCAGCGAAGTAAGTGCCCAGCAACGAACATTATTTCCACACGGCTCTAAAAGCATGCACTAGCAAATATGTATGGATCAATAACCCTGTAATAAATGCCATTTTTGTAGCCCAGACATATTTAATGAATCGGGCGGGGTAGAGAACATTATCACGAACATTTGCATCCACCGGAGTATGTTGGAGATTGATTCCCACCACATGCCCTCCTCATCAATTCAATTCTATTTATCTTTGGGGCAGTTGGTGCTTTTGCAGAATTTCGTAGACGATGCACCGTGGTGAGCTTGATAGGGCCTAGTTGCTAGCACTTTTGCAAATGAGGAATTATCAGCAGACAGATGGCTCCTCTTCTTCGAATAAGTGAAAGCTGCATGAGATTGAACCTGGCTAAGTAGGCTAGAAAGGTTCATGTCGTACTGACACAGTCTAGGGAACTTGGAGATAAGAACTAGTAGCCCGAGGATGTTTCACTTACCAGACCGACACTCTACCATAGGAAGTTTAGTCTGAGCCAGTCGCTCAGGAACCGTAAGCCACTACACGATGTCACGTGACCGAAAAATAGTGAGTCGCCAAGTTGCTTATTTGCGACGGATCGCTCCTTAGTCTCTGCTCTTAAAATTAATTCCACTAGTCTATTTTAGCTAATGCCTTCGAAAGGGTCCGGTTAACATCTGCTCTTTGTTTCTGGATTATAGTTAGTATTTGTTGGATAAACATATTTAAAACCAGGTTTAATCCTAAATGTAAAACTATGTAGATGCAATTATGCTTCCTATTCTCGAAATACTTTACAGCTCCCTTTGGTACTGTTGATTTGCTACCTACTTCAGCTGCTGTTCGCCTATCAGCCACGGCTTGCACTATTGCTTGCACTATTTGTTATGTACGTATACGAAAAACTTATCGGCGACTAGCATTTTTGTTTTAAAGAAAGTGGCTATGCTTTTGAGTAGCCCAGGGGTACCCGAGTACATCAACCATTTTTTCTGCAGTCTTTGTGGATTTACAGACACAACAGAGATACGTTGCCTAAGATTATTGAAGCAAACATGAGTTAAACAATATTATAGGTGATATTAGTTAATGAGTTATAAAGTTTTGGGTAAATCAGCTTAATTTTGTTTGAGCACGGCTACTTGTGCCGACATGCCTGGTTGGCTCTGAGTTGGAGGTCGCATGAGCTTTCTCGTCCAGATGGCAGGCCATCGCCTGGTTTTTATTATTGTGCATACATTTGGAGAGTTGTGCTGGTAGATGTGGCCATACAGACCTTGTGCAGTCGCAATCTTGGCATCTTGTCCGAGCATCTCACAGGGTTTACAAGTTTACTCTGCATGCTTGTATGCTGGAGGAGATATAGAGAAATAGGGACGGTTGATATGGGTGGTAGAAGGGCTGGTAAATAAAAATAGGGAGAGAGAGATAGATAGAGAGAGATAGATAGAGAGAGAGAGAGAGAGAGAGAGAGAGAGAGAAGAGAGAGAGAGAGAATGCGAGTGAGTGAGTGAGTGAGTGAGTGAGTGAGTGAGTGAGTGAGTGAGTGAGTGAGTGAGTGAGTGAGTGAGTGAGTGAGTGAGTGAGTGAGTGAGTGAGAAAGTGATAGTTTGAGTGAGAGAGAGAGAGCAAGAGAGAGAGAGAGAGCCAAGGACCAAGGAGCACCCCTCCCTTCTCTCTCTCTCACTATATCACTCACTCTATCTCACTCAGAGTCAGAGAGAATAAGAGATTGAGTGAGTAAATGAGAGAGAGAGAGAGGGAGAGAGAGAGAGAGAGAGAGAGAGAGAGAGAGAGAGAGAGAGAGTGAGAGAGAGAGGAGGAGATGCTCCTTGGTCCTGAGCCCAAGTGTAAGGTACTGACACTGCACAGCCCAGTTCACAGGTTCCAGTCGTGCAGCAGGCCATCTTTTATTGGCTACCGCATGTTTGCAGAGGTTTAATAGCCATCACGACTCTTTCATCACTTTTTAAATGAGGCTGTTGATTTAGCTAACCTTATCTTTTTAACTCTTCCTTTTTAATAAGGTGAGATAAGAGAGACAGAGAGAAAGAAAGAGAGAGTGTGAGGGGAGAGATAGTTTGGATGGAGGGATGGGGAGGAAGGTAAGGGAAGAGAAACCGAGAGGCAAGGAGGTTTCACAGAGATGGTGGAACTCGGAGGGTGTGAACAGACTGAAACTGAAAGCTGGTCTGACATTTAAACTGCATCTGTTACGACCCAATATTAGAGGCAAACGTTTTGCTGACTTACCAAGGCTGACGACCAAGGCATGCACCCTCCTATTCAAAGCAAGCTTCTTGCCAAAGGATAGGGTGACTGTCTGCCTTTGGATTGCGGCTATCGTGAGAAAGGCTCTGACTGATATATAGGGACCATCAATGGAGCACTGGTAAGTGGCCTTACACGGCCACTGTGTAGCAGCTCTGTACAATATGTAGATGCTCTTGCATGACAATGCTGGGCAGCTGCAGATTGATTCAGAATGGCATAGGAGCCAGCTAGAGAATGGTCCACTCGATTCTTTTGCTGGCTCCTTTCAGAGGTGGGTCCCCACTGGCACGACCGAGGCAATTAAGGCACAGGGCTTAAGCTGGGAGTCTTGATGGCCGTCGGTAGGAGATACTCAAGAGACATGACGCCCTACCCTCGATGCTCTTAATGCCATGCGTGCGTGACGACCGTTCTCTCAGAACAAAGAGTAGCTTCAGAATTAAATAGCTCGATGGAGGCTGCTTGCATCACTCGAGGACCTGCCGAGGAGGCATGCCCGACATGAATCGACCCTACCGTTCTGGGATCTTTCAATAAGCTCAGCAGAGTTTCGATTCGTGGAAAGCACTCAATGTTTACCTTCGTTTGCACGTTTTCATGCACACGCTAGTACTGTCAAGAGCAGTGAGGTAGTTTTAGGAAGCTGGCTAGAAGGAAAGGAAAACATTATTCATCACACACCGAATGGCTTCAACGAGCGTTTTTTGGCAGGAGGCTCATGTTTGAGTTCGCCTTGCGTGCGAGTTCTCCTTGCAAATCTTATCGAGTTGGCATCCGTAGGATATTATGTAAGTGTGGAGGCAGCAGGCACGTTGGCCGTTGAGAGCTGATAGAGATGTACATAAGGATTTTTCAATTTACAAAAGAGAGGCTCTATTTGAATGGACGGACCTGCCTGAGACGATCGCCACCTCTCCTCTGGACACTCTTATCGAGGGCTGCTGTCCCGAGGCATCCTGTATTACACAGTTATCCAGTTGGCTGGGTATCTGCCTCTTTATGTAGGCAGCATCCTATCGACCAGTGGGTAACCTGTGATGTCTGCCATGACCCGAACCCGAAGTATAGCACACTGTGGCCGTGATTGATTGATTGCAGCTAGTTCGGGTATCGAAACCCTGTCTCTTATTCCGAATAGCTGTAATGAGCTCTTTTACGGATTGTTCCTAAGACTGACTACAGCCGACTAACTGCTCGAACATAAGCTGTTGCAGGTGGGATGATTGCACGTGACACGTGGGCTACCTTGACTCCAAAGAAAGTAAACATACCGGTAGACGGTGCTGCTTTGCGAAATCCTTGTAACCCTCTAGTCTTGTTTTTGCATGTCCCGAATGACATTCGCTTGGAGGATGTGCCTGGCACCTGCAGTGTTTCTTTTGGATAGCAAGTATGGAGTGAATCCTATCGGCATTTTCTTGATTGCAAAGATCGATCCTGAGTGGTCATAATACCTGAAGTACGTGTTTGCAATTTAGGGAACGTCGGCACACCAGTGCCGTGCAATCTCGTAAGGCTTGTTGATGTTCCGGAAATGGACTACTCGGCCAAAGATGGAAAAGGCGAGGTAACTTACCAGCTGTTGTTTTTCGAGCAAGCAAGCTCACGTGCAGTGCTAATGTAGCAATTCCCTTCTCGAAACTGATGCTGTCCTTAAAGGACGTTACAATTGCTTGAGGGCTTGCCAAGCACGAAGCCATATGCTTGCTTGTCCCAGTTCAGGGTAGTCTGCACGGATACGGACTAATAGACTTGCCGATTGCACAGGCTCCTGTCGACCGAAACATTAAATTACTCGGACAGGCCCCTCAATGGGGTAAAAGGGGAGGTAGGTTTTGAGATTACTTCAGGGTAGTGAATGATCTGTGCTTTGGCTGCAAGATGGCTGTCTTTTGATAGGCTTCTGCTTTTGTCCAGGCTTCTGGGTACTCGAAAGACAAGGATAGACTCTGTGGGCCATGGGGCATCCCAGACCTAATCTAGACACGCGAGTGAGTTGTCCCGTTATAAACAGTTATGTAGCCAGTAGAATGTGTGCTTTACCTAGTAGTAATAATAATTATAATAATAATGTTAGTAATAATGAAACATTGGTATAGGACCTTTGAGAGCTCAATCTCTTTCCTCATACTTTACATGTGTTGGAAAAGCAGCATGCCAATTGGTTAGTCGTGTAACATCAAAATTTCAGCATGCACAAGCATGCAAGTGCAGGGATACGGGCCAGAAAATGCTGTGAGGCACATGCATTTGTTGTAGCTTCTCTTAAAATGGCAACCTAGCCAACGAATTGTCTCAAGACAGGCTATGCATTTTGGCTGCCTATCTCATAACTGCAATCAAAGATAAAAGCCTGCTGCTGCCATTGTCGTTAGCTCAACTTTTTGTTTGCTAGTTTTCTCAGGGCCCCCTCATGTCGCCTGCAGCCCGCTGACAAGCTGGCCGAGGGCGAATACAACAGGAATCAGCACGGCACACTGTCCTGTCTTTCTCCTGTATGAAGCTGGTCGACTCCTACCCTTGGCCACTGCAGCAGGTGTAGCCGTGCCGGCGGGGTGCGCTAGCGCCGAGAAATGTACTGGTCAGTCAAATATTGGTACGAGTGGAGGAAATATATCATTCATTCGTATGAAACCTCAAGAGAATTGTATTGAGGCACTTTACCTCAATGATCTCACGTGATCTCATGACCTCAGGGCTCGGGCCCACGACCTCGGCCATTAAATGCAAGCACCTTGACCACTGGGCCAAACCGAGTAGCAACATCGAGCGTTGCCAAGTGCCTTGCCACTTCCACGACTGTGCTAAGCCGTCTTACTGGCAGTGCAGGTCAGGTAGCCGTGTCGTCGCACAGTCGGCAGACCTGCCGCACCATCCGCCTGTCGGTATGGCCGGCCTGCCGACGAGCCCGACTAGCCGTCTTGCTGCGCATAGCTCGCAGCAGTCTGATGTCCAAAGCTGACGGCGCTGCACCGCTCTGCTGTCTCCGCTGCCCAGGTTTGCCTGAAGGGACCCAACGTGTTCAAGGGCTACCTGCACGATCCGGAAAAGACGGCCGAGGCACTGGATGCAGACGGCTGGCTGCATACCGGCGACATAGGCTTGTGGCTACCCGTACGTCGGCTCTTCTCTTGCTCCCGCTCTCTCTCTCTCTCTCTCTCTCTCTCTCTCGTGCGACGATCTCGCGTCGATCAGGCCAGCCGCGCTGCCACGCTCGCTTCGTCTTTCCCCAAGGGGTTTGTAATTGTCGCCTCGTTGCAGCGATGAGCACGTGCGCGCGTGCCGTGGGCTGGCGCTTGCGCAATTGATATCCTGCTCGCAGAATGGGACACTGAAAATCATCGACCGCCGCAAGAACATATTCAAGCTTGCCCAGGGCGAATACATTGCCCCCGAGAAGATAGAGAGTGTGTACGTGCGAAGCCCTCTCGTGGCTCAGGTGTACGTGCATGGCGAGAGCCTGAAGGCGAGCGTCGTCGCCATTGTCGTGCCCGACCCGGAGACTCTGCCCTCGTGGGCGGTCAACAACCTGCAGGCCATTGGCAGCAACGGTCCTTTGGCTGCGCCACCGTTCTCTGAGCTGTGCAAGCACCCGGTAAGAGCCGGCGCTTGCTGTGTGCCGCTGCTTCCCTGTCTCTGGGGGTGGGCAGTGCCACCCCGGTACGGCCAGACCTCCAGAGGGCGTGCCGGGCACGATGTCCGGTTGCCGACCGAAGCAGAAGTAGCAGCTGTGGCTCATGGCCCAGCTCCTAAAGAAACGCTACATTAGGAGAATGCTACGGATTTCAGCTCAGGCGTGTCAGTGGTCATCTTGGCCCAATTTGAGGGCTCTGCTGAGAGAGAGAGAGAGAGAGAGAGAGCAGCCGGAGACCCGAATCTCGATAGTTCAGTTGGTGCGGCAGTGACCCGGCAAACCGCAGAGGCCGAGGGACCTGCTCGAAGCCTAAGGCGTCTGCTCTTGGTCGCTCCACTGACAGCCTTCGGTCGTTCTCGTTGTTCGGCAGCGTCAGCTGTAGCAGCTTGAGAACCGTGCGCATGCTCCTCCCGACTGGCTCGCCAGCTTCCCAAGTCATGATACCAGGCCAGCACCACTGAGGCTTGGAAGCAGAAAGTCGCTGCTTCATGCTGCTGCCGACCAGCGCAAGGTCTGCTTGGTTTGGCTGCACAGCCCGTGGATCTGACCAGGATCTTTGTAGTTTCGTCTTTAAGTTCACGGACCGTTCCGACACACCTTTCCCTGCTGCGTCGTAGCCGAGCGTGCGAGTGGGTATTGGCAAAACCGTCTTGAGCAATAGACGATGGCTAGCGGTTTGCTAGTGGTTTTTTGTTGTGACTGGACACTCTTTCTCGGGTGGGCTTGGACATTGCTGGACGATTTTTCTGATGTTGGACAGAGATCGCCGTGACTAGACCGAGCTGCATTGATTATTGGCTCAGCTGTGATGCAGGTCTAGCTTGCTGCTGCAACGTGCCTCTTCTTATCAAGAGGAGCAACCCTCAACTTTAGGACTGTTATTCGTGAAGAGAGCACAGTAGTTCTTCGGAGTGCATACCCCATCGTTCCCATCTCCAGAGTTTGATAATTAAATAAAAGGCCTCATAAAAGAAGTTGGAGCGCTGCATCAGAGATGCTAACGATGATTTTGAACTGAAATTATCGCTTATGACGTTGCAGCTACCTCTGTTGTTCACTTCACACCAAGCCGGTGACCACAGAAGAAGAAAATAAGCTATGTTGTCGTCACTAGTTTGCTAGCTCAGGTTTGGAGGCCGGTAGGGCTCGTCCTGCATGTGTCATTCAGTGCATTGTCTACATTACGAATCGGTTTATTCCTCCTAAATTTATGAGACCCGCTGTTCTGGGCTGTTGAAAATACTGCCGCGTTCCCTCGAGTATGTAGGGGCAGTTCGAGGTTAAATTTCTGGCACCTGCTGATCTGCAGTCATTGAGATAGCATGCAGGCATGCAATTGCTTTGTAGTTGTGTGCTAATTATGATTTCTCGCGGTTGTAGAAAGTCAAAGAGGCTATTAAGCGAAGCATGGACGAAGTGGCAAAGGAAGCTGGGCTGAAGTCGCTCGAGCAGGTGAGAGTCAACCCATGGTCTCCTTATTCGCCTGCTGAGCAGCAGAGTTAAACTGGCATGCTTCAAAGGCCCCGGTGCATCTTGACTGTCGCAAGAGACGACAGTGCAAATCGCTCAGACCAGTCTTCTATACCCTCTTATTGGGCAGAACATGCGGGGCTGATACAAAACCAGCTTGTGCAGCACTGCTCAGAGCATCTTGGCATTCATTTGGCACCTTTTCAGACACTCCTCATGTGAAAGATAGCCACAAGTATACCGACGTAGGGTTACAGGTCAACAAATAATGTTGAAATGCCTTATCATCAATATTTTCACAGTTTCAAAAAGAAGTCAACCCTTTCACAAGACGAGGAGGGCTAGTCACTGACTAGTTCCCTCGTCAAAGCGCCTAGGAAAAGATTGAGTTCTCCGAGTGCGCTTTATCAAGTGCATTATTATTATTATTATTATTATTAAATCTGCAGAAATATAGCTTTGCTGCCAGCAGTTTTTAAATAGAAGAAAGATGGCTAGTATGTATATATGGCAATGCTTCCTTTACGGCAAATGTAAAATGCCTAGAAAGAGATTGAGTTCTCTAAGGGTGCCATAGCAAATGTAATAATAATAATATTATTATTATTTTTATTGAACAATGGTTTCACCACTGCAGGAACGATTAAAAGCAAACAAGTCATCTAGTCTGGCTATGCATTCGTTTTAGTCGTCGTTTAGTCTAAGAAGGTGGACCGAAATCCAGGATCTAATGTCTGCCAGGCCTGCTCATAGTTTTTAACTGTGGTTGTTGACTCCAAGGCTGTGAATGAGTAGGAATGCTGGCTTTGCTCAGCAGGAACGATAATCAACGTAGCTTATCGAGCTTGAATTATCTGCTCGACAGGCGCTGTCTTGATGTAGAAGGCTAAAGGACCAAACTATGAATGTAGCTAAACTCGGCATTCAACAGACTGCTTGGTCAGACAGATTGCTTTATTGTTTGTCTGGAGCTCAAGTTGATTAGGTACACCACAAAACTATGCAGGAGTGTCATCTGCCAGATGCAGGTGATTTGACAGTCCCATTTATGTAGTGGCAAAAAAGCCTTAGCGGCTACCACTCCCGCTTGCATGGTGAAATAAGGGATCGAAGCTGCTCAAATGTGCGACACAAACTGCTCAAACATGCGACTCAAACTGCTCAAACGGTCGAGAAGTGCAAGCACCATAGTCTTGGCTTTGCCTAGGATAAGGTGCTTGCACTTTATCACCTATGTCGTAGGTTCGAGTCCTGAATCCTTTATTGTCCGCTGGAAGTGGTGCAGTAGCTGAGGCTAAGCCTTTCTACTACTTTAGAAATGAAGCTGCTGAACCTGCCGACCAATATTTTTCTGTGATTCTCGATATTTTCCAGAGCCCCACAGATTGATTGTCGCGAATTGTGGCTCAAGGCAAAAAGGACCAATGCGGCGGTGCCCTGCAATTGTTAAGGCTGGAGATGATGTTTGTTAACAAAAAGAAGTAAAAATCGACTGGTAGCTGCAATAGAGCTTTAGGCGCTGTCACCACGCTTTTGATGGGCAGGAAAGGATTGCCTGCTGCAGAACTGGGGCACACGGCCAGGTCGTATAGGGCGAGCACCATATGTATGTGGTTGCTCCTAGCAGGCCGACGGATCTCGCGAAGTCCCCTCTTTGAGCATCGACCTCTCGCGATTGAGCAGAGAGGTGCTGTCTGATCTCTTAGTTCACAACGATCTGTGATACACGATGATCGCAAGTCGAGAAGCTATCTCCCTACAAAACTGGAATAACCTTCAGTTAGTAATATGGAGAAGCAAACATCCATCCCCTATTCCTGGCTCAATCTCTACCTCAATGTCTACATTTAAGCAGGTCACTAGTGATCTCGTCCTGAAGTTCATATCCTAATTAAAGAAGACAACAAGTCCTCTGGACCCTATTCCCACTGTCCTGCTTCTACGTTGCATTGATCTGCTGCTGCCATGCATAACTAACATCATTAATATGTCATTAGCTTCAGGTCATGTCCCAGCACCTTTCAAAAAAGCTGTAGTCAGGCCACTTCTCAAGAAAGTGACACTAGACCAAGATAACTTGAGCAACTACTGCCCAGTCTCCCTTCTACCATTCCTATCAAATACACTGGAACGGGTCGTAGCAGACCAGCTGAACTCATATATTACAACATCAAACCTTGATAGTAAATTCCAGTCTTGCTTTAGAGCTAATCACTCCACAGAATCAGCATTGTTTAGGGTGAACAACGATCTACTTAGGAATGCCGACAAATGTAGAGTGTCTCTGCTTGTTTTGCTTGATCATTCGGCAACCTTTGATACTATCGATCGCAAAGTTCTTCTAGAGCACCTCTCATCTCGCCTGGGCATCACTGGCACTGCTCTCCAATGGTTCAAGTCCTATCTCAGTGGGAGACTGGTACCTCTGAAATATGGGGTACTTCAGGGATCCGTGCTAGGTCTGGTTCTTTTCACGGTTTATACTCTCCCTCTTGCTGGCGTGATTGCCAAGCACAATCTAGGCTTTCACTTATATGCAGATGACACTCAGTTGTACCTTTGCTTTGATCCCTCCCAGCCTTCGAGCACCTCAAATTCTCTAAACTCCCTTGCTGCATGCATTGATGACATCCGCACATGGATGGCAGCAGATTTTCTAAAACTAAGCGATGACAAAACTAACTTACTAGTTATGGGCAAACCGAGTGTGATTCAGAGATTGGAAAGGCTGTCTCTCAAAATTGGCTCTGCCAGCATATCTCCTGTCGAATCAGCTCAAAATCTAGGTGTCATATTCCAAAGCGACCTCTCGTTAGACGACCATATCAGCTCCACTGTCAAATCTGCCTATTTTCAGCTTCATAACATTGCTAAAATTCGGGCTTGTTTAGATAAGGATACCACGTCTAAGTTGGTCCATGCATTCGTGACATCTCGTCTCGACTTCTGCAACTCACTGCTTACTGGCCTACCAGCATATGCGATCAGGCGATTGCGGCTGGTGCAAAACTCTGCAGCTAGGCTTGTCTGTCGTGAGCGTCGCAGTTGCCACATTACTCCACTTCTTGCCGACCTGCACTGGCTACCAGTCAAGCAACGGATTGACTTCAAGGTTTTGTCGCTCACTTTTAGGTCCCTTCATTCTATGGCTCCAGCCTATCTCTCCGACATACTCCCCCATCAGGCCAAGCATCGTACCACCCACTTTTCGGAATCAAACAGTTTACCAACACCTCGTACAAACCTCTAATCCTTTGGAGACCGTGCATTTAGTTCGTATGCACCCAAAGCCTGGAACTCCCTCCCGACTTGCATCAGAATATGCCCTCACTTGACCACATTTAAAAAGAACTTAAAAACACACCTATTTAGGACAGCATTTAATGGGTCCCTGTGATTCGTCCTTCACGTGCTTATGTGTTCTGACACTGTGCATGCTGCCACTAACCACTCTTGCATGCTGACCTTGCGCACGTCAGCCCTAACCATGTTATTCATGTTGTTTATCAAGCATGATATTACTCCCCATTCAATCGCGTTTCCCTTTGCAGCAAATGTAAAGCGCCTAGAAAGAGATTGAGTTCTCTGAGGGCGCTTTATCAAGTGCATTATTATTATTATTATCCTCTTGAATAGTGAGGCGTAATTTCAAACGAAGAATTTTTCAATCAGCCGTTTTTCCTTTGACCTTTTTCGATAACTGTAGATAAAATACCGATGTGAGAACGTCCAGTAATTGGCCACAGCCTTAGAATCATACCCAATCGATTTTGTTTATGGATTAGACAATTGCCGATTAGAAAGGCATACACGCAACTTGGTTATTGAGAGTGGGGTTGAACCTGAGCTTAGGTTCCTTGCTAGTGTGTCCTGAAGCGATGTTGAAGCAGCAACTGTCGGTTGCAATTTTTATTACTTAAGGTTCCTAAGAAATTTCCTTAACTGGATGCAGGTTGAAGCAAAGTTCTAGAAACACTCAAGTCTGCAATTTAGGCTGCACAGTAGGCCGATGCCACTCCAAAGTTGCACATTAAGAGACCGATGGCTAATGATGATACATTATGTGATACATTATCTTATGTGCCGCCCTGGTTGGCCGATCACTGTTGAAATTAATCCATTATCACTATGGTCCATTCAGGTTCGTTTTATCCGGACCTCTGCCCATGCATGCATGCATGCATGCATGTATGCTTGCGTGTGCTTGCATGCTCATACACTCATGCACACACATACAAACATTCCTGCTCACTCACACCTGAACGTGGACTACTTGCATGGATGGCCGCGATCATCGAGTACGTGTTCGGTGTGCACCATTGCGCAGCAGACCTGGCTAGGGTTATCAAGCATAGCATCTCTCGGTGGCTACAATAGAGCGAGCTGTATGAGTCAGCTCATGCGTCATTGTGCCGTCACGTCTTGCAGGCCAAAGCAATCTACGTCCATGACGAGATGTTTTCCATTGCTAACGGTCTTCTGACACCCACACTGAAGCTGAAACGGATTGATGCTCGCAAAAGGTTTGCCAAGGAGATCGAAATGATGTATACCACTGTTGAGTAAGAAAGAGGCAAAATAAATCAGCTTTTCAACCCCGAGCTTACCGACCAACAGTCTGAGTCTTCACGACATACAGCAACTTTGAACCGCAACCGTGCGAAGAGCCGAGCACATTCCATCCGAAAAAAGCTGTTTCTCAGTGCAGGAGCTGCTCTGCCCACGTAGTGATGCTGGAGAGAGAGCAGGTGCTCGGTGGTTAGTAGCAGGTATCTCTGCTCGTGTTCCTTGATCGCCACTGTCGTGTCGTCAGTTGAGTGCTGTGATCGGTACTTGATATGAGCCCGTAGAGTGAGCTCGGTGCCGTGTGCTCAACGCCCAAGGCAGATTAGCCATATGATCCGATTACCTATCTGCCCGAAAGCTTACACATTGCGCCATTCCACACGAAACAATTACGTGCTAGTGAGACCGCAAAGTTCCTGAACTTCGCTGACATTAAAGAAACACTTTCTTTTTGTTCGTGACTTTTCCATCGGTAATTGCACACACCACGAAACTATCTTTTAGACCTCATAGATATAGATATTTTTGCATAATGCATCTGGAAAAGGATTTAGAAGGTTATGCAAATGTGAGCACTCTAGTTGGACTAAGTTAATATGATGTTTGGTTCGTTGGTCTTATAAAAACTACCACTTATGCAATATTTAATGTAACTTGATCTGCAGGAAGATCGATAATTTACCGTCGACACACAAGCATTGTTCTAGTAGAACATCAAAGTCGGCCTCATAGCTTTGAGTTAGCGTGCACCTTCTGCCGAGCCTGTGCATGCTGCAGATGTTGCCCGATTGCCGGACTCAAATGTTCAAGGCCTATTTGTTAACAGGAGCTTGCTTCCTACCATTGCTTACGATTCCTACTCTTGCTTCCTACCATTGCAACCTTGCAATGGTGGTAGCGATGCCTGATGATGCACATATCTGATACAATATGCAGCATGTGTATATACCGTCCAACGAAACTACAAAATTTACTCGGATTAGTTTTGATCATGAACCGGGTCCATCCAGACTCATCCCATTCGCATCAGTTGCAGTCGCTGACCTTCGAGGTCAGAATCTTCAGTAAGCTACCACTTGCATTCATCGTTGCGACCTCAAGATCCAAAACTTGCTGATGACCAGCACTGCCTGTTTCCGGTGGCTGCCCAGAATGGCTTCGCCCAGAAATGTCTAAAAACCAAGATTCGCCTTGCGAAGCACGAGGCGAGACGCTACACGGCGTGCCTTTTGGCTTTGGGGTGAGCGAGCCGTTCACAGAGCTAGGATTTTCTGTAAGGATAGCTATGTCGCCAAAATGTTACTTACGATCTCAGGTATTTTTCGTTGGTAAAAAGGTTAGGTGATTAAACTGCCTCATTTGTGTAGCGGTAGAAAAGCCTTGTAGGCTATCACCCCGATTGCAGTGGGTAATAAAGGATTGCCAATTGCCTGACTCGAAGCGACGACCTGGGTCGTGAAGAGCGAGCACCATAACCCTGGGCTGAGACCCGGGGCAAAGCATTGGCGAAACGCAGGAACGAGTCATTACACTAGCCAGAAATTGGCACGCGAGGCCTTTCGTTGCTTATTCAGGCTGGGTGAAGCCATACCCCTGCAAATATGTTTCAAAGTCAAAGTGCGCTCTGCCGAAGCTATGTCTTGGGTTTATGCTAAATAATAATAATAATATTGATAATAACAATGCACTTGATACAGCGCCCTCAGAGAACTCAATCTCTTTCTGGGTGCTTTACATTTGCTGCAAAGGGAAACGCGATTGAATGGTAAGCAAAATCATGATTGGTAAACAACATGAATAACATGATTAAGGTGACATGCACAGGGTCAGCATGCAAATGTGGTTAGTGGCAGCATGCACAGTGTCACCACGCATAAGCACATGAAGGACGAACCACAGGGACCCACTAAATACTGTCCTAAACAGGTGTGTTTTAAGTTCTTTTTAAACGTGGTTAAGTTAGGGAATGTGTGACGAAAGTCGGGAAGGAGTTCCAGGCTTCTGGAGCATACGAACTAAATGCACAGTCTCCAAAGGATTTGAGGTTTTACGAGGTATTGGTAAACTGTTGGATTCCGAAAAGCTGGTGGTGCGATGCTTGGCCTGGTGGTGGAATGGATCTGAGAGATAGGCTGGAGCCAAAGAATGAAGTGACCTAAAAGTGAGTGACAAAACCTTGAAGTCGATCCGTTGCTTGACTGATAGTCAGTGCAGGTTGGCGAGAAGTGATGTGGCAACTGCGACACTTTGACAGACAAGCCTAGCTGCAGAACTTTGTACCGGCTGCAATCGCCTGATTGCACATGCCGATAGGCCAGCAAGCAGTGAGTTACAGAAGTCAAGAGGGGATGTCAGAAATGCACGGACCAACTTAGACGTGGTATCCTTATCTAAACAAGCCCGAATTTTAACAATGTTATGTAGCTGAAAGTAGGCAGACTTGATTGTGGAGCTGGTGTGGTCGTCTAACGAGAGGTCACTTTGGAACGTGACACCTAGATTTCGAGCTAGTTCAAGAGGAGATGCACTGGCAGAGCCAGTTTTGAGTGTCAGCCTTTTCGATTTCTGAATCACACTGGGTTTGCCCATAACTAGTGAGTTAGTTTTATCATCGTTTAGTTTTAGAAAATTTGCTGCCATCCATGTGCAGATGTCATCAATACATGCAGCAAGTGAGTTGAGAGAATTTTGAGGTGCTCGAAGGCTGGGAGGGATCAAAGCAAAGGTACAACTGAGTGTCATCTGTATAGAAGTGAAAGCCTAGATTGTGTTTGGCAATCACGCCAGCAAGAGGGAGAGGATAAACCGTGAAAAGAACCAGACCTAGCACGGATCCCTGAGGTACCCCATATTTCAGAGGTACCAGTCTCCCACTGAGATAGGACCTGAACCATTGGAGAGCAGTGCCAGTGATGCCCAGGCAAGATGAGAGGCGCTCTAGAAGAACTTTACGATCGATAGTATCAAAGGTTGCCGAATGATCAAGCAAAACAAGCAGAGACACTCTACATTTGTCGGCATTCCTAAGTAGATCGTTGTTCACCCTAAACAATGCTGATTCTGTGGAGTGATTAGCTCTAAAGCAAGACTGGAACTTACTATCAAGGTTTGATGTTGTAATATATGAGTTCAGCTGGTCTGCTACGACCCGTTCCAGTGTATTTGATAGGAATGGTAGAAGGGAAACTGGGCAGTAGTTGCTTAAGTTCTCTTGGTCAAGTGTAGCTTTCTTGAGAAGTGGCCTGACTACAGCTTTTTTGAAAGGTGCTGGGACATGACCTGAAGCTAATGACATATTAATGATGTTAGTTATGCATGGCAGCAGCAGATCAATGCAACGTAGAAGCAGGACAGTGGGAATAGGATCCAGAGGACTTGTTGTCTTCTTTGATTGGGATATGAACATCAGGACGAGATCACTAGTGACCTGCTTAAATGTAGACATTGAAGTGCAGCCAGGAATCGGGGATGTTTTCATCACAGGGATGAACTCATTGATCTTGTCTATCTTCTGCACTAAGAATCGAGAGAAGCGATCGGCTTGATCATCACAAGAATCATCAGGTAAGGAGCTAATCTGGGAGCGGTTGAGGAGATGGTTGATCGTCGACATCAGTATTTTGGAATGAGCATTTCTGATTCAACCATGTTTTTATAGTAGCTAGATTTGGCTTTTGCTAGGATCGATTAGTTCGACCTACAGTAGTGCTCATATGCCTATCGATGGACAGTCAGCCCTGATCTTTTGTATGCTTTTTCAAGCATGAGCTTAGTAGACCTGACTAGTTTAATGTCTGAGGTAAACCATAGGCCGTCTGGGCGAGGGCGAACAGTGCGCTTAGTCAGAGCTGCAAACTCGTCGAGCGTGTCAGCTAGTGTCGTGTTGTAGCTATCTACCAATGATGACAGATCGGAGGGAGGACTGAGCAGCAGAGGCGAAGCAGATATTTTCGCACGGACAGCATCTATGCGAAGGGTCTTGAGGTTTCGCGATTCACAGGTTATTGTTGAGGAGAAGGTGGGCACACACTGTAGATTGAATGAGATCTGCATGTGGTCAGATAAGCAGGATTTGGTAATAATTGGTGATGACAAAGTGCAGTTGTATGACAAAAAATCTGGTTGAGTGTGTGAGCCTTGATGTGAGTAGGGCCATACTCATGAGCCACAAGAGACAACGAGTCAGTCAATGCACGAAATTTGGTGCTGAAGGCGTCAGATAAGTTATCAAAGTGAACGTTGAAATCACCAACAACGAGGAAGGGTCGATTTCTTGCACACAGAATCAAAATGAGATCGGAGAAATCCTGAGATAAAAGAGGATTTTGTACCTGGTGGGCGATTGACTACTGCCACCATAGGTATTTGTTTTTGGGTGTGACCAAGACAATTGATTCAAAAGACTGCTTCAAGGGTACTGCAAATGGCTTGAAGTTGAATTTCGACCGCACGATAACAGCAACTCCACCTCTAGTTTTGACTGATCTAGTGGTGCGAAAGAATGAGAAACAGTAAATATTTGCTGTGATCATTTTTTATACTACGAACTCACGATAGTTGGAACCGAGAATCTACACTAGAACCCTGCCATCTGCCACCTAGCGGTGAGACCGTCATTGAAAGCGAGAAAAACTTTCATGCTTCACAATGCGATCAAAGTCCCGCATATTTATTGAGAAAATCGCCCGTTTGGTACCCTATGAAAAATTTCGAGGTACCGGACAGGCTAGCAAAGAATACTGCCAGCTCGATGTGCTGAATGGCGTGCACCGCTGCAATTCACGTTTTCACCTTATGCTTTGAAAAATATAACACAAATTCTCTAATACGGCATGCTTAAAATTACTGTGCACGGGGAATAAGAGTCCAGAGGAATAGGAAACAGAGTTCACTAAAAGAAGTCTTGACTATTTGCCCGCTAAACTGTGACTAGGTCACTTAGGAGAAAGTGTGGTTTGAATGCATGCGAATCTCCAACCACAAATCCGAGGACTAGATTGTTGCAACACTAAAGAGTATCCTGTAGCAAGCTCAAAGCCAACGCGTCGAGCCATTCTCGACTAAGGTGGAAGGACCGATATATATGACGTGCCGTTCTTGGAGGTGATTGAGCCGGTGAACTCCAAAACTGCAAGCGAAAGGCCGGCATGAAGAGTTTTCGCATCAATATAGCGTCCAGCTCATTTGCTCGGAAAAGTGTCGGCTGTTATCGCTCCTGCTCCTGAGAAACGACGGCACAACGAAGGCACATTTGTGAACATGTAATGGCGTGGAAGCTTGTGGTCAACCGTTTCGAGCTCGGCTACTCTAGCGGCATTTGGGGTCCCTCAGCCTTCTACATGTTTATAAGCAAATGCCGATTGACGGGACGTGGGGAAAAGCGAGTATTCCCTAGTCGAATGGCAATGTGCTCTGATGCAAGGTGCGTCATATGGCAACTAGAAAACTGGGCCACCACAGACCTGCGAAGTTGGCGCCGCCGGTGAGAAATCTCGTTTTCGGGCCCATTAGCGAGTCAGCGAATTATATTAAATTACATTCCAGTCACATCACTAGTTTTGAGCACTAAGCACACGAATCTTTACGTGATGGCTCACAAATCCTCAATGAGGCGCCGATCCGAGCACCTCATTCTCTCCTCTACCCCTTGCTTATTGTAAGGCACTCATTTCTTCGATCGCCTTGTCTTTTCCATAACTGTTCTTGAGTCGGAATGTTGGCAACCACTAACAATTCGATCACGGTTCTTTTCTAGGAAACACGAGTATCTAAAAAGAGATTGAGTTCTCTCGGGGCGCCTGCTAATCTGACCACATGCAGATCTCATTCAGTCTACAACTTGAGCAATCCTCCCCTTCATCTAAAATTACCTGTGAATCGAGAAACCTCAAGACCTTTGACATTGATGCTGTTCGTGCGAGAATGTTGGCTTCACCTCTGCTGCTCAATCCCTCATCCAACCTGCAAACATTAGTGGATTGCTACAACACGACAGTGGCTGACATGCTCGACGAGTTTGCACGATTTTGCTGATTACCGCACTGTTCGCCTTCGCCCAGCCGGCCTATGGTTTACCACACACGTTAAACTAGCTAGGTATACTAATCCCAAGCTTGAAAAAGCATACATAAGATTAGGACTGACTGTTCATCGACTGGCATACGAGGACTACTGTAGATCGTACCAATTGATGCTAGCAAAGGCCACGTCTAGCTTCTATAAAAACATGGTTGAATCACAGATGCACAATCCAAAAATGCTGATATAGACGATCAACCATCTCCTTAATCGCTCCCAGGTTAGCTCCTGACCTAGCGAACCATGTGACGATCTGATCGCTTCTCTAGCTTCTTTGTCAACAAGATAGACAAGACCAGGGAGTCCATCGCCAAGATGGCATCATCCCCTAGAATCCTGTCCCTCAATTCCATACAACACCGCAATATCTACATTCAAGGAGGTCACTAGTGATCTCTTCTTAAAGTTTATATCCCAATCAAAGAAGACAATTACTCCTCTGGACCCTATCCCCGCTGTCCTGCTTTAACGATTCGTTGATCTAATGCTGCCATGCGTAAATAACATAATAAATATGTCCCAGCACCTCTCAAAAAGGCCGTAGTCAGGCCACTTCTCAAGAAAGCCCCACTAGACCAAGAGAACTTAAGCAACTTCCACCCAGTCTTCTTCCTACCATTCCTATCAAAGACACTGGAACGAGTCGTGGCAGGCCAGCTGAACTCATATATTGATACTTCAAACCTTGCTAGTAAGTTTTAGTCCGGCTTTAGAGCTAATTACTCCACAGAGTCAGCATTGCTTCGGGTGAATAACGACCTAATAAGGAATGCAGACTTAGGTAGAGTATCTCTGCTTGTTTTACTCGATCTTTCGGCAGCTTTTGGTACTATTGGTTAACAAGTCCTTCTTGATCGCCTCTCATCTCGCCTGGGCATCACTGGCAAGGCACTGCAATCGTTTAGGCCCTATATCAGCAAGAGAAACCAGAGCGTTGATGTGAATGGACAAAGATCATTAAAGAAACCTCTGAGATACGGGATACCTCAGGGCTCTGTGCTTGGTCCCACTCTTTTTCACGGTCTATACTCTCCCTCTAGCCAATGCGATTGCCAAGCACAATCTATTCTTTCACTTCTATACAGATAACACTCACTGTACCTTTCTTTTGATCTCTCCCAGACCTCCAACACGTCGAATTTTCTCGCCTCCCTTGCTGCATGTATTGATGACAATCGCACACGGACGGCAGCAAACTTTCTTAAATGGAATGATGATAAAACCAACATACTAAGCATGGGAAAACCACGTGTGATTCAGGAATTGGAAAGGCTAAGGCTCAAAATCGTCTGTGCAAGCATATCTCCAGTTGAATCTGCACGAAATCTAGGTGTCATATTCCCAAGTGACCTTTCATTTGACGACCAAATCAGCTCCAGAGTCAAGTATGCCTACTTTCAGCTATGTAACATTGCTAAAATTGGGGCTTGTTCGGACAGGGGTACTACATCTAAATTGGTTCACGCATTTGTGAACTCCAGTCTTGACTTCTGTAACTCACTGCTTGCTGGTCTACGGACCTGTGCACTCAGGCGCTTACAGATGGTCAAAAACTCTGTAGTAAGGCTTGTCTGTCTTGAATGTCGCAATTGCCACACCACACCACTTCTCGCCGACCTGTGCTGGCTCCCACTTGAGTAACGCATCGACTTCAAAGTTTTATCACTCACTTTTAGGCCCCTTCATTCTTTTGCTCCAGCCTACTTATCAGATATACTCCATGACAGGGCTAAGCATAGTGCTACTCGCTTTCGGATCTAACTTTTGTAACTCGTACCTCGAACAAATCTCGAATCCTTCGGAAATCGGCCCTTTAGTTCGCATGCTCCCAAAGCGTGAAACTCACTTCCGACTTGTGTCACGGCATCTCCTGACTTGTCCACATTAGAAAGAAACTTAAAACGCATCTATTTATCACAGCGTTTAGTGGGTCCCTGTGATTCTTCCGTTATGTGCTTATGCATGCTGACACGGTGCATGCTGCCACTAACCATATTTGCAAGCTGACCCTGTGTATGTCGCCCGTAACAACGTTATACTCTAGTTGTTTTTCGAGAGGGATGCCACTAACCATTCGATCATGCTTCCTCTGCAGAAAATTTAAAGTGGCTAGAAAGAGATTGAGTTCTCCGAGGGCGCTATATCAAATGTACTATTATTATGATTATTAAAATTATCGCCGTATGGGCACCGAAAGCCCTCGGGCTCTGGGACGTACGCTTTAGGAAACTCTCCAGCAGCGCACCTAGTCATCGTGGCTCTGCACCGTTACAGACGGCGAAACATGTACAGACTGCATAATTCTGAGACAACCTTGATTCGTTAAGGAGTCTTGAGGACCCAGGATTCACATTCCGGCTGTAAGGACGGCTCCATGCGAGGCCCTGCCGATGCGGAATTTTCAAGAGCAATGCCGTCATTTAAACGAAACCACAAATCTCACTTTTATTTATACGTTTCTAGATATCGGCGCAAGTTGTTTGTCGGATATCAGCGGAAATATGTCGCGAATGTTCTCTGTTTTGATAATTGCCTCTGAAAAATCAACAATACTTAAAAGAGTATTATAGTTGAAGCATTGCGTGCTCGGCGTCTCCTTTCAGACGGGATACATTTTGAACTGGACGAGTATAGTTTGGTCTGGCCTATTTTACAACCAGGCTATACACTTGCCTAGAGGCTGCTTTAAGCCTGGGGTATAAAGTGGCCTAGGGCCGCTTTAACGTCGGGTATAATCCAGTCTGAGGGTATGCTCTGGCCTGATACACTAGTTCAGGAGCCCCGCGGCTCAGGCGAAGCAACTAGCGGTGCTGAACGCTGCTCTAACGAAAGCCCACCTCAACCCACAGGGGAACGTTTCTGCTTCCGCCCTTAAATAGATTGGGCTGTAAGGCCCTCCACCTGGCCAACTCAAGACCGCCGTCCAAGTGCAGGACATCACCTTTTATCTGTAAAGCCATAAATTGCCCTGCGATAACCCTAAACGAGTTAGCCCAGCTTAACTACGAAGCCATACAATCCTAAATATACGTAGGCCATAAGCCATAACCACAAACATATCCTCACTACTTATCTGTAAAGCCCTAATGCCATAAATCTAAACTATCAGCATACTCGCGCTTTCCTGGTATTCTGCAAGTTTGACCGCCGAAGCCTCTCCTCACCTTCAGGGCTTGCAAAAACCTTCACAAGTGTTGCTAGGCTGGGCGTAGTCCTCTTTCACCGGGTCAGGAAGGGTCGCAACGAATGTTAATGCACTGCCTTCCACGAACACAAATATGTACATGTGCCACAAAGCTGGATCGACCCCTCTTTCATAAAGACTCCGCTCCGAGTCGAGCAGCCAGCTTACGAAGTCGTCTCGATGTAGTAGTATTCCAGCATAATCTCCTGGCGTGGGCTATTCTGCCGAAATAGCTTGTAGTTTGACATTCTCTAAGCGGCAGGTACGCGATACCACACAGAACACCGAAGCGTGCTCAAAGACGTTTATTCACACCGACGCCGCTGCGGGTCAGTACGTTACTGCCCGCCGGTATCCTTGACCTAACTCCCCGGGCCTTTGCCGCCCGTTACTTATATACCACTACCATTAATCGCAACAGCCATAATCCAACGCCAGTGTCATAATCTAAAATTCTCCACAGACCCTTCCTGCGATGGCGACTGAAGTGATGAGTAGGTTGGAGGAGCATGCTCCAGACCTCGAAGGCCTATTCCTTTTCTCTCGATGCTCGTCGGCACGATCGTTCATCCTCGTCATCGGGCGTGCCTAAACGGTTTGGTTTACAGTCGTTATTATCGCCTCTGAAGCTAGCAGTACCAATCTTGTCGTCGTCGCCATATCGCGAATGGACCTCGTCGCCGTCTTTGCTATCGTACAGATAGTCAGCTAATCGCCGCTGGCGCCTCGATCTCCGAGCCGATGACTACCCGCTGATTGTCACCAGCTCGGAGCTTGGGCCGCAGCAGCAGCAGCCGGCTGCGGCAGCAGCAGCGGTGGTGGCAGCGGGCGATGGCAGCAGCAGCAGCAGAGGCTTTGGCAGCGGTAGTTGTAGCAGCGGCGGTAGTTGTGGTCGCTCAGAGCAGCTGCTCTTTACATCCATTCGCAGTCCTTTAGAAGACTGGTGGTCCTGACATGGCCTCGAGATTATGAAATCCCAGAATGCAGCTCACAACTGCGTTAATAGCTTTTTCGGCTATCGACCATCTAACCTAGCAGTACAGGACGCGAATTTATATCCTTATAATGACCGACTGACACCGTCTTTTAGCGCCTACGAGCTTCTCCAGGATCAAGCTCTCCGCATTGGGCAATCGTTGAGCTATGCCGAAATTAACGAGTCGATTTTAAAAAAGGTAAACTTGTACAGCGACAGGTCATAGAACCAGAATGGGTTGTCGAGTTGCGGTCGCTTGACTTCGGTCAAAGGAGCAGCAGGTATGAGTCTGAACATTTGGCAACCGCTTCTGCTCCATCGATGAGCAACCCGATGCATCCATCCAGCTGGAACTAGGGCAGCAGCCGAAGGGACCTAAAGGTCGCTGTCTTTTTTCTAGGCAGGCAGCGGGTCGCAGTGTAAAGACTGTGCTGCTATTCAGCTTCAACGAGCGTCACCTTTCGGCCAATTTGCTCCGAGGCACTTGAGTGCATTAAAGGCTCCGAGAACCCTGCCTCAAAGTCGGCTTGTCCGCGAAGCTTCGTCTAGCGGAGAAGCGGTAAGTAATATTATTACGATAAAATTGACATCCCTAGCTACCCGCAGCCCGAGCTGTGCTGAAATAGCATTAGCCACAGAATGACAGGGTGGCTACTCGATTTCAACATATCGATGCTTTTCTCGAGGCAGCAGCTGCCGTCGTTGGGCTCACGATGATAGTGTTTCTGCATTAGACTAGCTAGAACTATCAAGGGCAAGCTTGAGAAAGCCTAAAAAAGAAAGTGACAAACCGTCTGTCTAACGACGTACGAGTGCTATTATAGATCGTGCCAAGCCATCCTGGCTAACGCCAAAGGCTAGTTAAAATCAGCAGATCGTAAGCAGAAACGCGAAGGCTAGAGGCACAAGCTACGCGCGGATCTTAATATAGATTGCCTGGTAATTGTTCAGACTGCGCAAACAAATGCAAATCACCTTTGCCCAACTAGGGGGCTTCGTGAGAATTCCGGTAGCCGGGCACGTAGCAGCAAATCTCATCTTCCTTCTGCTAATCACCTGTTCGCTCGAGTTCCGAAGCCAAAGGAGAAGGTCGGCCACGCCCACGCCAAATCAAACTAGCTTGGCCGTAGCGAACTGCCTTTATGAATCGGCACTCGACTAATCGATAGAGCTATCTTTACTGTGAGAAGACTTAGCCTCGTTATGAGGCCTGCGAAGCGATGTACGATCAAGCATTCCGAGGAGAGAGCTCTTCAAACTGAGGTGCCTACACCAGGCAAACGGAGCAATCCATCCTTATGTCGAAATGCAATTGTAAAGACGGATAAGATGATGCCACACACGCGCGCACGGGACGGCCCAAAAAGAACCCGTGCACACGGTCCGAGGAGCCGGCGCGCGCTATACAGCGATACATTAGCTTACGCAATGCGATAACTAGGCGCTCAGGAAGTCAATGCGCCGTCTCCGCGGTCGCTCTTCCGGACGAATACATCGCTTAGAGTAGCTGCTGGCCGGGCAGTCCAAGTATGCCGCCGGCGCCGGCACCTGCGCCTCCGATTTCGTCACCGCTCTCGCCTCCGCCGCCGCGGGCGCCGGATTTACGCCCACCCGCGATAGGAGCGCTATATCGACTATCGCCGCCTTCGCAACAGTCTAGAAGCCGAGGGAGTTCACCGACGGAGACGCCCGCGACGCGCGCTTTCTGTCGAACTCAAGGCCCCAGAAAGTGAGCGGAGTGATACGAAGTAGAGCTGCCGGCTGCGAACACTCCGCTAAGGCAATAAGCACGTCCGGTCTCAAGCTCACTGATCTCCCAGCACTGCGCTTAGCATCGCGACGCGCTGCTCGCTACTCGCGCGTCTCGGCGACGTAACTCAACGAGCGGACGAAGGGGCTGCGCAAGCATCGCGACTGGTCAACGCTCTAGCGCGACGAGCGGGGATTCGGCGTGCCCTCTGCGGCCAGCAGCTGGCGCCTATGCATCTCACGCAAAGAAAGAAAAGAGCAAAGGGCGTCTAGCGCTCGGGAGATAACTCGCAAAATAGCTCATAAGTGGCGACGTAACGTCCGAAATGGAAACGGAATCGCGCCAGCGGCTGTCGCCGCCTGCGCCGTAGCGCCCGAGCTGCGTGCGAGCGGGGCCACAGTACCGAGCGGAGGCGTCCTTCAGCTGACTTTGACTGAAATGGAGAGATTGCAAGCGCGCGACTAGAAGGAAGATGGTGTGTGCAGATGCCAAAGTGTTGGTTGACTAAAATATACGGCCATTACAGCTCGTCAGGTCGCGAAGCCATGGTAAACAAAATGCCAGCTGATTTGGCGGCCTCTTTTGTATAGCGGCAGAAGAGCCTTTACGGCTATCGCCGCCGCTTGCAGCAGCGATGAAGAATCACCCACCGCAGGATTCGAACCCACGACCTCGCGACCGAGGTCGTGAAACACTTGTATGAAAGATAAATATACAAACTTCAATTTGCTTCTCTCTGCATCTAGATACACTGGCAGTTCCCTTAGTGTTGCTGAAGCGCGGCTAGATTTCTCAGCACTAGAGGTTAAAGGTCAAACATGGCGCCTCAAAGCGCGCTCGCGGCTCCCAGCGAAAGGGACGCAGTCTCGCAGCCCGCCGAGCTGAGCCCTAATCAATGATCGCCGCAGAGTAGCACTTCATTGTGTCAGTTAAAACACCACAGGATGTTCGCGTATCTACCATGCTGAATATCCAAAGCAAATTTTCGTACGACAAATCACCGATCTAGCAATGCTGCAGGTTCTTTGAAGAAGATAATGAAAATCGCTGAGATTAAAGCGCATTAGCTAATTTTGCTTACAAACTGCGAACGTATTATGGTAGTGTGAACGATCAACCCATGTTTTTGGGTTAAGTGGCTTACCATGTAGGCCTACAAATGTGTATAATAAATTCTAAAATTGTGACACTTCAGCGAAATGGTCAAATCTTTAGCAAGTCTCTGGGCTATGGCTCTCATGACCTGGTAAAGTGTAGGGTCTGTGTGACCCTTACTAATTCAGGTAGGGTCTGCGTGACCCTTACTAATTCAGTTAGCCGCAAAACGCGTGCAATGCATAACAAACTGGCACCAGTAACATAGTAAACGGTAAGGACTGAACGCCCAAAATTCACCATTTAATAGAATAAAGCATGACAATAATAATAAGGAATAACTGTTTTGTAGCCAAAGAAACGTAAATATTCGTCTAGGCACTTTAAGCACTATTGAAAGTAAGAATTACGACAGACAGTTATAGTAACGTAGACAATTGCATGGTACACTAACGTGGACCTTAGAGCAGGGGTTCATCAGACGATCGCTCTTCGTGTAAATGCGCAGATCGACTAGAACGCTGCACATCCTCTATGACTACAGGGAACTCATAACATATAGCGACGGAGAAAAATTGGCTTTCGTCGCACAGGGCGGCATTATTTTGCAGTCATTTGCCATGTCGAGGTTGCTAAAACCAAGAAAGCTCACGTTATCAGTCGCCAAGGTCCCCAAAGAGAGAAAATCTAGATAAGGTCTGTTTGGAACTGCTCGGAACTACTTTATTTACTACTAACGCCGAATACACTACAGGGACTCATAACATATAGCGACGGGAATCCGTCAAAATCCCGCATGACCGGACCGCGTCTGGGCCGACAAAGTCCGCATCCGAGTCAATGTCGCTGAGTCGATATAATCTTCTTTTCGTGGTTCAATATCAGTGGAACAACTGGTCTTATAATCCTCTTTCGTCCCCTGACAGATAGCAGCCCCGGGATCCACTTAGACAGCGAGTCCCGCAGGTCTGCCCCGTTTGATATACACCTGTATCTAACCACATTTAAGCGTGCTTATGCTGTCGCATCGTGTTTGAGAATTCTAAATAAAAACAGAAAAGTCTCTTTCTGATAAGCACCCGAGTGCCAGCCAAAATGTAGCCTCGAACTTTTCGTAATGAGTAGTATACACTGACCTTTGCTGTGTAACCGCCGAGCTCGGCTCAATAACCATCGCCTTCTTCATGAGGTGCCTTGAAGCCAAGGCCGAAGTTGGCATTGAATGTTTGAATTTGCTGTTATGAGAAATCTTGGTGACTCTCTGGCCAGATACTAGGTTTGACACTAAAGGGTGACAGCATACAAACGAAGCGGCCTGGATGATGTAACGAAGGAAGTTGGCTTTCGTCGCACAGGGCGGCATTATTTTGCAGTCATTTTTCATGTCGAGGTTGCTAAAACCAAGAAAGCTCACGTTATCAGTCGCCAAGGTCCCCAAAGAGAAAAAATCTAGAGAAGGTCTGTTTGGAACTGTTTGGAACTACTTTATTTACTACTAACGCCGAATACTCAACGGAGGAGGCGTTTTATCCCGCCGCCTGGCGAGCGGCGTGATACACTGGTCGCCACGCCTTCAACCTTTCTGGCGCAATCCTACTTACCTTTAATAAGAGGTCGAGAAATCGTTAATGCGAGCGGGACCAAAATAAAAGCTCAAGTAGGGAATTTTACTGAGCTTTATTCGCAAGCATACAATGTCACTGCGCGTCTAGTTGAGTATTAATCCCACACTCATCGCCAACATTCGCCAAGACGAAAGCACGGGCCTCGCTCTACATTCAGTTGGCTACTACTATAGAGAAAATACCGTCTCTATATTTGAGGCACTACCACCTACGGGCGAGTCGCCGGTTTGTCAGCCGCACTGAAAGGCGGCTCAAGAACTGGTAACGGAACGTTAACGGCACCGGCTCGAAGCAGTAATCGATAGTCGATATGAGTAACTGTGGCTTGATAGATCGTGAACTGCGACTTGTTGAAAAGCGTTAGTTGACTGCTAGCCGCCAGAGTGTGGCCGCAACTCAACCTGCTGTGACGACGCATCCGCCGACCTCCGCGGTCCGACGACGCCAAGCCGGTCCATCTCGCACGGCTGCCACGGACTGCTGCTCACCGAGTCTAAGCTGAGCGAAGCTGGCATTCGTCAGAGCAACTCTGAGCGCCTCGCCCCGCTCGAAAGCGCTCGTATTTCCTCAATCTGACATCTCACGAACCTTCCAGCACATTGGCGGTCGACAAGTGCGAGCGGCGTCAATTTCCTTTACCGCTACTTTTCGCTTTCTGTCCAGTCCAGTCCGTCTAGGCTTGCAGCCAGGACGTAGGCTGGACTGCATCGTTTATCGCCAGCGCCGCCTCGAGCCTTATGGGCAACCTTATACTAGAGCGCAGCGTCGCTGCGAAGGACCGGGGTAGTAAAAAGCGAGTGTGCCGAGCCTTCCATAGCAGTACGCGGCTTCGCGAGAGTAGCGCCGCGTAATCAGCGCGTCTCTCAGGGCTCGCTCGGCCGCTCGGCTTCGACCGCCGCGGTGCGCGATCCTCCGATCCAGCGAGCGCCTGCTCGAGCGTCCGCTCGCGAGTAAATCTTGCGAGCTGCGAAAACGCTGGCGGTCTGAAACGGGCGGCGTGCTAGATCAGCTAGTTTATGACTGCCGAAACAACCGACGTTCGCTGTTGCTGAATTATTACGGCTGGGAACCAGTCACGTCGTAGTCCGCAGTCAGGCTGCAAAGAAGACTAAGCGCTTGTGCTTGGAATCCTCGCTCAAAGTGCAATAAGCTCCTAGTAATAAGCAACCTTATTTCCGAAAAAGGTCTCGACATGTTCGGTTTGCCTAAAACTTGGCTAAAACCGGTAAACTGCCCGATAATTAAAGACGCTACAGCGGCTGGTTTGATCTACTTTCGCACCTCTAGATAAAAAAACTGGATGTGGAGTTGCCATTATCACGCGCTCGAAACTCGACTTCAAGTCATCTGCAGTACCTTCGAAGCAGTCTTTCGAATTTGTTGTCTTGATTTCACTCGACAACAGCTACCGATGGTGGCATTAGTCTATCGCCCACCAGGTAACAAGTCCTCCTTTATCTTAGATTTCTCAGATCTCATTTCGATTATGTGTGTAAGAAATCGATCTTTCCTCGTTATGGCTGGTTTCAACATTCATTTTGATAACTCATCTGATGCCTTCAGCACTGAATTTTGTGCACTACTGGACTCATTATCTCTTGTGGCTCATGTGCATGATCCTGCTCACATCAGGGGTCACACACTCGACCACGATTTCTCATTCAACTGCTCTTTGTCAGCACCAATTATTACCAAATCCTACTTATCTGACCACATGCAGATCTCTTTTAGCCTACAATGTGTGCCCTTCTTCTTCATCTAAAATCACCAGTGAATCGTGAAACCTCAAAACCCTCGACATCGGTGCTGTCCGTGCGAATGTCTGCTTCACCTCAGGTGCTTAGTCCTCCTTCCGACTGGTCATCATTGGTAGATTGCTACATCACGACAGTAGCTGACATGCTCGACGAGTTTGCACCTCTGATTAAGCGCACTGTGCGCCCTCGCCCAGAAGGCCTATGGTTTACCACAAACATTAAACTAGCTAGATCTACCAAGCGCAAGCTTGAAAAAGCACACACAAGATCAGGACTGACTGTCCATCGACTGGCATACGAAGACTACTGTAGATCTACCAACCGATCCTAGCAAAGCCCATGTCTAGCTTCTATAAAGACATTGTTGAATCACAGGTTCACAACCCAAAAATGCTGATGTCGACGATCAAGCATCTCCTCAACTACTCCCAGGTTAGCGGTTTACCGAATGATCCATGTGATGATCTAGCTGATCGCTTCTCTAGCTTCTTTTTCGACAAGATAGACAAGGTCAGGGGTCCATCGCTAAGATGGCAGCATCCCCTTGGAATCCTGTCCCGCAGTTCCATACCGAATCTCAATATCTACATTCAAGGAGGTCACCAGCGACCTCGTCCTGAAGTCCATTTCCCAATCAAAGAAGACAACAAGTCCGCTGGACACTATTCTCGCTGTCCTGCTTCTACGATGCCATTGATCTGCTGCTGCCATGCATAACTAACATCATTAAATATGTCATTAGCCTCAATTCATGTCCCAACACCTTTTAAAAAAGCTGCAGTCATGCCACTTCTCAAGAAAACGACACTAGACCAAGAGAACTTGAGCAACTACCGCCCAGTCTCCCTTCTACCATTCCTATCAAAGACACTGGAATGGGTCGTAGCTGACAAGCTGAACTCATATATCGAAACTTCAAACCTTGCTAGTAAGTTCCAGTCTCGCTTTAGAGCTAATCACTCCACAGAGTCAGCATTGCTCCGGGTGTATAACGACCTACTAAAAAATGCCGACTTAGGTAAAGTGTCTCCGCTTGTTTTGCTCGATCTTTCGGCAGCTTTTGATACTATCGATCACAAAGTCCTTCTTGAGCGCCTCTCATCTCGCCTGGGCATCACTGGTACTGCATTGTGATAACTCAGGTCCATTATCAGTGGGAGACACCAGAGTATTGATGTGAATGGACACAGATCATTCGAGAAACCTCTGAGGTACGCGATACCTCAGAGCTCGGTGCTTGGTCCAGCTCTTTTTCCCGATTTCGATGCGATTGCCAAGCACAATGTAACTTTTCAATTTTATGCCGATAACACTCATTGTATCTTTCTTTTGATCCCTCCCAGCCCTCCAGCACGTCGAATTTTCTCAACTCCCTTGCTGCATGTATTGATGACATTCGCACACGGATGGCAGCAGCAAACTTTCTCAAATGGAATGATGATAAAACCAACATACTATGCATGGGAAAACCATGCGTGATTCAGAATTGGAAAGGCTACTGCTCAAAATTTGCCCTGCCAGCATATCTCCGGTTGAATCTGCACAAAGTCCAGGTGTCATGTTCCTAAGTGACCTTTCATCAAACGACCACATTAGCTCCAGAGTCAAGTCCACGTACTTTAGCTACATAACATTGCTAAAATTGGGGCTTGTTCAGACAGGGATACCACATCTACATTGGTTCATGCATTTGTGGCATCCCTCTTAACTTCTGTAATTCGCTTCTTGCTGGCCATCCGGCCTGTGCACCCAGGCATTTACAGCTGGTGCAAAACTCTGCAGTAAGGCTTGTCTGTCTTGAGCGTCGCAGTTGGCGCACCACACCATTTCTCGCCGACCTGCACAGGCTCTCAGTCAAGCAATGCATCGACTTCAAGGTTGTTTCACTAACGTTTAGGCCCCTCACACTTTGGTTTCCACCCACCTATCAGATCTATTCCCAGATCAGGCTAAGCATCATACCAACCCATTTTTGAATCTCATGGTTTACCCATACCTTATATAAATCTCAAATTCTTTGGAGACCATGCCTTTAGTTCGCATGCTCCCAAAGCCTGGAACTCACTCCACACTTGCGTCACGACATCTCCTGACTTGTCCACATTAGAAAGAAATCTGTGACAGCCCGCCGCACGATCTGTCGTCGGGCTGGGTAGCGCGACCGAGAAACAAGCCTGCTGGCACCAACGCCAACGCTTTATTCCAAACCAAGCCGGCCAAGCCCAGTCCACGTACGTCTCTAGACGGCTGCCAGCATCGAGGAAGCAAGCCCTTTCTCTCCGTTGTACTCCTTCGGCAACCCTTATGTTCCTTTTGTATATTGTTTTTCGCACTGTCGGGCCTTCGTTCGTCCAAACCCACCCGACAGCTGCCGGCAGTTTGTGGTAGATGGATGTTCCCTCACATGCCGCCATGCATGGATTTGGTCAGGACTGCTGAGTCATCGTCCGCCCTCCACCACTCGTGAGCCTACGGCTGCTTAGGCGGTCTGAGCCCTCGTAGGGTCTTCGCCCAGTACTCGCAGGCTGCAGAGTCATATTCCCTCACAAAACTAAAAACGCATCTATTTATCCCTGCATTTAGTGAGTCCCTGTGATTTGTCCTTTATGTGCTCATGTGTGCTGACACTGTGCATGCGGCCAATAACTGTTCTTGCATGCTGGCTCTGTGCATGTCACCTCTAACCATTTTATTATTGTTGCTTATTGAGCATGCTACGTCTAACGATTCGGACGTGCTACCTCTGCAGCATATGTAAAGTGCACAGAAAAGAGATTGAGTTCTCTGAAGGCGCTATATCAAATGCATTATTGTTATTATTATTATAAATCGTGCAATCATGCAGCAATCTAGTCCACCGTCACAGAACGTTTGGGCAGCAGCTCGGCAGAATCAGCAAGCGCGAGTGATCTCGACTCAGTCGCAGTTGTCAGGTGCTTTTTCAAGCCGTCGGTGACTCGATCTACGCCATGGCTGCTGTTGCAGAGCTCCCTTAAACCCTCTGTCACTGCCGAATAGTCTTCTCTGCTCTATGGATAAGAGCCTGCTATCTTAAGGTGGATGCGCTCTCCGTCGCTTCTGTGCTCCGTACTGTCGGCTCCCATGAGTGCATTGGTGCTGTGCACTGCCTCGCTGGCCGTGCCCGAGGTGTAGCCAGGGGTGGGCAGAGGTACAGTAGTCCTTGGGCGCCAAGGCCAAGGGGGACGCCAAAAACGAAATCAATTGTTCGTTTTTCTTTAAAATAACTTTCCATGTGAGAATACTAATATTGATTTCAAGCAAGTCCTTGTTTCTACGGACTTGTCTATTGCTGGCTGATTTCGTTAAGCATGCTTACAGACCAAGCGCTGTAGCTAGACGCACTGGTAGCACGAAGGCAACGACACGGAAGGTCACCGAGGAGGCTTCAACCACCGGGTATTCGGCTGGCGCTCGTAGTGCAACGTGCACACGGCCGTTCATCCCTCCGTCCACGTTTTAACTACCCTCGCCGGCAGCTTGCCCATCCTGCGCAGGCTCCTGCTGGGTAGCGCCAAGGGCTAGCCCGGCCCACTTCGCCGCGCCGATTCAAGGGCGAGCCAGAGTGCTTTGGCAGAGCACCGACGCACTATAAGACCACACATGCTAGGCTTACTTAACTGGCTGTGCTACGACAATGCCGAAGTCACGTCTGGCTACTTGTCAGGTGTGTCCAAAAGTGAATACTGTCCATAAATGAGTTGGCAATATTTGTAAACTGTAATAAACACCGCTGGAACCTGGCAGGAGTTCATGCTGCAAGTCAAGATTCCGTTGTCATTCCATTTTTTGGAACACTAGAAAATATCTGCTTATTCTTTTCAAGATCAGCTCTGAGGTGGGAAGAACTGAAGAAAGCCTTAGCCATTCTTGTCAAACGTGACTCTGAAACAAGGTGGAGTGCAAGAGTCGAGGCCGTGAAAGCTGTCAATGATGGACTGAACAGCATTGTAGGTCTTCTGGAGCAACTGTCCGAGGACACAAATGAAACACTTGAAGCGAGAAGTGAAGCTGGGAATATCCTACAGTGTATTTTGAATGTTAACTTTTTTGGCTTTGTTGCCATTTTGGTACAGCATCTTAAGGAATATGGACAGCATTCAGAAAAGACGGCGTGATCCAAAGATGAGCTTTAAAGATACCTCTTGTGACCCCCACTCTATTGAGATTGAATTGTCCAGACATTGAGAATACCTGTGCTAGGAATCACTACTAGATGCGATAGAAGATGCAAGTTGTAGTTAAACGAAGAATCTGCCGAAGGACACGGGTGCCTGGAGAACTCGCTCAAGATGTTGGTCTCACGGCAGAAGAGGAGATTTCAAGAATCATGAAAGATGGCATACAGTATCTCTTACAAGAAATTACAACGAGGTTTTCACAGCTCACAGATCTTGATGCCAATTTTGGTTTCTTGTTAGAAGTTGAGTGGCTTTTAAAGCCACTTGACCATACCAAGCTCCGTCATCATGTCTAGATCTTGGGGGCTTATATTGTTCAGACGTTGATGGAGTAGAGCTGTACAAAAATATGTGATTGCAATACGCTTATAGTCACGTGTCACGATTCGGCACTAAGAACACCACTGGAGCTCATGTATTTCATTGTCAGTTATGGAGAAGATGTGTTAATAAACAGTTTCCTAATTTGAGAGTTGCCTTGCAAGTTCTTCTCACCATAGCTGTATCAGTTGCTAGTTGTGAATGTTCATTTAACAAGCTGAAGATAATCCCTTCTTATATGAGAACATCAATGGGGTAAAATCGTCTCTCCAATTTGGCCTTGTTAAGCATGGAGAAAGGAACACTGGAAAATATTGACTTTCAAACTGTAATAGACTAGTTTGCCTGTTCAAGACCGGAGAATTCGCCTAAGTTGAAACTGTGATAGCTACCTTGTATCTGTACTAAAGTTAATAGACATTCCTCAAGTTGATATGCCTGCTAGCTTGTTTTTTGCATTTATTCCGTGATGGAGCTATTTTGGAGCAATCTTTGTCAAGGAGAGGGCGCCATTTGTAGCTTTGTCCCCGGGCGCCGGCAGGGCTTCCCTGGTATGTGTCACTCATCGGCCAGGCCAGCGCCGTCACGCGAGTGCCGTGTTTGTGGCCCACGGACCTTTTATTGTACATACGCCGCTACATGCCGTTTTTAGCAGCGCCACGTTCTTCGTCAGCTTTTGCCATGCTGGTGCTCGTCCGCAAGAGCCCAGGTGGACTCGTGCAGCCCCCGGAAGACCGTAGAGGACAGAGGGCGAGAGGGCATGGCGTACTGAAGACGCAAGTTTAGGCTTGTGCGAAAGGACTGCCGCAGAGAACCTAGCGAAGTCACGCAGGAAAGTGCAGATGCTCGCTTTCCGTGCGAGGTGCTCGAGGCCAGTTTTCGCTGGCGCACTCTCTCGGACTTCGTCCCGATTAAATAAATAAAATAAATATGATTCATTTGTATAGCGCCCTAAGAGAACTCAATCTCTATTCAGGCGCTTCCCATATGCCTCGGGGCTCGAGCCCATGACCTTTGCAAGACCTTGATCAGGGCGAGCACCTTAACCACAACTCGGCGATTAGCCGGCGATGAACGACAGGTTCGTGGGCTCGAGCCTTGCAACAGACAATTCTTTATTGCCCACACACCGCAAGTGTAGGAAACCCGCAAGGCTCGTCCGAAGCCATTGAAATAATGCCGCTGAATCAACCAAAATATTCCTGTGTATTAAAAAAGCACACAATAAAGGTCGACTGGAAATAAACGCGAGCAAGCAGATCTAATTATGGCGCCAGCTATAACTCAATCGTCCGCCCGGATGCGTTATAGCGCATCGCAAAAAAGGGCCACGACGGCGTATAGAGCCGCTACAGCGTGTCGCAGAATAGAACCGCTGCGGTGCTAATGGAATTATTGAAGGGGAAAGAACGAGGCAGAAGTGTCAATTTGAGAAAAGCATTTAGATTTAACCCAAAACAAGATAAAGCAAATGATCTAAGCAAAAGAGCTAAAGTGAGAACGACACTGAGCGAAATGTAATCGTCAGGGAAGGGGAATAGCGGACGTTTATCCAACGCGGAAGCCACTTCAGGAGCCAGAGAGGGACAGTCAACGGCATGGTCAGTTCGTGGATGTTGCGTGAGCAACAGCCGCGGTCGCAGCCGCAGACGACACACCGCCGCACTGAAGAGGCGCGTCGCCTTCTTCAACCGTCATCGACTCTGTCTCTGGAGACATCGAGGTCAGTTGCCGTGAGCGGTGCAATCCAAGGTAAGTTTCAGGAGACGGTCCTCCTGTTGAGCCGCTACCGTCGCGCGTATCGCGACTGAAAGCTAACTTCACAGTGATTCCTTAGCGCTGTAAACGCTGCCTTTGGGAGGTGCGTAGCTTATTGGAGCGCGACCGCCTTTCCTTGCCGGCGGCGGCGGCGGCGGCGGCGGCAGCTTCTGATGTGGCGTGCGAGAAGTGCTATCCGCTGCCGCGCTACCATTCCGCCGTGCCGCCGCTCGGGCACGTAATTATAAATAAACAAATCTTAGCTGATTAGGCAGCCTCTTTTTGTATAGCGACAGTACGGCCATCGCCACCGCTTGCAGTGGCGATAAAGAATCGCCCACCGCAGGAATCGAACCCACGACCTCGGGACCTTGAAAGCAACCGCCTTACCTAGTGTGCCATCAGGGCTCTGTGCGGTGATAATTGAAAGTCCTCTCTGCTTAGCCATAACCCTGACGACAAGTTCTCTCGCTCATACACGGTGGATGGCGGCGCTCTGCAAGGATGCTAGGCGGCGACTCTCAAGATTAAGGCTGGAGCACTGCAGTCGCTCGCGGTCACACGCGCACGCAGCTGCCGAGTGGAGGACAAAGTCAAATCAAAGGTCACTCGCTCGAGCGGGCTATGAGTGAACCTTCCGAGCTCATCGCGCGCGAGCTAGCTCCGATAGCGCCCTTTACGTCAGCGTTCGGCTCCATGGCTCGAGGCGGAGAGCAACTGCGATGGAGCCCGAGAGGCTCGTTTGCTCGAAGCTTGCGAATCTACGACGGTGGCGGCGGCGAAATGCGAAAAAGCCGCAGCCCGCGCGCGGCCGCCTCAGCCGTTCGCCGATTGGTGTCGCTGAAGTCCAAAGCGTAGCCCACGCGGCGGCGCCGTGCGCGAGCGTCGTCGACCAGGACGAACTCATTAGACCTCCATCGACCCGTACTCGCCGCTCGACGACGCGGCGAGTACGGGTCCACTTGGGGGCTTAGTGCAAGCTGTCTGTCCGTGGTCTCCGAGGGATTGAGCGAGCGAGCCCGCTCTGTCTGTCTGGCGGAGGCGCTCGGAGGCGCTCGGAGGCGCTCGGAGGCGTGGCAGGTCCCTCGGCGACTGTACGAGTGGCGAGAGCGAGAGAACGAGTGAGAGAAGCAGAGAGAGCGAGAGAGAGAGAGAGAGAGAGAGAGAGAGAGAGAGAGAGAGAGAGAGAGAGAGAGAGAGAGGGAGAGAGAGAGGGGAGAGAGAGAGAGAGAGAGAGAGAGAGAGAGAGAGAGAGAGAGAGAGAGAGAGAGAGAGAGAGAGAGAGAGAGGGAGAGAGAGAGAGAGGGAGAGAGAGAGAGTGAGAGAAGCAGAGAGGGGAGAGAGAGTGAGAGGAAGAGAGGGAGAGAGAGAGAGAGTGAGAGAAGCAGAGAGGGGGGAGAGAGAGAGGGAGAGAGAGAGAGAGAGTGAGAGAAGCAGAGAGAGGAGAGAGAGAGAGAGAGGGAGAAAGAAAGAGAGAGAAGCGCCTATCGGCGGCGGCATCCGTAGAGCAGCCGGAGGCCGCGAGAGCCTTTAAACGGAGCTGGCTGAAGCCGAGAATCGAACCGCTGCCTGGCTTGCCTTGGCTAACAGCAGCTGGCCACCATACTTCGTAAATGGCCCTTTTCAAGTTTAAAGTGGCAGTCCATGCTAAGTGATGGACCACCGACGGCTGCTCACCGCATGCGGCTGTCAAGAATAGCAAGCCGTGCTTGCGGAAATAGCAAGATTCACAGCTGCAGTGAGAAGATCGATCCAGAGTGGCGGGCGGGGAAGGGGGAAAGGTTTGGTCAGCTGGCCTAGGCATCGGGATGTGGCGCGTCGCAATCGCACTCCTCTTGAACTCGACGCATCAAAGCGAACTAACTCGCATCTAGTGAAGGCGTAGCTTCGCTGAGCACGAGGGACTCTAGCCTAAGCCATGAAAAAATACGCCGAACATGAGCTGTGGTGCATTCTTGGTAGGAAACTGGGGCGGCAGCCCACTACCCCCCCCCCCGGCGGGTTCCAGAGCTGGCAGATTCGTTTTACTGAACCCAATTTTTTTCATTATCCGAACTTATTGCTGACACCGGTCAAAGGTGAGCTACGTGCATCTGTAGGTTTTCGATCTCGAAGCCGCAGTCTCGGCCATCACTCATTTCCATTGCAACGCGTCATCGAAAACTGAATAATAGAAATTAAAGACTGGCTAATTAGAAGGCCTCATTAAATAGGGGCAGAGGGACCTTAACGGTTTTCCTCCCATTTGAAATGGGAAATAAAATATTGCCTGCGGTATGACTCGAACCTACGACTTGGATCTAGCATTATGAGCACCTTGCTGCTGGGCTGCGATCCTCCGGGGCTGTTTGGAGCAATCGCACTGTGGGTTGCTTCTCAAAAGACCAGCAGGCGTAACGTCAAATCTTGATGCATGGTCCAACTAATAGTTGTTGACGGATTAATTTTACTGCAACGAGTCTTGTCTTTATTTGAAAACGTCATCCGGCATGGTGCAGTGTCCAGTCGCATGCCCTATTTGGGAGATTGATTGCAACAGATTATCGCGTATCGCGTAAATTAAATTCGCGCCGCCGTTAAATTACCTTAGCTTTAAGCGTTTGGTGCCACCGCTTCACAATGCTATTACCCTACTCGAAATAGCTACCTATTGCAGAAATTCCCCCAGTGGTGGAGCAGTAACTATGCGGTTGTTGCAGAAAAGTAGGGCCGTTATCCATAATCAGCTCAGGCGGAGACGTTCCATGCGAAAGATCTCCAACATATTTATAATAAGGGTCCCAGGGTTTACTCTACCGTGGCACTCACAATCGCCAATTGGCTAAGCATTAAGTCGATTGTGGAGATTTATTTCGTCTTGGTTAAATTCTACGCTTTACTGACAGCGTAGGGCCAGATTCAGCCCCATTGAGGCTGATTAGCATACATGCACCCGATGCATTTAGCTGTCCTCATGTCTCCATACCAGATGCCATTCCGTGAGAAAACTCAGCGTTGAGGGGCGGTATGGTCTGATGAGTCCTATATGGTGCACCTCATAAAAACTAAATGTTTCCTCACGGCTTGAAAGTCTGCTGCTGCAAGCGATACGAGCAGCACGCTGTCGGCTTCAATCGCCGAAGAGGAAAAAAGGGTGAAAGCTGCTCCTCTGCTGGCGTTCGCCTGGCATACGAAAAGAGGCTTGTTGCCAGAACATGCGAAGCCTGGAAGCTGAGCGATGGTCGCCGTCTAATCGGTTAGTACCCCTGCTCACAACAGGTCACAAGACAGCGCTAAGCTTAGTCCTCTCAGGGCCGTCTCTAGGTCAGCCAAATTTAAGTAGCCGTCATCGCCTATTGTTTCAGCCGCGAGGAAAGGTCCACGATAATCTGCTCTATTTTTAAAGCTACTCGCACAGCCAGGCTGCCAGCACGGCACTGTAGTTTTCCCACGGAACTCTCGAACACTGCCCGAACAGCCGTGCTCGTGTCGTAATCTTCGGTCATCATTTCAAGGACACGCTTTTTAAAACTAGAATGGAGTCCTCACTTTCCGTCGGTCTCTTGATGTCCGTAGACACCTGATAGCTCCAGCAAACCAGTGACAGGAAAGTGGCTTACCATTAGATCACTCCGTCAAAAAATCTACCTCCTGGTCGTTAATTCATTCGAAGAGTCAACGATGTTGTCTAACGGCCTTCCTGCTGCTTCTGTCTCAGCAACGGAATCGCAAGCCAAGCACTCTTGCATATCACGAGGGTTTTAAGAGGCTCCGACCACGCTCTGGACACGAGAGCAAATTATTGAGGTCCGTCAACCCACTAAGGAGTCCGTTCCTGATTTCACTCGACAGCCCAGTATTAAACATGGCAGTCACTAGTTTTGGCACAATGTTCCTGCCTACATTATACCCACTTGGTAATTGATGTTGCAATTTTATTCCACAATTTGATGAAGCCAGAGCAACGGCTCTGTCCAGATTTTCAGATACACTTCCGTAGATTACTGACTTCTGTGATACATGTCCATTAGCATTATGGCTTGCCATACTCTAACTAAGCTTGAAAAAGTCTAGTAATTGACGGATATTTGACGTATTTATCTGACTTGCGTTCATTAAACTGTATCGTACCATTACCATCGCTAAACTTGCGTTTGATTTAAACGATATGTCTTAAGTAAGCTCACACATCTATTTCTCATACTGGCCATAATGCATTCAGAAACTATATTGTACGTAATGATTTGCGGAGGTACTATTTCATAAGTCCAGTCACATTCGTAGTCCAGTCCCGTGACAGTCAGAAAGTGAAGCACGTATGTCCGTACCATCAAAAGTCAGCTCCGCCCTATATTGAGTAGCTCTTTTGAAGCCCGCTTTAGGTCACCAAATGCGTACGCTGCTACAGCGGTCGCTGCTTGTTCAGAGACAGAGGATTAGGTGTGAGACTTTTTCCACCGAGTGTAGAGAGCTCTGTTGAACTGAACTGCTGAAAGGCGCCCGTTTTCATGAGTAGCCAATACTTTGCTATGTCTTAGGCTACTGTGCAGCTCAACAAAATATCGACGTCTTGTACGGAGGTGATGGCGGTGCAAGTGAGGCTACGAGCATTATCGTCTTAGATCGGCATAAGAATAGTTTCACAGGCAGGCAAAGCTAGAGCGGTATCCGTCAGTGACTTGAAAGTTCTGAACCGAAAGCAGTAGGGTCACGAGATGCATTCACGTGCACGCCGATGTTGACGGAGCTGGTGAACACGCTCTAAGCTACTCGGTAGAGCGCTGACAAAATCTCAAGCAAAGTCGAGCCCAAAAGTGCTCCCACTATGTACCTATAAGCTACTTCGCTGCTGCAGCGTAGAAGTGAGACGCCGCCAGGTGACGATGGAGACCGTGCGTGAAACGCATCACCCCGATCGCACGCCGGCTTTCAGCGAACAGCGAAAGCACGCCCGGATGTGACATTCCGGATCGAATGAAAAGTATGCGAAGGAACACGGCGTCGTTTCTGCAGAGGTCGCTCACGCAAAGCGAACCTAGTTTAAGCCACCAAGTAGCGCACCTTATCGCCATTCTTTGTTACACCGTAACTGTCGAGAGCATGCAGCGATTCCAGGCGAGTTTTTTGATGGTCATGAGCCAGCCGCGACGAAAATAGTTCGCGGTTTTGCCTGTCGGCTATTTTGACAGCGTCGTTACTTTAGCCGAATGCGAACGATATGAACAATACATGTCAGGGACTAGCGGCTGTTCAAGCGGAAGAGATGTACGCTCAAAGCGTGACTGGAGAAGACTCCGATCGTAGGGTCATTCTTCGTTATGCTCTACCCAGTCCGTGACCAGGAATTTCATAATCGTAAGAAATTTGCAGATGGCCCAAAAAGAACTCTTTTGCTCGGCTATCCAGCAAGCACAACGTTGGCCAAATACGGCAGAAGTGATTTTTCCGAACGTGGCACCGTTGCTTTATCGCTGTCTTGACCTGATACTTCTCCTAATCGCTGAGATTCAGGACGGTTGCGTGGCTTCACGATATCACTGTATCTGAAACTGATCTGGGTGACCTTCAAAAGTTTGGAAATAATGTAACAAGAACAATTAAAAAAGCGAGGCGTATGTCTAATTGCCCTCCGCGACACACGAGCGCTTGCCACCGACACGTAGCTTCGCACGTGCATTTTTCTCGGTTTACTCGGTAAAAAATGCAATCGCAAACTGCGCGGCTGTGTGCCTGAGACTAAATAAATCGTAACATTCAGCTCTTCATTATAATGTTGCTTCCTATAATGGTTTTAGCTTAGCGTCTGTGGGCTAATCTTTCCAGCCGTTCTGAGGTGCTACTTCCATGCTGCTCACTACTCCACCTGCCTTCCTGACTCAGATATGCTTCTAACTTTTTCTTTGTTGCGTGAGATAAAGTCTGTTGGGCACCGAATGCGTACCGAAAGCCGCTTAGGCTGTGAGCGCGCCCTACAAAACTCTCCTGCGTAACACCCACATAATCTTTATAGAGTTACAGACGGAAATACGTGTTACCATCGCTGGCGGCTAGAGAGGAAAACGTTTTTAATAAACTGTAAAAGTTAAGTGCTCATAAATGCAGCATCCTGTTCACCGTCTATTTTAATTTAATAAAATGAAACTACGTACACATTTTGGGGACTGCTAGTCAGTTGTAATTGTTGATTCATTATATACAGTTTAGGTACCTGGGATTTTGCCCAGGAGGTAAGGCGCTCGCTCTCCATGACCCAGGTCGTGGGTTCGCGCGCTGCAGTGGGCGATCATTTATTGCCCACTGCAAGTGGTGGGATAGCCGTTAAGGCTGTTATGTCGCTATTAAAGTAGGTATTTTAAATAAGCTAACATTAGTAATGATAACAGTAAGAAAACTGGTTTACAATACTCTAAAATGCGATCATTCAGGTGTCTAAGCTATTATGCGAATGCCGAAGATGGCGAATAGGGTGCTGGATTTTTAAGCATTCACAGCATACACAACAAATTTCCGCTGATATCCGACAATGAACGTTCGCCGATATCTGAAAGCCGTGCAAATGAAAGTGAAATTTTAAATATTCTAAATTAAAGCAGTTTTCAGAAGCAGTTGAAGCTGTGGTCATTGTCTGCTTCTCGGTGAAGCAAGACAAATTTGAAAAAATTGCTGTTGTGTGGATTTAAAGCCGATTAGCGAAAATACCGCACCAGCAGGGCGACTCAGGGTGGCCGCCCTTAAAACCATAATATAAATCCTGGGTTTCTAGATTTCTTACTAAATCTAGGTCCGCTCAGGATTACGCAGTATGTACATGTTTCGCCGTCTGTAATGGCACAGAGTGACACTGAATAGGCGCATTGCCACGCTGGAGAGTTTTCTACAGCGTACGCAGAACTCGAGGGCTTTCGGTGCACACACGGTAGCCCACATTCTGACTTAAGAAGCAGTTTGCGGATGTGACTGTGGTACTAATATCTGAAGGTGCATGCATATAATGATGTGCGTAAGCCGCGGGTTTGTTTCTATTCTACGGGCGGACAAATCGCAAGGTGAAATGCAGCGGAAGAACTCATCTAGTGCACAATGATATGAAATGTGCGATTTTCTAACCAAGACTCGCCAGCATAACGTAAAACGTAGCTTATAGCTCGGTCGTGCCGGGGTCTCACTAGCATGCTCGACGGCACTATCATATTATCAAATATGACTGTGTGATAGCATGCTTAGACGGTAGGGTCTGACCGTTACCTGGGCGGGTGGGCCGATCGAAGACACTCATCCGGCGGAATTGCGGTGACTAATGGACGGAGGTTGTGCACTGCGGCGGCCATATTGAGACTGATGCAGTAGAAGGTGGGCGGGGTGGGGGCACTGAGCCACTCGCTTGAGTTGGATTAAGGCATGTGTTCAGTTCTTCAATGCTGTGTTAATTTTTGAAACACACACTGCCCCCAAAGAGACGGCTTACTTGAGGATGCGTGAAGCCACAGATAAACGGCATTCGATGCTTGCGTCTCTCCGTAGTCACGTCGTACTAGGAAGCTGCCAGGTCGCTGTGCTTCGGCAAGGAGCTTGCACTTCACGACCTAGGTCGCGAAGTGCAAGTTCTGCAATAGGAATCTGCTTCGCTGCCCCCTCTAAAAACTGATCTAAAACTACCAAGGGTTTTGCGCTGATCGATAACTGAGGATGTTAAATTAACCAGTTTTACTTTTTTTTTTAAAGGCTCGCTCTCGCTCTGCCAGGTCATCCGCTTGCCGTTTCACCATCCCGCGTAGCCTTTTGCACGCTTCCGGCCGCCACACTGGGCTACGCTTCTGGCATAGGCAACAGTAGCTAATAGCCAGATAAGACAAATAAGACAATTAACGGTACTGCCCTTACACACCTCCGCACTGGTTCGCGAGGCTTTTACGACATTGATTATCGAAGCGTTGGCTGGCCGGCTCAATTAGCTGCTATCGGACGGGTGTTCCCGAGTTTCTCTAACCATGGCGCTCTATTTTGTCTGCCACCGCCGCCATGGTGCTTTCTATTCCTGCTCCCAGCCAGCCCTACCGCGGCAGCATACTCGGATCGCGGCTATCGCCGATGCCACCGCGATCACGCCGTGATCTCGCCGCCAGTCTATAGCAGCGCATTTATCCAGGTATTCAAAAAACCTGGGAATATATGTATATATAGGCATATGTATATATTTAAATGCATAGAGATGCAAAAGCTCATAGATATGTGAATCTCAGCAATCCAGGGTCAGTGAGCATTGGCCAGGACCGTTGGCGATCGCGGCCGGCGCTGGGTCGCAGTTGTGGGCGGCTACGGCGAGCGGTGCCATTGACTGGTAGGCCAATAGACCGGAAGCAGATGTTACTCACGTATATTTTTCTTTCCTGATGTTGCTTGCGGCACCGGCCAGCTGAAAGGGTAGCTGGCATTAGAGAACATAGGCCCGCGGCGGGCGTCCGCCTGCCTAGCACAATGCGGGTAACAGCGGTCTACAGCGGCAAGCTGGAGGCGGCCTTTGCGAGCGCCGCCCGCCGCCGCTGACGCGAGCGAGCGAGCGCTCTTTTTCGTTCACAGCCGGGCATACGCGCGTGCTTCCGGCAGCCAGCGAGCGCCGCTTCGGAAATGCATTCCGACACTAGCGACGCATTATCGTGGGAGGGATGGGAGGGGGTGAGCGGCGCCTCGGAATTCACGCTATTCCAAGGATTGCGAGGCTGCTGCCGCTGCACTGCAAGTGTCAGACTTTGCATCTGAGGCGCGCGAGCGTGAACGACCTTACAAGGAAAGGCTTTCCGAATATTCAGAGAGGTGTGAAGAGAGACGAAGATATATAAAGAGAGATATAGAGAGTCAGAGACGCAGGATAGGCGGGAAAGAGGGAGAGGGAGGAGGCGATTCAGAAATGCGTCGCAGTCAAAAGGAGTAAAATAATCGCCTCTCAGGCGTTTCTTTTTTGCGTGAAACTAGAACGCAGGACCATTATAGTTGCAGCATCATTAATAGTTGTGCGCAAGTTGCAAGATTTAATGTAATGTAATGCAATGTAATGTATCTCCGTATGTAACTCCACAAAGCCACAGAGAGTACGTGGGTGCTACTCTGGAGAGTTTTCTATAGCGCTCTCCAAACCTAATCGGAATTCGGTTCGCATGCGGTTGCCAGCAGACTTAATCTCACGCAACAAAAAGAAATCAAGAGGCGTAGCTGAGTCAGGAGAGATGTTGAAGTAGTGAGTACCACGAAAGTAGAAGCTCAGGATGGCCGGAAAGGATGCGCCATAGCCGGCAGCAGGAGAATAGATGTCGTTGCGTAGGGAAGAGATTGCGCAACGCTCCCCTTAGCGGCCGAAGCCGCGTCCTTGTCACGGCGGCGCGGTCGCGCTGCAGCTGCGATGCGACACCGCGGCAATCTCGGTGGCGCAGAGCTGCAATGGTGCTGCACCGCTGGTTAATCGCTGGTAGCGCGACACTGAACCGTCTAATGCGCGCGCATGCGACCGATTCAACGCACCGGGACGCTTTTTAACCTTACGGATTCGAGTCACCACTGCGACGCATCGACGCCGCGTCGTTACTTGCCTGCATTTCCAAAGACTTGTCGAAGAGCAATTGCAGCGCTGCTGATTACGCAGGAAATTAGAAGACGAAGATCCGCGACACTTAGGGAGAGCATGTCAAGTGTCCAATGCGAAGGACTGCAGATAAAAAAGTGCCTGCTAAGCCAATGCAGACTGGCCAGCTGCTTCGGTGTGTAGCGAGCACGTTATTTAGCCTATGCTCTTGCAATTAGCGCCGGGTTAGTATTTCTTACGCAATGGCGGAAGCACTTTTGGACTCGATGTCCATAGGTCGAACGTTCGTCGCTACTTCCGTCCACAAGGCCGACTTGAGAAGATCGCCGCAGGTTTAGTCATTGCAAACTGCTCATTTGAGGATTCTGATAATGCATCGCTGGACGCTGCTGCAAGACTTTCAAATGATTGTAAACGCCTGGAAAACTATTGGTGCAGTTTAACCTCTTTCGGGCTTTTTGATAGCGTCTCAATAAACAGCAGGCGCAGCGCACGGGTAGCTCTCGCACGAATGAGCGTCAAGCGTCAAGCTAACGAGCTTGCGAGTACTACGCATGGGCTAAGATAGCTCCTCCGAGTGGCACCAGCCCTGTTTCTCATCCTCGACACTACATCGGCTGTACGCTTCGCAACACTTATAATAAACAACCGTGTTAGTCGTGCGCGTAGAATGGTGAACTGCACTCATCAATCGGAGTGATAAGAGCAGCGCGATGGCTCTCGTTTAACGGAATCCCACTAGATATAATTGCGCTATGCAGTGCCTCCGCTACGAAAGTCCGCCCATCGCTCGCTTAAATCCCCGATTCTGCCTATATGACTGCAATGAGTCCGTTCTAGCCGAAGCTTGTTCTTAGCTCGCAGTATCCGCGTGCCTTTTGGACGCGATATTATCATCACGTGCTGCATTACGGGCTATTATTATCGCATGCTATGTTATGCGCTTACTCGTGGACTGTTTATGCCGCTTAATCGATGCTCATCGAGGTAGCGTCGTAACGGTTTCGCCGCTGCCTCGGCGCTCAAAGAGGAACCCCTAGATTTAGTTCCTTTCTAAAGCGCGCTGCATAAATCATTCTCACGTGGTTTCCGACTTTTGATCACTTCCTTCCTACCTGCAGCTGGGGTATACGCACCGTCTTTTCTAATAAAAGCAGTTGCTTCCCGCAACGGACGCACGCTCACTCTGCAGACATTTAAAAATCGAAGCCCTTTTCTCTGTGTGTGTGTGTGTGTGTGTGTGTGTGTGTGTGTGTGTGTGTGTGTGTGTACATGCATGTGTGTGTGCATGCATGTGTGTGTGCATGCATGTGTGTGTGTGTGTGTGTTTGCCCCCATGCGCATGTGTGTGTGTGATCCCATGATGGTGCCTTCCGTGAGGCTGAATGAAGATTAAGACGACGTCGTATGTCGCAATCCCTAAAAGCACGGGCTATGACTTGGTAAACGTGGAGACTCTGGGCTTTGAACGTTAGCTTGAAGGCCCTTCGCTGGTTGGCGTAGCAATCCCGGCAGTCAAACTTATCGCGACGGTTCAGCCACGTCGATGCAAGCTGCTACGACGACGGTGGGCGTCGCGTTTCTCCGTCTCGGGCCTGCACGCAATCGGTCTGAGAGAATCTCTACCGGCGCTCTAAAAAATACGCAGCGAACGCAGCGGGTTTCTGCGTAGTGCCGCACGATGTGCATCCACCTCTGGGCTCTTTGGGCACCGGTACGACGCCCGGCAAGTACGCTAAGCGGCGCGTCGAACTGCGACATGTCGAACGCGTGCCCATTACCCGCACACGGGCGGGCGCGAGGGACGGGTGGGAAGCGTGCGCTGCCGGTGCGTCTGCGCGCGCCCGCCCTCTCGCGAGCTGAGCAGACGCCGCGCGCTCGCCGCGGATCGCCCGCGTCGGCCGGCGGCGCAGCGGGACTCGCCTGAGCCGCCGCCGCCGCCGCGCCGCCGCTACCGCTGCGTCGGCTGCTGGACGTCACGCGGGAGCCTCCGCGATGCCTCGCCGCGGGAAGTATGCGCGGCTGCGCGCGACCTGTTTGCTCCTCTAATGCTTGCGAGCGCAGCGTGCGTGCGGCGTGCGATGCTCGACATTCCGCCGAGTCGAGCGAGCGCTGGCGACCCGCGGTCGAAGCGAACGCGAGCGCGCCAATTAAGTGCGGCCTTTTGGTCGGTAATGGCCGCGCGCCCGCGGATGCTCGCCAGCCGAAGCCGCTACACTCACTCCACTGCTACGCTGCGCCGCGGCTCAGAGAAGCAGGAGCGCCGAGCGCCGCGTTAGAGCCACCGCTCGATCAGGCCGCGAATCCTCGCCGGGGCGCGTTCCCCGTGCACAGACGGCGTTCACGAGCGGCGCCTGTCGCAGCCGAGGTGTAACACTTGCGCTTTTATTTTGAAGCTGTCAGCTTCAGGCTGGAGCTGTTGACCGAAACGTGACTAACTAGGCTAATGGGAGACAGTGTAAAAAGTGCGCCAAAGCAAACCGAAACGTCCGAGTGCCCGGCGGGGGCGCGCCAGCGCGTTCACCGGGGCTTCATTTTCATTTGCTCCGCGGGTCGTTTTGTGACGCGTTTCTAGCGCGAATCCTCGACTCTGCCGTCGCTGCCGCCGCCGCCACCGACTGGGCCGGCGGCGGCGGCAGCAGCTTCCGTTTTTCCCGCGACCGTGCCGAGTCGCCGCGGCCGCAGCTGGCACGCGCAGCTGCGACGGCGGCGGCGGCGCAGAGCTATCGTCTATCCGAGCGAGTGCGCCTGCGGCTTGTCGACGGCAGCCGCGGTAGCGTTGAGAAGCATGTCCTGCAAGGCGCGACCCAGAGCCTCGGCGTCCATTTCGGCCGATATCACGATGTCTGCGGCAGCCGAACGGCTACCGATCGGCGACGCCTTGCCGCCGCCATCCGGCTTGTCGTTGCAGTCGCAGCTGGAGCGCCGAGGCGCCACCGCCGCCGCCGCCACCGCGAACGCGTCGGCGTCGGCTCTCGGCAGCACGCGGTCGACCTCCACGCTTCGCCCTTTGCGGTACTGGCGCAGGCGGCTTCGCTGCTGCTGTGGTGTCGGCGGCGGCGGCGACGTTGACATCTGCGCCGCCTGGCGGCCGTCTGCCAGGTCGCTGTTGCTGGCCCACTCATGATTCAGCAGGAAAGCCATTTTACCATCGGTGCAGTGTATGTTGGGAGAAAAGACGTACTTGCTGATCTTGGCCTTGACGCGTTGCCAAACGTCCTTTTCCGTCGACGGCGAGCGCTCGCGAGCGAGCCTCAGGTCGCCGCCGCCGCCTCCTCCGCTTCCCGTCGCCTCGCGGGGCACGCCCAGGCTGGCGAGGGTCTTGGATCGCTGGTGCACCTTGCATTTGCCCGCCCGCTGCTGGTCGGGCAAGGCCAGCGCCACCGCCGCCGCCGCCGCCGCCGCCGCGCTGCTGCCTCGCCGGTTCTCGATGGGCAGCGACAGACGCTGCCTGCCGGCGACGTAGCCCATCACGCGGCTGCAGTGGCGGCAGTCGGTCGAGCTGCGGCGACGCGCCTCTTTGCCGCCGCCGGTGCCTAAGCCTCCGTCGTGCGAGCAGCACGGCTCCAGATCGTCAGAGTCGGCGTCCGAGCCCGATCGCGCGCCGCCGTCGCCGCCGCCGCGCGCTTCGCCATCGTCCCGTCCGTCACACGCCGCCGCAGCCTCTTCGACGACGACGGCGGCTTGGCTGCCCCGGCGCTGCTGGCGGCGACGCTGGCTGCGGTGATTGTGGCTCGAGCACGAGCAGGGCGCCTCGCCGTCCGTCGGACATGAGCACTCGTCCGAGTCGGTGATGTCGCCGAGCGAGCGCGAATCGCGCCGTTCGCCGCCGCCAGGCGGCGCGCAGTCGCGGCAGCCCGACGGACGTCGCGGCTGCGAGTGCCGCCGAGCTGCCTCTGACGCGGCGCGCCCTCGGCTCTCGATCAGGGCGGGAGCGCTGTGCTTCCGCGACGCGACGTAGCCGTCGGGCGCGCAGCTGGAGCGTCGCCGGCGAGAAGGGGCGTCGGCGGCGGCAGCGGCAGCGGCGGCTGCGCTGGACTCACTGGCGTCGCCGTCGCCATAGGCATCAGCTTCGCGCTCGGGCGGCCAGTAGACGCCTCGGTTGCTGTCGCAGCGTTGGCCGCCGCTGACGTGGCGGCTGCTGCTGCGGCACTCATCGCCAGCTTCGTGTCCGCCTCCGTTCATATCAGCACCGCGACTGAGCGGCACCGCGGCTCTCAGCTGCGCCGCGGCTAGCGCCGAGCCGGCGCGCGGGCGCCGCCCATCGGCTGGGTTTATTCTTCCCACGATTATCGATCAAACGTGCTCTAGACTCCGCGTTAATTAGCCGACCTGACGGAACATCAGGTGCTTCGAAGTTTTCGCAGCAATTAGTGCACCGTAGTAGGAAAAGTGAATGCTAAGATATTGTCCCTCTCTGTTTGTATTAATAGCAACGGGTCCTCTCTCGGCGCAAAGCGACTCCTAATTACGAAGATTTGTACCGCGGGGACGCTAATGAAATATCTTTCGACGGCACTGTCCGATCTAATATGTCTCAAGCGTCGTATCCGTTGCTAATGCTGAGCATTGAATTGTTGACTCTGGCCGCGCTAAACGGATCAAATCCCGGCTTGAGAGAGCGAGCGCATGGAAGGTCGCGCGCGAGAGCGGCACGATGCGACTGGCGGTCGGTGCGAAGCAGCGGGACGCCCGACACTCGTCGTCCTCACAGCTGACCTTTACTCGGACGTGCCCGCAAGGCTGCTTGAGCGAGCAGCCAGACCGAGGCGGCGAAGGCTCGGAGCGCTCCCCCGCCGCCGCCCCCGCCACCGCCCCCGCGCGCGCACCGCTCGCTAGCTCGCTCGAAGGAGCTCCGCCGTCCTGGACGTGCGCGCGGCGCGAGAGCGCGGCGCGAGAGCTTCCGCCCGCACTAGCAGGCCATCGGAGCGTCCCGGTCGGTAGCCGTCCCGTCTCACGTGGCGACGTCTCGTAAAACTTGCGACTCTGCGACTCGCCTGAAGCGCGGCGACTGAGGCGACGTCGCCGCGCCCGGTGCACGCGTAGATTACCGCTCGAGGGCAGAGCGGCGTGCTCGTCGTGAACGGGCGCGTTGCCGAGTAGCCGCCGGTAATGCGGCGACCTTCGGGCGCCGAATCGCCTACGCAATGCGCCTACTTGCCCCAGAATGCCGCACGTCGCTTCGCACAGGCTAACCCGGCGTCTCGCCGGCTCCAACCGGCCGCAGCGGCGGCGGCAGCGACGACTGGTGTATTGAGCGCCGCCGTCGCCGCCGCCGCTTCCGCCAGAGAGCCGCTGAGGATTTTTTCGTTGTAGCGATTGTTATAATGTTATTATCTGCTGGAGCGCTGGCGCCACTGACGGCTGCGTTGGCCAGCGCTCGTTCAGCAGCAGCAGCAGCAGCAGCAGCAGCAGCAGCAGCAGCAGCAGCAGCAGCAGCAGCGCCAGGAACCCGATGCATAGGCATGCGTCCGATTGTTGAACGGACGGGCCTCGCAGAGAAGGCGGGACCACTCGAAATCGGTAAGCTCGAGTCGGGGCGCCGTCGACGACCAGCGGACGCTTTTTTAATTGACCGGACCACTCCGCAGTAGCCACCCGAAGGCGCCGCTCGCCACTCTACTTCAAAGATTCTCGCATAGGCGCCGCCTGGCTCGCCCTGCGTCGCGCGCGAACGGGCAGCGTCGAGTGCACTCCGGCGCCGGTCTCTCGTGAGAAGGCTGGGCCGATACACGTGACCGCTAGTTTCGAGCAGCCGACGCGCCTCAGCGCAGGCGTCGAGGTCGAGGCGCCGGCAGGGGCGGGGTTCGGCGCGTCGGTCTCGCGCTGCAGAGCCGCGAGCCGGACCGTCTGGTTCACGGCGGCTGCGGCGAGCCGACGCTGCGCGCCGAAATTAGCACTTTGTGAGAGAGAGAGATAGAGAGAGAGAGAGAGAGAGAGAGAGAGAGAGAGAGAGAGAGAGAGAGAGAGAGAGAGAGAGAGAGAGAGAGAGAGAGAGAGAGAGAGAGAGAGAGAGAGAGAGAGAGAGCGTGCACGTGTAAGAGCCGCCGCCGCCGCCGCACGTGAAGTGGGCTAGACTTAATAAAGCGCGGTCGTCCGCAGAAATCGTCAAACGCGGCGGTCAGCGTCGATGGAGCGACTCTCTGGCCGGCACGCTAGCCGCCCAGCTAAGGGGATGTCGTGTGGCGCACCGCATCCGGCGCAAGAAATTCTACCCCATTCTTCTTTCGTGCAATACTTCCAGCTAAAGTGACGTTGAGTTATGCTTGGCGTAGAAGACAAAGAAGAAGGTGGTCTTGGAAAGGAAGCATTGTGTTTAGTTTTGTTCATTCGCCGGCGCAAACGCCGAAAAAGACGAAACGACTAATCGCACCAGCGTAGTTTAAGAACAATACAAACTATAATACAAATTCATTTACCGCCCAGGATAATTGAACCTGCTTTGAGATACTTTAATTGCACTAGAAAAGAGAAACGTGTCAATGGATTATTTAAAACATGCGAGAGTGCAGTACGCATGAGCAAAGATAGGACATTTCGCTCGGACCGAGTAAATGCTACGAGCAACAGATGGGGTTTTGCTTCTTTCAGGGGCTGCAGTGACGTCAGTTGGGGGATGAGTTCCGAGCTTCGGGAGAATGTGCACTGAAGGAACGGTCTCCAAGGAATTTCAGGTTGGTAACGACTCAAACAATCAGCAGCGTCCGCAAAGTGGTAGTACGATGCGAAGCTTGACAAGGAGGTATTTCCGATAGGTCTGCCGGAGTGAGAGAGTGAGGGACCCTGAGGTCGATACGCTTCTTGATGGAGAGCTGGAAAAAATCGATAAGAAGTGGTGTGATGTGGCATTTGTGACGTTCACGATAGAGCAGCCTAGCTTCAGGGTGTGCACCGACATTTGGCGTTTTTGTGCTCAGGCAAGTAGACCTGCGAGTAGTGAGTTACGGAAGTCTAGACGAGTTGTCATAAATGCACGGACTAGCTTGGCTGAGATATCCGCATCTAAGCAAGGCCCGAAATAATCTCTTCATTGTTAGGTAATTGAAAGTGGTGAGACTAGCCTGTTCAGCGGATGTGGTCATCTAGTGAAAGATCATTTGGCAACATGAAACCCAGGCTTCGCGAAGGCCGCAGGAGAGACGTTGGCCAAGGCCATTTTGTAGGCTAGGCTTTACAATGTTCAAGTCCCTCTAGAAGAGTTAGTTTTATTGCAATTCAATTTGAGAACATTTCCTGGCATCCAGGTAAGAATGTAAGCAATGCGAACTGCAAGGGAACTGAGAGAGTTGGATGCGCTGTAAGGTAGAATAGGATCAAAGGTCAGCCACAGCTGCGTGTCGTCGGCGTACAAACGGTGGCTTAGCTCGTTCGTGGTGACTACGCCATGAGTGCACGCTGCCGCTGATTTGGCAAGACCTTGTCGCCTGGTGGGTAGATTTTTCGCACAATAAAGCAGCAGCAGCAATGGCCGGGCGATGGTCGGCGAGCGCATGCCATGATCTACCGGACCGGTGGCGTATCGCCTCATTCAGTAGCGCGGTGCTACGATCGCGGAAGAGCCGCGAGAACACCTCCTCCTCGCCCACTGTAAATAGTCCGCTGTTCGTCCACGCGGGGACTGCGAGTCGAGCGCGTGGGCGCTTGGCTATGTTCCCAAGCGTAGCTCCCGACGGAAATACCCCGAGCCGAACGCTGTTTTGTTGCAAACCTGAATTTACGGGTTCGTCTAATCGCTCTCGGGACGAGTGCTCAGTGGGGCATAATGCATACACAAGCTGTCCGAGTAGCAAGGGGCCATGGGCCAGGTATTTTCTTCGTTCTGCCCCCAAGCCTTCAGCTGAGGAGGCCGTCATTTCATATTGGCATATTTAGAGCGCTCGAGAAGAGTCGTTTAAGTCTTCGAGAGTGCTGGACATTCACTTATTGTTATTAGCATTCTTTTTACCCTCGTTACGCTGGGAGTTTTGACAGGTGCACTCACTCGGAATGCCTACTGCACATCGCGCGAGCTTGCCGCGCACGCTCCGCTCAGACCGAATCGAGGGCGAAAGCACCCCGCGCTAGAGAGCGGCCTCGGTGCGACTCCAACCGCGGTGCTTCGGACCTTTACCTGACTTCTCCGCGATACTTTTGACTATTCCGCTGCTACTTTCGTTGTGACTAAGAGCTGTCCCTGGATGGGCTACTCAAAACAGGACCTGCTTAGCATAAGGTGCGACGTCGCCGTTAGTTGATGCTCACCGGTGGGCTTTCTTCGGCGGCAGGTTCTGTACGGACAATAAATTAGCCATTCCATTCCTCCGCTTAAATATTGTTGGCGACAGAAGCATTTGCTCTGCAGGTCTTAGACTGAGTATCTCACTTCCACGATTCTTACGCAACGACGGCTACTCTTCTGCTGCCGAATGCGGCATATCCTTTCCAGCCGTGTTGAGCTGCTACTTCCATGCTGTTCACTATCTCAGCTGCTCTCCTGATTCTACTATGCTTCCCACTTTCTCTTTGTTAGGTGAGATGAAGTCTATTGGCTAACGGATCCCGAAAGCCGCCTATGCTGTGAGTGCGCTATGCAAAGCTCTCCTGCGTATCACCCACACGGTCTTTAGGGCTTTTGAGGATTACAGACGGAGATAAATTGTACTGTCTGCACTTCAACCTGGCCACAGTCCCGCCAACGCTTGGCGGCGATGCACTTTCGAAAAAACAGGCAGCCAAGACTCAACGCGCAGCTACGGCTGATGACGGTCTGTGGGTGCGCAGGAATCGTTTGACAAAATCCTTTATCGTGGCAGCGTACGTTCGCAAATCTTTGTCACTGGCGTGAAGACGCTCGTTCTCTCGCTGGTTCTCGGACAGCAGATGCAGCAGTCGCCTTAAGACTTGCCAGAAATTTGTGCTAGCACTGAAAATGCTAAATGCCGCTTAGGTTCTTCAGCAACCGACACTTTTGAAGCGCAAGCGAGGGCTCTTGCATCGTCCGCAAGGTCACTGGCGATCCGAGAAGTGGCCTCAACGAAAGTCTCTGCAATGAGACAATTGCATGCACGAGCGTCTGCTTGAAAGGGAGAGTTGTCGCGAGGCGGGCATATATATATATATATATATATATATATATATATATATATATATATATATATATATATATATATATATATATATATATATATATATATATATATATATATATATATATATATATATATATATATATATATATATATATATATATATATATATATATATATATATATATATATATATATATATATATATATATATATATATATATATATATATATATATATATATATATATATATATATATATATATATATATATATATAATGCGGAACTTCGCTAGGGCTCAGCCTCTGGGGGAAGGATCAACTGGTTCTATCGTAGAAGTTTCGGTAACATTTTCCCACTGTCCTAGGCTAGCTCACTTAAGAGAAGGATACGCCTTGTCTTTGAAGCACCAAAGCTGACGAATGCAGTAGCCAGGATGCTTGATTAGCATTGCGATCGCCTCTGCTTGCAATACTAACGGGCTGGCCTAGAATGAGCTATTTCACTTTTGGCTATGATTTAGCTAATGGTTGCCTGGAATGGTACATCTTGCTACCAGACATCCGGTACATCGCCGATGTATGGTTCTCTTTTGCAACGTGCGGAGTCGTCACCTTATATTATCATTAAACGCGAGCGCTTCTTTGAGTTGGCTCCGACGTCATGCTCTCTCGAGCGATAGAGAGGTGAAATGAGATAGTCTGCAAGCCACCTTTTCTGTCGTGGGGGCGACTGGCTTCCTACATTTCCAGTCTGCCGTACCGGTCTAGCGTACCTTGTCGCTGCCACGCACTATGCAGGTGTGTCACGTGCAAGGCTTACGACGGTTGCCGGCATTCGAGAGTCGAGGACGAAAGCAAGGGTTCGTTGATGCAGAGCAATTGAAAAGGGCTGTCCTAGCGGCGGTCGTGTAGTTAATCATCGCTTGGTAGAATGCTTTACGTTGAATGCGCTGCTCTGACCGAGATGGACGAATGGAGAAGATGCCAATGGCCCAGCGGTACGGAGCTCTCGCCTTTGACCGCCTCAGGGTCGTGGGCTTTAGCCCTGCGGTGTATGTAACGTGCCTCGATAGAGATTAAGTTCTCTTGAGCACTGTGCAAATGAATTACATTTATTGATTCATTTTACTAGGTGGCTCCGCAGGGCCAACAATACCGCGCGGTCGGTATCGCCGGAGTCTACGGATTGCTTGTCCCGTGTTCAAATTTTTGGCCGAGCAACATTGTTTGCCGCTCAAATGTCAGTGTACCATCCTGAGGCGAGCCGCTGTTACCTTGTTAGGCGGTTTCCTTGCTGTTTGGCAGACAAGAGCGCAAGACACGAATCCGCCACCGGCCATGCGGGGCCTGAGCGAATGACGCCGGTGTAGCGTAAACATTTAGAAAAGAAATCGACTAAATTTCGAATGCAGCTTTTGTGTAGCCTTCTGGACGAAAGACTAAAGCCAGCGGTCGGACGCCGAGCTGGGTAGTCAGTCATTCTCGCCGCGTGGCATTAGACCGCTTCAATGTGCACTGCAGGTGCACATTACTGCAGCAGCGTTAGCGAGGTAACCTTTGGTGCAAACGATCGCGAGCTGTCCAATTGCCTGTCTCATACCTTGGGCGCCATTCAAGGATCGGCCGCCAGGTGGAGAGCACTTGTCAATCTAGAGAGGCCAAGAGCTTAAAGCCAGCGGCGGAAGGAGCCATGGCTATGGCTAAATATGAGCGCATCCGAACGAGCGTCTGGGTACCGTTAAGAGAGCTAATTGCAACCTGTGCGAGGGCAATGGCGTGCTCGCCACCGTCTGCGCAGCATTAATTTGGGATGCTATCCTCACTTCCAAAAGAACGTAATGTCATCCGTTCACAGAATCGAGTTTCAACAGCTTTGCAGACAGTTTCCTTTTGGGCAAGTGCTCCAATGTTCTGTCCCGCTGTCCGTAGCCGCGGCTCTAACCACAGAGCGGCGGACAGGTATTGACCGCTGCCAGCGGTGCCGTCGTCTCCTCTTTCTTGTCAAGCGCAAATTGCCGCAGCTCAAGCTTTGGACCGCGTTAGATGCAAAACGGCTAGCGCTGCAATGCAATGTAATGTATCTCCTTCTGTAACTCCACAGAGTCATAAAGACTATGACGGTGTTACGCAGGAGAGTTTTGTATAGCTCTCTCACAGCCTAAGCGGCTTTCGGTACGCATTCGGTAGCCAACAGACTTTATCACACGCAACAAAGAGAAAGTGGCAAGCATAGCAGAGTCCGGAGAGCAGTTGAGGTAGTGAGTAGCATGGAAGTAGCAGCTCAGGACCGCTGTAAAGGATGAGCCATTATCGGCAGTAGGAGAGTAGTTGTCGTTGCGTAAGAATTGTGGAAGGTATTTCCAAAGTCTAGGACCTGCAGAGCTAAAGCTTCTGTCGCCAACAATATTTAAGCGGAGGAATGGAACGGCTAATTTATTGTCCGTACAGGACCTGAGGGCGCGAAGAGACTGAAACTGGTGCAGCAGTTCAGTTAGGTACAAAGGAGCCAAGTCGTGGCGGGCCTTGTGGGTCAGCGTAAGAACTTTGCTCTGCATCCGTTGCTCAACTGGCATCCATCCTAGCTCTTTTAGCAGAGGAGACACGTGCTCAAACCTCTGGGACTGTAAGACTAGCCTTGCGGCCATATTCATAGTCAGCTGCAGTGGCCTAGTTGCTTTCTTTGGTAGCCCAGCCAAAAGGGAATTACAATAATTAAGCCGAGACAAAACTAAGGAGCTAGTTAAATTTTTAATAAGTCACTGTGGAAGACAGCTGCTAATCTTAGATAGGGATCAAACGTGATGGCTAGCTGTAGAAGCAGTGTTCTGAATGAAGCTTTTAAAATTGAGGCAGCTGTCGAAAACGACACCTAAATGTCGAGCACAAGACATCGGCGCTTGCTGGCACGCACTCAGCCAGGATTTCTTTCTATGCGTTTATAATAAATTTTGACCACTAAACAATTTCGACGGGAAAAAAAGAAGTTCTACTCATTAACGGTGATCGTTTCTGAAAAATGCTACACAGCGCATGCGCAGCAATGCTCTGAAGATCTAAGAAGATGTATATTGTAGCCACTGGCTGAGTCAAGACGAGCATTAGGAGTAGAGAACAACTTTAAAAATATGAGGACCGCGTGATTTTCGCACATACTTAATGGTGTAGCTACGGAAATCGACTTACGCTAGATGCAAGTATATTAGAAGAGAACTGATGAGTTATTCGTAAGATGGCCTATGGAGTCTTCTGATGATAGCAAAAAACTTCACGTCCTTAAAATATGTATGCATGGGTTTATCTTAATCAAACTCGTAGGCTTTGATTTCGAAGTAGTAATTCCAAATTCTACCAAACGGATTTATTTGATTAGAAATGGATGTCCAAAAAATATGAGCTACAAAGAATAAAAAATAAAAATAAAAACGTGTAATTCATTTGTAAAGTGCCTTAAGAGAATTGAATCTCTATCTAGGCGCTTCACATTTACCATGGAGTTCGAGCCCACAACCTCAATCTTAAAAGGTGAGCATCTTGACCTTGGTCGTTAAAGGCGAGCACCATAACCCCTGGGCCAAACCAGAGTAAATTACTTGTATCGCGTAGAGAAATACCATAAACACGTATCTCAGCTAGGGGCAATGTTGCAACTGCGAATTGCAACTCGTAAAGTCAACAAACTAATGCTTCGTGGGCTACAAAAGCTACGAATAATTGTCTTAAAAAGTCAGTTTATTACGAGTTAAGGCTGTTCATTATTAATAGTGTCACGAGGAAGCATGTTTAGTACTTATCCGCCCATGCGATGCGCGAAGATAAGATAGTTGCGTGAGCATTATGCTCTCCATCGTAGTCTCTGGGTCGTAGCCCAGCGGTAAGGCGCTCAAACTTGACGAGCACCTTACCGCTTCGTCATGCGAAGTCCTGCAGCAGATAATCTCGTATAGGTCGCTGCTAGCCGGGGGGGGGGAGGGCAGTGTGGAGCAGTGAGAGCCGCAAGGGCTCTAAGGGTGTGGCTAATAAAAAGAAAAATGAGGCTGTTTAGTCGGCCAGTATATTTGCTTAACTGAAGCCAATGCTTGACACACTGACGATAGGATGCATGCTTGAGCCGCCCACGTCTTTTCATCTGCTTTAGAGCTGATATACATACCTGTTGGCATTGAATGTCATCAATGGACAATCGACCTCAATGAGCATTAACGCATAGCCATGCATGACATATTTGGTTGTACGCGAAGATGCCGAGGCTGCTTTTCCTCTGGCTGCAGAGCCACAGAGCACCAAAAAAGAAGAAGGAGGAGGAGAAAACTGAAGAGGAGAAGGAGGAGGACGAGGAGGAAGAGGAGGAGGACGAGGACGAAGAGGAGGACGAGGAGGACGAGGAGGACGAGGAGGACGAGGAGGAGGACGAGGACGAAGAGGAGGACGAGGAGGACGAGGAGGAAGAGGAGGAAGCGGTGGCGGGAGGCCAGAGCATGCCGCCTCCGCCTCCCGCCACGCTTGGGCTCAGGGAAATGCTGCCGCACTAGCAGCTCTACCGATGACTCTAAGAAAAACCTCTGGCCCGACTCGTATATGGCCGAAAGTCGAAACTTTAAGTAACGAAGGACGCTGAAGACCAAGGGAGCATTTACAAAACTACCAAACTACCAAACTACCAAACTACAAAACTACGAAGCTACCAAGCTACCAAGCTACCAAGCTACCAAGCTACCAAGCTACCAAGCTACCAAGCTACCAAGCTACCAAGCTACCAAGCTACCAAGCTACCAAGCTACCAAGCTACCAAGCTACCAAGCTACCAAGCTACCAAGCTACCAAGCTACCAAGCTACCAAGCTACCAAGCTACCAAGCTACCAAGCTACCAAGCTACCAAGCTACCAAGCTACCAAGCTACCAAGCTACCAAGCTACCAAGCTACCAAGCTACCAAGCTACCAAGCTACCAAGCTACCAAGCTACCAAGCTACCAAGCTACCAAGCTACCAAGCTACCAAGCTACCAAGCTACCAAGCTACCAAGCTACCAAGCTACCAAGCTACCAAGCTACCAAGCTACCAAGCTACCAAGCTACCAAGCTACCAAGCTACCAAGCTACCAAGCTACCAAGCTACCAAGCTACCAAGCTACCAAGCTACCAAGCTACCAAGCTACCAAGCTACCAAGCTACCAAGCTACCAAGCTACCAAACTACCAAACTACCAAACTACCAAACGACCAAACTAGCAAAGTGCTCCGCACCTTTACGAGGGCTTCTCACTATGTATGTGCGTCGACGCATAAATGCGGAAAGCCAGCGGGTGGCTAGGAGAGCAAGTACACGCCTTTCAGTTTCCGGTGGAACCAAGGTCTTGGAAGAGACGCACCTCTCCGTTTGAAAGTCGAACGGCAAAGTACCTAGCAGCATGCAGTGGCGATTGATCGTCAAAAAAAAGATTCGCTCTCATTGCGCCTTCTCAATGGGTGCCGAAATGTGCCCGACGACCGGTGTAACGCGTATCCAGGCAACTCAATCCTCTAACTTCAGCAGACCGCTGCGTAAGCAGCCATAGAAGACTCACGTTTTCCCATGCTCTGCTAGTTGCCAGACAGACAAATAAAATCCTGCACTTAGCGAGGAATTCCGTGTTCCGCATCAAAACTTGCAAAGAGCGGGGAGCATCCGCTACTGAGAAGTGCATCTACGTTCTAGCTGCGATCTTAAATCAGACCAGCTGGTCTATATAGAGTCTGTAACCTGTGCTCAAAGTCAAGGTCGCAACTGCAGCGCCAGAAATCGCAAGAGGCTTTTCCCTCGAGCTCTTCACTGCAGCGCGAGCGCCACTGTTTCGATCACTGGAGGCCTAATTGCATTGTAAGCAAAGCGAATTGCAATACGCAGGCAATCATCAGAACTGAGTGCGGCTGCTTAATGTCGCTTGCAATTTATGGCCCATTGAGACCGGTAAGCGGCGCTCAACGTTGGTTCTGGCTTCATGCTAGTGCAATAACCTTAAGGCGTATAGCTGTGTGAGTAAGCTAGACCCAAGCGGAACGTGGACATGCACATCGCTGAGCGCGGCTTAACTTTCTAGCAACAATGGCACGGTACCGTGCTAGAGATTGCAAGCTTCACATGATCCCATCGAGGTTCCCATGTGCTAGACATAAAAACGAAATCGATAATTCCTGTTAACTCATTCACGCTCCTGAAGTCTCGCAGCCTGCAGCAGACTAGGCTTGCTTTTACTCAAGCCGGGAAATAGGTCGAAATATGCAGAAATCTTGCGTGCGCACTTGCTCGCCACATTGAATCGCACGTTTTGAAGCCACCACATGGCAGGACACTACAAGAAGCGACTGCTGCGTTGCAAGTCCAACGCTAGAAAATCAATAGCGGCTCCGTTACCTCCCTAAGGCCGAAATAAGCCTAACGAAGAGGTGAGCAGTTAGCTGTAGGCATCGTAACCTTTCGTCTGCTTGCGTAGGCATCAAAACCACCGTTGAAGATTGCGGTCCCAGGATTAACGATTTAAAACATGGAGTTCATCAGGCTGCCCGCCACCTATCATTACGCCGAAGTCGGCGGAAAGTTTAACTTGCGCCTCAGTCTTACGCCTTATTAATGATCGAATTCTGATTTAATGCAGAAGTATGGTGCAGATAAAGTTAAGACTACTTATCAAGCAGCGTCATTTATATACCGCCGGAAAGGGCTTAGTGGTTGTTAACCTACTTGCAGCAAGCAATATATAACTTCCTGACGTAGCACTCGAACCACGACCTCTGGATCGTGAAGTGCGGACACACTTTAAGAGAATCTTACTGTAAACATAGTTTTGTAAAATATCTGTTTTCACTCATCGGTACTGAAGTATTGGCGAAAATATTTTTCTGCGGGCAGTTTTACATGAAACTACTGCGTTCACAGGATCAGCGCAGTCGAATCCGCCTACTGCCGTCGTTTTCAGGCGGCAAACGAACTTCTCAGCCTCATGACCTCACAAACTCTTTGCGTAAACTACGTGTCTGCAGTCGATTCTTATAAAACGCTCCGACCATACCGGACAATCTCATAATGGGACAGCAGCCCCATTGGTGAGCCGTAATGGCTCATTAGGTAAGGCGGTTGCTTTTCAAGACCTCGGCTTCGAGGTCGTGGTTTCGAATCCTGTGGTGGGCGATCCTTTATCGTCACTGCAAGCGGTGGTGATAGCCGTAAAGGCTCTTCTGTCGCTATACAAAAAGAGGCTGTTAAATCAGCTGGTATTTTTTTTTGTTTTTTTTGAAAGCATTAGACTGGGAACAACGGGGCTTTATCCGATCCTGCTGCGACAATCCAACTGCGATGTGCGGCTCTGATTTGCCGAATGCGCCAAGTCTCTCCCTGGACACCCGGTAGCCCTCCCGGGTAGCTACAGGACTCCCAGGGAGGGGCTGTCATATAGAGGAATATAGGGTTCCGATCCTCCTCCTGCCCCGCGCGAAGCATCGAGCTCGCAAACACAGGAATTGATCAGAGTGAGTGGCCACTTAACCCGCCTAAGGGGCGGCGAGCTTCCGGCTGCGGACAGCTATGTGATACTCTTCTAGAGATTAGCTTCCAGCGTCGTAATAGACAGGCCGGGATGTAGATAGCGAAGCTTTGCAGGTAGCGTCGAGCTCTCTGAATTCGAGAGCGCATTCAGTTGTAGAAGGACCCGCGCGGCTTCAAGCGATGGCTTTCGGGCGGAGCTTAATTCTTTCCCAAAACGAGGCATGATCGTTTTCATAAGAGGTCAAAGAGCTCTGCGGCGACGAATATAAAACAAGTAAAGGCCAGCTGATCCGACAGACTCGTTTATATGGCGGCAGGAGAGCCACGGCGACTATAGCTGCTCTTTCAGCAGGCAATACAGGAATGCCTGCTTCTGCATGACTCAAACCGACGACCTGGGGAGTTAAGAGCGAACAGATAAAATAAATAAATACTAGCTGATTCAAAAACCTCCTTTCGTATAGCGGCAGAAGAGCCTTTACTGCTATCACTACCGCTTGCAGCGGCAATAAATAAAGGATTGGATCGCCTATAGCGGGATCTGAACCCGAGACCGCGAGACCGAGGTTGTGAAAAGCAAACCGCCTGACCTAGTGTGCCATCGCGGGTCACCGAATTACTGGAGTCACCGAGGTATCGACGCGCACGACTCACCAAAGTCGCTGAGTACATCACCCACGGGCTAGAACCAGCTAACGCAAGAGGCTTGCGTTTTCCTCGTTCCTCCAGAGAGGCCGTCGCATTTTTCTACCGCCGTGGCTTAAGAAGCGCTAGCGGGAGCGCACCCTCAGTCGACGAGCGTCTTCCGGAGTGACCTGGACAGCAGAGTCCCGCAGGGCGTCGGCGGAAGCGACTGCCATCCATTAGCCGCCAAGCGGCTGCTTGGAGCGGCTCGGCGCTCTGACGCACGGCAAACAAGCTCGCGTCGTCCGCTTCCGCCGACCGAGCGCGAGCGCCCGCTCGCTGCTCACCGCCGCCGCCAGCCGCAGCGAGTGCGGACGGAAGTCCGGGCGCCTGCCGCCGCGCCGCCCCCTCTGCCGGCAGCGCTCTTGTCGGCGGCTGCTTCGCGTCGAGCAGAAGCGGGCGCGAGCGCGCGCGCCCGGACTCGTTGCCACGAAGAGAAGAAGCCAGTGAGCTGGCTCGCCGCGCGGCTTGCTCTCGACGAGAGCGAGCGCGCGGCCGAACGACTCAGCAAGAGACAGAGCGCGACGAGCTCGGCTCGCTCGGTGAGAGCGCAGGGGAGCGCTCGCCTGGCGCGCGGCGCGAAGACCCCCGCGACCAGCTCAGTCAGCATCCGCGTGCCCCTCTATAAGGGAGTTCCTGCAAAGAATGCCGCCTCCGTGCAGCCAGTTCCCTGCACCAGTGTCACCACCTTATCGCTACTGTCGTTGCTACAGTAATAATGATTATGGTTATTATCATTTCAGCAACTAAACAACGCGCCGGTCTTCCTCTCTGGAATGGCATCTTGGCGACCCAGAATGTCTGCCGTCGCGGCCCTGCAGTCGGAGACCCACGAGTAAGGCCTGCGGCAGATGCAGCCGCAGGTCGCGCTCGCCTCCTGTCCTACGTTTCCGTCACCTGGTGTGTGGTATGTGTGCGCGCGTTTGTGTATGCGAGCGCGTGCGTGCGTGCGTGCGTGCAGCCGAAGCCAACGTGTGCGCTTCGAGAGCCGGTTTGGGCAAGTACGCGAGCGCACCGATGCGCACCAGCTCTTGCGTCGCTGCGCCGGCAAAGGCGGCGCAGCGACGGATGCGAGCGGTCGCTTTACGTGCTTTCTGAGCGAGCGAGGGCCGCGCGCTCTCTGAACGCGCCACTCGGCTCGCGCGTCGTGCCCTTGCAGACGCCCGACAGCCGGAGCATTGAGCGATTGCGAGTGGTCTCTCTCTGCTGCCTCCGCAGATCAGCAGCACAGCAGCAGCACAGCAGCAGCACAGCAGCAGCAGACGGGCACTTTTCTGTACCGTGCTGCCGCCGGGAGCTATCGAGGTCCGTAAACTTAGACGCGGATGCTAGCAATTACGGCGCCTCTGTTTATTCGCACGCCCGGCGCTAGCGTCATCCCACCCGAGTGCTAAGCGCTTCCTGCCAAAGCACAGCGATTCCTAAATAGATGCGTGCCCCCCCCCCGCCGCCGCCGCCTCCAAGCCGTTAGCAGTAGCCGCTGAGGTATCCTCCAAAGGCGAGTGCCTGGCGCGGGGCGAGCCAATACAACGCCGAGCCCTGAACGCCGAACGACGACGATGAGTGCGTCGCATGGCCGCCGGAGAAAGGAGGTGACGGCCTCGTCCGTGCGACGGGCGAGATCGACCTCAGGCGATTCGGCAGTGCGCGCGCGTCCTCGCTGGAGCCCGGCGGCAGAGCTTCGCAAGAGTTTCGCACGGCCCAAAGCGGCCGGCGACGTCGGCAATACTAAGTCGCACGCCGCCACCGCACGCGTGCTGATCGAGAAGTGCAGCTTGGGTGCCGCTAGAGAGAGAGAGAGAGAGCCTGGCAAGCGATCGCGGTAGCGAGCGAGCGAGCGAGCCACCTGCAAAGTTCTATACCTCGAAGAATCTTGCACGTCGCGAGGCCGCGGCGGCGGATCTGCGGCGGCGGCGGCGGCGGCGGCGACGGCGGCGGCGGCGGCGGCGGCGGCGGCGGCGGCGGCGGCGGCGGCGGCGTCGCGAGTCCAGTTCTTACCCTACAGTCGGCCACGCGACGCGCGCGAAAACTGGTACCGCCCGAGGGCTGCCCAAGCTAGTGGGGTTCGCCGCGCGGCCCCATCCAGCCGCGGAGCGCCGAGGATGGCGCGGCTTGAGTCGAACGCCCGGTAGCGCGCTCTCTTCAACCATTTTTTCCGGCGCGGGACGGGCGAGGCGACTCATCGCCGCGGGATGCGTGAAGCAGTAGTTTACGCGCAGAGTGCGGTGGCTTCCACTTTCAGACAGATCTCGGCCGCAAGCGCAGCGAAGGTTCGAGGCGACGCGCGACTAATGCCGGCGGAGCTTAGAATAGCTCTCTGGCCCTTGGAGTCGCGGCTAGCGACTCACAGGCGCAGCACCGATGCACGCTAATATGCCGACGGTGCTGGAATGCGGCAGCCGCGAAGAGCACCCGTACCTTTTTAGATAGCGAGTCCATTTCCGCGGCGCATACAGGTCTATTCGACTGCGGGGAAGGATAGCGGGCGTCCGACAGCAGTCTTGGCGTATTAAAATCTCGTACCGGTTAAAGTGCAAAGAGCAACTCAGGCCAGCTGCTGAGGCACATCCGACTGCCTGTTAATGAAAGGCTTCTCTTTTCATGCTGCCTAACCATGAATTATCTCATTTAACGTATTTTTTCAGCAGTCATAATCTGGCTGATTTAGCACGCCACCGTTTGCTGCGCGAGGATCTTGAGAGACGCCCCCCCGTCGGATAGCTGGCTTACCCGTGCACGACTTAACTGTAGAGGCGCCGCAAAGCGGAGAAGTCTACCCGCTTTATCAAGTGCATTATTATTGTTATTATTACCCGGCATTCGGATGCGATTCGCGACCGCAGGTAAATAATGATTGGGCCAAGGGCAACTCGACCGACTGGGGCGGAGCAGATAATCTCTGGAAACGTGGTCGTCGGGGTGTAGTGGCTTCGTTGCCGGTGGGGAGAGAGGGATGGGCTACTAGCGCCCAACAGCTAGCTGTGTCTGCTGAGCCTTCGCCGTGCTTGCCGATTTCTAGCGGGTAAGCCAAGCCATAGTAGCCCGCAGAACGTTTGGCCACGTGCTGGAGCTGGACCGTCCGAGTAGACTTAGTAGGCTACAGACTACGAATAGACTACGACTACGACTACTAGGCTAGACTAGACTAGACTAGACTACGACTTAGGGTAGACAGCAGACTTAGTTTCGAAACGCTACAATGCAATTGAGCCGCCCGCGGCCTAGCGGCCGCTGTGCCATTACAGTATTGATTGAGCATTCGATTTGTACGCATTCAACGGCATTATCACCAACACTTACGATTTAGGCGAAGGCAAAGCGAAGCTCGTCATCGTGTTTGCGGCATCCCTATGGGGATACATCCTACAAAGAGAAAGAGAGAGGGATATATAGGGATAGAGAGAGAGAGAGAGAGAGAGAGAGAGAGAGAGAGAGAGAGAGAGAGAGAGAGAGAGAGAGAGAGAGAGAGAGAGAGAGAGAGAGAGAGAAAGACGGAGACAGAGACAGAGACAGAGACAGAGACAGAGACAGAGACAGAGACAGAGACAGAGACAGAGACAGAGACAGAGACAGAGACAGAGAGAGAGACAGAGAGAGAGACAGAGACAGAGACAGAGACAGAGACAGAGACAGAGACAGAGACAGACAGAGACAGAGACAGAGACCGAGACCGAGACCGAGACCGAGACAGAGACCAAGACAGAGACAGAGAGAGGGGAGAGAGAGAGAGAGAAAGAGGGAGAAAGAGAGAGCGAGCACACACGCGCTGGCGGGGCCCTTCGACCCGCCTTCGAATGGTCGGAAGTACCCATTTGGGTTTTCTCCGTTTGGTATTTCAGGAGCTCATTACCACTATCTCTTCGGGAAACGTCGTCACTGCTCGACAGAGAAATCTCAAAGTGTGATCGCAATTCATTTGCTTGATTTTGCATACTGAGACGGTTTTTTTATTCACTTGTATGCGCTTCTAAGGAGAAGCTTTTGTAAGGGTACGAGTACTTGAATCGGTTAAAGTAATGTACGCACTCTTTAAGTGTGCGTTCACGTTCATTGATAGCTTGCCCTCGCCTCTGTTTGAGTACGCTTAGTTCATTTTTAGCGATTTCCATTGTGAATAAAGACATTAGTTATAATACAAATAAGGATAAATAGTCCAAACAGCGAGTAACTTCTTGTTGCGGTAGGCCGCTTACAGTATACCCTACCATCCGGTTTATGCTAGGACCAGTGTGAAGTGGTGCAAAGGTAGCGAGGCAATTTAGAACTGACCAAGCCTTCGTGTCTGAAGGAAGCGAAATGAAGCGTAAAGGGAATTGGAGAGGAAGCACACCAATGTGTTGCAGAGCCCGATTGGACTGAGATGTATCACTTTAAGTTTTTAGAGATTGAAGCCCGCAATTCAAAGCTTATTTCTAGTGCGGCTGACATCACCGATTGTGCTGGTCGCTTGGTTGCCACTTGTCGTCGACGATGTGTTAAAATGACGGGCGGAAAGCTAAGCCGCCATCTTTGTCACTCCAGCAAGGATCCAGCTGCAGCACCAGACTACTTAAGTCGTACAATATGCGTAGTTCAATTTAATGCTCCCACGCTGCATCGTTCCAATACAAGGGCATGGTCGTGGGCGTGCAAAAGATCGACGATTGCTTGAAAAGGTCAAGGTCAAGTTGAGTTGGATGTCAGGCGTACTCTAGGCGAGTACAGATCTGTGAATACGGCAGCGCGTCTTTCGCATCTTCTTTTTCCTCTGCTTTCTCTCTAGCAGACGAACGAAAGAGGTTCAAGTCTCCACGCTGCTATAGCCGCTCAAAGTATGCCAGTGGTCACAATCTGCATTAATTTTCACTCAAGCAGCACATCGAGTTCAAGGCTGTGCCTATCCTTTAAGGCACTTCTATGCATTAATGAGACTATCTTATCTGAAATGCTTACTCATCCAGCTCTCTCGTCTGATCACCGGTTCCCCTGACTCCGGTCGCTTTTCAGCGCCTATTCATGATCTCAACTCCTAATAAGGCAATGCCTTCAGTTTGCAAAAGTAATACAGATCGAGATTTAATTCCGACTTAGTATTTAAAACTGCGCTACAACCTCACGTGTCATGTTCCTCACTGTATTTGGTCAGTCCGTGTGCATTATTCTCTGCATTCTTATGCGTGCTATTGTAGCACTTGCTATTGTCGCTGATTAGTAGACGTGCTTCCTTTGTGGCCAATGGAATACATCTAGTGAAAATAAATCTAGTTCCCTGAAGACACTTTGCCAATGTAATTATTTCAATTTTCAGCTGTTCATGCACATTTAAGCTTAGAAGTTATGCTTAAGGGCAACTGGATGGATATTAGCCCGTTGGGGAAATATTTGCTAATCATGCATTTGTCTATTGCTTACAATTATTTATTTTGCCAGCAGACACAAGTATTATTATCGGAAGCATGGAGAACAACTCGAAGAAGCAGTTTCTAATTACTCACCTATTGTTCATAATCGGTATGTTTTATGATAGTAAATGTTTTCATTAAGATCTTACCGATCTATTGGAGAATGATTCAGTCTTAACGCCTGAACCGATGTTCTACGGGGATTTCCTGCCATTTTATTTTCATAGCACGAGCCACTAAATGTGAGATCTCAAATAAACTTGAACTAATGCTTACATCTCATTGGATGACTGCAAAGTCGGGTAACGATCGCCACAGCAAAAGCACTAAGCAAAGCTGATATAGCGGCAGCCGCCATGACGAGCCAGATCTCCGTGACAGTGCTGAGAGCAATGGTCAGGTGGCTCAAAAGCGTCCTGTCTCTCTCTCTCTCTCTCCCTCTCTCTCTCCCTCTCTCTCTCTCTCTCTATATATATATGTATATATATATATATATATATATATATATATATATATATATATATATATATATATATATATATATATATATATATAAATTTCTCGTGGTGACTATACGACCTTTTCCAGTTTTCATTCGTGGCTGCTTGTACTGTAGTTGCTGATTCGAGTTGTCTCCAGATGACGATCGTCTTTGCTATTCGTCGCGCCAGCGTGGGCACGTTGAGAGCGATTCGTGAGGTGAGATGTAGAAAATGCGCCACTCCGTCGCCCACCTCGCGCCAGAGCAGCTTTGAGCCGTTTCTGACAGGAGCACGCAGCACCCTATTACGCTCAAGTAGCCATTTTTTGAGTCAGTGTCATCCTCCGCTTTGACCCAACGTACAAGCGAGAGCTAAAATGAGAAATTATTATAGAAATATCCCCAGCTATTTCGAGTACTCTAGACTGAAATACAAGCTGAGATGATACATTACCAAGTGCAAATCGATTTAAAGTTTGAAGGCCGCAGGTAAATATCTATGTGGATTTATCGTTACTGCGTCAGTGTAACCATTGAGTGCTACAAGCGGCATTTTGGCGACCTTTTCGTGACACTTATCCTTTTCGGGAAGTATCGCCTTTGAGCTGTGCCCTGGGCTGTGCTGCTTGTCAAAGCAAGCACATTTACAGGTTAAGAACAGAAACTTGTTGATCACCACGATGTCTCCGAACCAATAGGACACTATCCGTATGCTCACTTTGTATCTTGGAGTGCTGGATTATCCCACATCAATGACAGCTTCTGCTGCGCTACCTGGCTTTGTGTCGTGATTGAGATGTGCAGCCAATGGCGGTGTTAATTGTGTCGCCACACATAGAGGCTCATTATTTGACATACTTCGAGATATAATAAGGCAGATGAATTTATGACGAAGGCGCAATGATTAGCGATGGCAAAGCTAGTCCTTTATGCTGATGTTATTGAAAACAAAATTCACCGAGATCCCAGAGGACTGACTGAATTGCTTTGATATTAACTGTTCTCCGTTTGTGTACAATGAGGAAATGTTCACGCGTCATCCCAGGATCGGGAGTTTTCTAATGCCTAATGAAGCCCAATCTAAAGGTAGGCCACCAGTTTTGCGGTAAAGTCTTCTCTTTAGGTATTCAGCCGTAGGTAACCGACTGGGTTGGTCAAATTTGGGGACTTTGTTCAATGAAATCATTCGTTGTTCAGGCAATAGCTGCATTCCTCATGCCTTACACAATCACCGAGCGTAGAAAGCACAGGCAAGAAAGTGACCTCAGATGCTGTCCGAGCACTTGCCGCCTGGCTGTGCCCGGACAACTTACCTGCCCTTTCGGAGGGATTGTCCAGGTAGTGACGGAAACTACCGCCGTCACTCCACAAGCACTATTCACCAAACGCGCGAGTTCAATATGGTTTAGGCTGCGGCAGTGCCCTACAGGACTGTAGCGCCGTCTCATAGCAGCTGGTCCTGTGGAAATGCGTCTCCTAGTTTTTGGCGAAAGCTTCGTCAACCAAAATTTCCGTTCGAGCGCTCGACGACTCTTTCCTATACTGCAGGCGGTTTGAGGCTTCCCTTGGTGCGCGCTGAGTTTAGAGCGTCGCCCTCACCCTCAACCGTCGGTCGACGGAGCGACGCAGCGGACGGGGCAGACGGCGCTATGACAACGCGCGATCCTCTGTTGTGCAGGCGGCGGAGCAGTGCGTGCAACGTGCGAAGACCCGGAGCTCGCAACGCTCCGACGGCTAATACGCACTGCGCTCGGTATTCTGTGCGCAGCTCAAGCAAAAGCGCCGTATTGGAAAATAAGCGCAAGCAATGACCTGCATATCACGACTGATACGGCGCGTGACTGCGGACAGACTCGTTTACTCACGCTCAGCGCCCTGAATCCGCCCACGGGCAGACCGTTGTTCCGAGAAAGTGACTGCGGTCAGGCCCACGCGGTCATGCCCTTACGTAATAGTCAGGTCGTAAGTCCTACGATAATCTCTTTCGTACTATAGTTATCGCGGTTCGCGCCGCTGCTCGAAAGCCTCAGTCGAACGCGGCTATTTCATTAGCGGCTCTCAGTTATGATTGAGCGGCAGCGCTCACAATCGCGTTCGTAATCGAGACTCAGCTGCTGTGAGGCTAGTAGCTCATGGTCGCGGGGCATTGCAATCTTTGCCCTATCGGGACAGCAGAAGTGCTTAGCGAATCGCGAACGTCCCGATCCCTCGGTACGCAGTGAATGGATGGGAGCTTCGGCAGCGGACTTGTGGCATCCAACCAGCTCCATCTAACGGAGCTGGTTAAAAAAAAGAAGCCGTTTGGCATTTCGACAGTCGCCGTCCGCGGTCGCTGGAAAACCTGAAGAAAGGTGTAGCTAGCGCGCGCACTAGTACACCGTCAGCTTAAATTTGCGATACATATCCTTCGGCTCTTTGGGCTCGAGAACTCTCGCCGCGCGGACACCTCCGACGAACTAGTGCCGCCATCTTGGACCCGCCGCCTCGCAGCCGGTTCTTGCTAGCGCAGCTTACCACGCTCACTGATCAGCACTGCCTCGACCGCGAATGCGCCGAAATGAAACGGACGCTGCCGCCAGCCGGCGAGGCTATGCTTCTTATACTTTCCTGGTCGAGCGGCGGCTGCACTTAGCTCCGCTTTTCAATATAGAGCCGTTTCGGTGGAATAGAGCCCCGCCACTAGGGCAGCGGTAAGGCGATCGCACTTCGTTACTGAGTTCGTGAGTCGAGGGTGAATGCCACAGTAGGCAGCTCTTTATTGATCTGGTGCCAGCCGGCCGACTGCCGCGAAGGCTCAGCTGCAGCCGAAGCCGTTGAATGGCTTAATCGTCTCATTGTGCCCTCAAAGCGCGTTTACACGGTCGCGTCATTCTTCATCAGTCAGAACTCACTCCCGACTTTCGTCAAGACATCCCATGCCTTGACCACATTTCAAAGAAATTAAAAACGCACCTAGTTATGACAGCATTTAGTGGGCTCCTGTGATTCGTCCTTTATGTGCTTATGCGTGCTGACTGTTGCACGGTGCCACTAACCACACTTGGATGAGCCGTGATGGCACACTGGGTAAGGTGGTTGCTTTTCACGACCTTGATCCCGAGGTCGCGTGTTCGAATCCTACGGTGGGCTATCCTTAATCGCCACTGCAAGCGTTAGTGATAGCCGTAAAGGCTCATTTGTCGCTACATAAAAGGGCTGTTAAATCAGCTAGTATTTATTTCTTTTATTTACTTGCATGCTGACCCTGTGCATGTCACCCTTTTTCATGTTATTCATGTTTTTGATCAAGCGTGATGAAACTCACCACTCGATCGCATTTCCTTTGCAGCAAATGTAAAGCGCCTGGAAAGAGATTGAGTTCCCTGAGGGGGCTTTATCAAGTGTATTATTATTATTATTAGTAGTAGTAGTAGTCTTATTCGGTGTTTCTTCGGTCCCGCTTCAGTTTCTGGCGCTTGCAGTTTGACATACTCCAAACAGCAGGTACGCGACACCATGCATAACACCGAAGTAGACTTAAAGACATTTATTCACACAGACGCCGCAACGGGCCAGTACGCGACCGTTCTGCTCGGCGTCCTCGTCATAACTGACGGGCCTCTGCAGCTAGCTACTTAGAAATCACTGCCATAAATCGCAAAGGCCCATAAACCAACAGAGGCGCCATATTCTCTGCTGGGCCATAAATAACTCTAGGCCATAAACTAGCCGCAGCGGGAATAACAACTCAATAAATGCCATTGACTCATAAGCCACGCGTGCCGCAAATTATCCACAGTGCTTGCGACAGCGAGACTGCAAAGGCAGTCTAAGACTGACAAAAGACCGAACAAAGACTTCGGTAAGCTGAGCACGAGTCTAGGTCTGTAGCTGCATTAACTCGCACAGATTCTTGATTCTATCTTGCCCTTGTGCCTTGCTTCGGCCTTTCTTCTTGTAGATAATTTACAAGGCAAGTTTTTCTACTAGTCTTACTGCCTACTTGCTCCACCCTCAGAGTAATCTCGAAACAATTGACTTCGTTACGAAATAATGTATCTTCGTCTGTAACTCCACAAAGTCATAAAGACCATGTGGGTGCTAGGCAGGAGAGTTTTGTATAGCGCACTCATAGCCTAAGCGGCTTTCGGTACACATTCGGTAGCCAACAGACTTCGTCTCACGCAACAAAGAGAAAGTGGCAAGCATAGCAGAGTCAGGAGAGCAGTTGAGGTAGTGAGCAGCATGGAAGTAGCAGCTCAGGACCGCTGAAAAGAATGAGCCATAGTCGGCAGTAGGAGAGTAGTTGTCGTTGCGTAAGAATTGCGGAAGCGAGTTCCACAGTCTAGGACCTGCAGAGCTAAAGCTTCTGTCGCCAACGGTCTTTAAGTGGAGGAATGGAACAGCTAATTTATCGTCCACACAGGACCTGAGGGCTCGAAGAGGCTGAAACTGATGCTGCAGTTCAGCTAGGTACGAAGGAGGCAAGCCGTGGCGGGCCTTGTGGGTCAGCGTAAGATCCATCGTCCAGTCTTTCTCAAGTCTCGGACCGCCCCCTCAGTCTTGGTGACGTGAGCGCCAAAGACTGACGCAGGACGGAAGCAAGACTCGAAATGTACACGCGGCTTTAGCCTAGACGCAGACGGGACGCACGGACCAGAAAGAAAACGACCAATCGAAGGCGCCGCGGAGGGTACGCCTTCTTCATCGCCTTGAAAGGCGTGGCGGACGTTACTAGTGAAAAGCGTTTCGCGATGGATCCCGGTAATTTGAAACCACGAGCTCTTCATGTAGGAATCGGATCGCAAGATGGTAGAGCGGGAAAGCCAATCGCGGAAAGGTTTGAATTCATCGGCGGAGGAGGGGGTGCATCGCAGGGGGCTTTCCTGCCATCCTGACTCCGGCCACTTTCCCACAACCACTCTCGGGGCGGACTAGGAGGCGGCTTTTGTTTAGTAGGAAACGAGACAGTGGGTGAAGCTTTGCCGTAAGACCTCTGTAAGAAGCAGGACCGCGAATGGACTGAAGCAGGACGGAAGCAGGATGGACCGTGTTAACCCGGCTTAAGAAAGAGCGAGCGGAAGGTCGCGTAGCTGCGGGTCAAATTCGCAAACCGCCAGTAAACGCCGCGGTATTTTACGATAGGTACTGGGCCCGGGCTCGCCCTCGGTGCTTTTTAGCTGAGGCTGAACTGAGGGCTATGCAGCACCTATTCATTGAGGCAGGGGTCACGACGCCAGCCTGCTAAACGCCATCTTAAGTACATCCATCGATAGGCCGGACGCAAGGAACATGTCGTAACTGGCTGCTGACACAAAGCTGGCCGGCCCTGTGTAACGTGCAAGGTACCCGCACGTGTCCGGTGGCGGTGACTTGCTCACGTGCAATAAGCCGATGCGAAAGCAATTGCCGATTGTTGCTCGGTCAATATAAGGCTCTATAGCTCAATGGCCAGCCCCAGGAGCGGCCTTTGTGCTCCTGATTTATTGACGGCGACCGAACTGGGTGCATGGTATCTATGTCGCTAGCAGGAATCCCAAGCTTCGATAGGGCTGGCCGCCATAGCGGATTCAGATGCTGGCGCCTTGCGAACCCGATTCTACCAAAAGTGAGCTATACCGACTGCGAAAGCTCGAGGGCATTAAGTCTTGTCAGCTTCACGATTCTAGATAGCACGGATCAACTTGGCAGCTGAGACAAGTGATGGAGCTGCAAGCGGCATGGGTGCCTGATACTCCGCTGACTGACCTCGCAGTGTGTGCAGATGGTACTCCTGCTCCACCTTATACAACGCTGCCACCTCCGCTACTGCCGCCGCCAGCCTACACTGAAGTTGGCCCTGCAGCAGATGCCTCTGATTCATTCTACACTCCACCGCCTAACTATTATGTCCACTGGACTTACCGTGCCCCGAACGATAGGTGCCACGAACGAGTGTGCGAAATTTCAGTGGTGACCTCCACTCAAACACCGTATAGCCTGACCTTGGCAGAGGGCGCAGCTTCCAGGCAGGTGTCGGAGGTAAGTACTTCTCAAAAGATGGCAGCGATGAGGCACATTTTCGTATAACTGCGGCGATGGCTGGGAGACATGGTTATCTGTACCGCATGGTTATCCGTATGCTGCAAGCACTCAAATTAAGCTCTTTGGCCACGAAGCTGCTACTCAAATTGTACTCACAATGCTCGTACGCCTGTTACCGGGATTAATTCTTGTACCGAGTTTGCCAAGCAACAGCCGCGAGTACAAGCTAAGCAAATTGGCGTAAAATGTCTCGGCAAAGGCGAAATAGAATGTGGGATTTTCTGGCTTAGACATGACTTTTTGTTGGCCACTGAACTTTGGTGCAAGTCATACTCCTAGAGAAGGGACTGGAGCCTGTGACCAGCTTAAGAAGACTTGCGCCTAATAGCCAGCCTTGCTAAGTCTTTTAAATCCGAAAGGCACACTGGAATGTCAAAACATTTGACAGCAGAGCATCTCAAGGTATATAAAAAGAAGAGCTAACTTCGACTAAAACTAAAGTGATTGCATAGCGAGCAGATTGACTTAATCTCATTATCTTATTTCTTATCCAACTTTGAAGTAAAGACTAGGGGGAAATCCCTAATGGCTTGTTCTATTGCGTCTCTACTGTCGTTCAGGTTGACGGTGTTAAATCATAACAGGGAGCATAAATGATGCCTGACGATCAACTATCTCCTCAACCGCTCCCAGATTAGCTCCTTACCTGATGATCCTAGTGATGATCAAGCCGATCGCTTCTCTCGATTCTATATGCCGAAGATAGACAAGATCAGGGAGTCCATCCCTGCGATGAACACATCCCCACTAGAATGCTGTTCCCCGATTCCTGGCTGCACCTCAATGTCTACATTTAAGTAGGTCACCGGTGATCTAGTCCCAAAGTTCGTATCCCAATCAAAGAAGACAGCAAATCCTCTGGTCCCTATTTCCACTGTCCTGGTCCTACGTTGCATTGATCTGCTGTTGCCATGCATAACTAACATCAATAATATGTGATTAGCCTCAGGTCATGTCCCAGCACCTTTAAAAAAAGCTGCAGTCAGGCCACTTCTCAAGAAAACGACGCTAGACCAAGAGAACTTGAGCAACTACCGCCCAGTCTCCCTTCTATCATTCCTATCAAAGACACTGGAATGGGTCGTAGCTGACCAGCTGAACTCATATATCGAAACTTCAAACCTTGCTAGCAAGTTCTAGTCTCGCTTTAGAGCTAATCACTCCACAGAGTCAGCATTGCTCCGGGTGTATAACGACCTACTAAAGAATGCAGACTTAGGTAGACTGTCTGCTTGTTTTGCTCGATCTCTCGGCAGCTTTTGATACCATCGACAACAAAGTTCTTCTGGAGCGCCTCTCATCTCGCCTGGGCATCACTGGAGCTGATCGGCAACGGTTCAGGTCCTATCTCAGTGGGAGACTCCAGAGTATTGACGTGAATGGACAAAAATCATCCAAGGTACTTCTGAAATATGGGTTACCTCAGGGGTCCGTGCTAGGTCCGGTTCTTTTCACGGTTTATACTCTCCCTCTTGCTGGCGTGATTGCCAAGCACAATCTAGGCTTTCACTTCTATGCGGATGACACTCAGTTGTACCTTTGCTTTGATCCCTCCCAGCCTTCGAGCACCTCAAAATCTCTCAACTCACTTGCTGCATGTATTAATGACATCTGCACACGGATGGCAGCAAATTTTCTAAAACTAAACGATGATAAAGACTAACTTACTAGTTATGACAAACCCAGCGTGATTCAGAAATCGGAAAGGCTGACGCTCAAAACTGGCTCTGCCAGCATATATCCTTTTGAATAAGCTCAAAATGTAGGTGTCGTATTCCAAAGTGATCTCTCGTTAGACGACCATATCAGCTCCACAGTCAAATCTGCCAATTTTCAGCTACATAACATTGCTAAAATTCGGGCTTGTTTAGATAAGGATATCACGTCTAAGTTGGTCCATTAATTCGTGACATCCCTTCTCGACTTCTGCAACTCATTGCTTACTGGCCTACCGGCATGTGCAATCAGGCGATTGCAGCTGGTGCAAAACTCCACAGCTAGGCCTGTCTGTCGTGGGCGTCGCAGTTGCCACATCACACTACTTCTCACCGACCTGCACTGACTACCAGTCAAGCAACGGATTGACTTCAAGGTTTTGTCGCTCACTTTTAGGTCACTTCATTCTTTGGCTCCAGCCTATTTCTCAGATCTACTCCCCCACCAGGCCAAGCATCGTACCACCCGCTTTTCAGAATGCAACAGTTTACCAATACCTCGTTCAAACCCCAAATCCTTTGGAGACCGTGCATTTAGTTCGTATGCTCCAGAAGCCTGGAACTCCTTCCCGACTTGCGTCACACATTCCCTGACTTGACCACGTTTAAAAAGAACTTAAAACACACCTGTTTAGGACAGTATTTAGTGGGTCCCTGTGGTTCGTCCTTCATGTGCTTATGCGTGGTGACACTGTGCATGCTGCCACTAACTACACTTGCATGCTGACCGTGTGCATGTCACCCCTAACCATGTTATTCATGTCGTTTATCAAGCATGATATTACTCAACAACAAATTGCATTTCCCTTTGCAGCAAATGTAAAGCGCCTAGAAAGAGAATGAGTTTTCTGAGGGCGCTTTATCAAGTGTATTATTTTTACAATTATTATTATGCCCAGTTAGCTCCAAGCTTGATACTAATAAATACCAAGCGATGAGGTATGCTAAGGTCAACCTATATTTTTAAGGCACTAATCCTACATATTTTTGGTATCCTCATTTCGCGTTCATTTTCAACAAGTCTGTGCTAGACTGGTACAATCGTCTTCGCAATAGCTCTAGTACGCTCATTAGTATTTTGAATAGCGCTCCGTAATCGCGTTATTACATTACGCCAAATATTTATCAGCAAGGCTGTCCCTTTTTTCTAAAATCAGGTGCTATTGTTATATCTCGAGCTGTTTTGTTCCTTCTCGAAAGATACAACGTTCGCAGTGATACTTACGTCTGTGGCGCAGCCGTAAACTTATATCGATTCGCCCCTAAAATACTCACCACGGCGTCTCTTGGAAGCTTCAGTGAACGCATTGGCATACCGAAGAGGGACCGAAGGGCGTTGGCCCCCACCGACCAATCAAGAAAGGTACTACAATTACAGCCGTAGGGTACGTCGCATTCAGCTCCTGCTCGACTGCTCAAAGGTCAAAGTCATAACTGCATAGCCCTCTACAGCCCCATCCAGTTTCAGCTGGTTAGCAAAATTAGTAGAGCTTTAGGGAAAACTTTCTGCGAAGTTGGAAGACACCTTAACTTTGATTGATGTTGAAATTAGGTAACAGGGTCGACCCAAAGTTCTCCATGCCGCTCCCAACATTTAGTGAGGCTTGGGTCGCAGTTGTATCGCACTAAAATGAAATTCTAGCCATAGACTTAAAGAAAGAAGACCGTTAGACTTTCACGTGGCCAGATCTTTCGTACTTGAAGTGGATCTGAGCTTTGACCAATGGGCGGCATAGCCATGTCAAAAGATGGGTTCGACGCGATGTACTTAATCAGTTTGACTGGCTGAGCAATTTAGGTCCCTTCATTCTATGGCTCCAGCCTATCTGTCAGATATACTACCCCATCAGGCCAAGCATCGTACCACCCGCTTCTCGGAATCCAACAGTCTAGAAATACCTCATACAAACCTTAAATCCTTTGGAGACCGTGCATTTAGTTCATATGCTCCCAAAGCCTGGAACTCCCTCCCGACCTGCGTCAAAACATCCCCTGACCTGACCACATTTAAAAGGAACCTAAAAACACACCTATTTAGGACAGCATTTAGTGGGTCCCTGTGATTCGTCTTTGATGTGCTTATTCGTGCTGACACTGTGCATGCTGCCACTAACCACATTTGCATGCTGACCCTGTGCATGTCACCCCTAACCATATTATTCATCTCGTTTGTTTTTCAAGCATGGTTTTACTTACCATTCAATTGAATTTCACTTTACAGCAAATGTAAAGCGCCTAGAGAGAGATTGAGTTCTCTGAGGGCGCTTTATCAAGTGAATTATTATTATTATTATTATTATAAGTCTTGTTAGTCTCTGCTAAAAATTCCCGGGTTGCACGAGTTGGATCAGGCGATGCTTAGCAACCACATTAACTTTGCAGAGGGATCGGCAGTGGTTGGGAACGTCTGGAGGCCAGCCAGCCCTACGAACGGACTGACGGCTGGGTTGCTAGAGTGTCGTGATAGTGTTGGTACTCATTAGGGCATGGCCTCCGGTCGGTCGCTGGAGGGGGGGGATGGCTGCTGCACGTGGCTGGTGCCGGGCATCCTCGGCTTGGGTAGCCGGCGTGAGTCATCATACTATGGGCCTTTAAGGGATGCTGCTGCTGCATGCCTGCTGGATGCAGGAGTGCATTCGGTGGATTGCTGCTCATGCACTCTCAAGCAGGCTGCCAAGTCAGCCCGGTAACCCAGTTAGGTGGCTAGATGTGTTTGGTTGGAAGTGCCTCGGTGGTAATTGATTGTTCTATGTAGCCTTTCTTAGAAGCAAATGAATATATGTTTTCAGTTCAGTTATATTAAATAATTGCAGAGAAGCTGCTGTTGGGAGTTCCTTTCATGCGGTATGAGTGGTCAAGTACAAATGCACGAGGAAAAGTGGGTCAATAATGTTTGCTAATGAAAACAAAATTACTCCAACTTAAAATCTCTTCAAATGTTATATTTTTTGTTTACCACAGGTAAAGCAATAAATATGACTATCAAATCCATTGAAGTGACCGCGATCTGATAACCGCATTGGAAAAATGGCTCTGCTAGGAAAATTGACTTAATAATAGCAGCTTATGCAGAACTTTAATCAGATGTGAGCTCAATGCTTGCGAACTTATTTGGCCTTTGCTTATGTGTAAACTAAGTCTAAAAATAAATATAGGGAAATACTGAAAAATGTCTTCCATAAAATTAACATTTGTATAGGCTACCTGTAAACAGGCAAAAATATCAGACTAAGATCTTATGATTTGAACTTTTCCATATAAAACGACAAATGATCATGCAAACGTCTATCCCAGAAGAAAACCGGAAGCAACGCATCTACGAACAACACATTTTCCGATATCAGCATCCTATGCAACATGTGCTCCTTTTTTGTAACTGGTATATTAAGCTACTTGTTGGTAGCCTGTTAATGTGCTTGCCTCGGGACTTTTGACAGCTTTATTTACCATGTAGCCTTGTACCTCGTATTATTCGTAACTCTGTCAATACTTCACGGATCATTGTGAGATTATAAACATGGGTTCAGCTCTGTTTGCCCATCACTGCAGTATTTATTTTTTATTACGTTAAAATAAGTGTTGCTATACATGCTAATCACTGTTTAAAAGTTAGCGACAGCATGCACTGTGTAGACATCGTGCAAGCCACCAGGAAAGCTAGTCGGGGGGGGGGGTTCACGACTTTCGTCAAGACATCCCCTGACTTTACCACATTTAAAAGAAATTGAAAACGTACTTATTTATGACAGCATTTAGTGGGTCCATATGATTCTTCCTTTGTGTGCTTATGCGTGCTGGCACTGCTGTATGCTGCCACTAACCATCCTTACATGGTGACCCATGTCACCCCTAACCATGTTATGCATGTTGTTTATCAAGCATGATATTTACACTCACCATTCGACCGTGTTTCCTTTGCAGCGATTGTAAAGCGCATAGAAAGATATTGAGTTCTCTAAGGGCGCTTTATCAAGTGCATTATTATTATTATTATTAGGTTCTTTTTTAATGCGGTCAAGTCAGGGGATGTTCTGAGGCAAGTCGGGAGGGAGTTCCAGGCTGTGAGAGCGTACGAACTAAATGCACGGTCTCCAAAGGATTTGAGGTTTGTACGAGGTATTGGTCGACTGTTGAATTCCGAAAAGCTGCTTGGCCTTTCTTTTAAGGGCCGCTGTTGACAGCCTGGTCCCAATTCACTCTAGAGGCACTAGTACACATTATGCGAGCAAGCAAGTGGTCGAAACAACCGAGACTTGCTCGTGCACGAACCTACGCTCGAGCGTGCACGCCCGAAAGCACGCGCACGGCTTCTAGACGCATTCATCTTTCGGACGCGATGCATCACGAAGCGCTACTTTAATTGCAACGAATTTCGCCGGTGACTTGATCGCTTCAGTTGCCCAGCTTAGCCGTAGTACGGCAGCAAGCTGCGACCGTCGCCACCTCTGACTACCTCTGCTGGTCAGTAACCAGTTTGATCATCTGCTGCAGGCCGCTCGGTCTCGCTGCCGTCATCTGTTCATTACGAGCGAGAAGAGCCACGTGCCGAGCGGAGGCGGCCCGGCTCGGCGCCACTGCCAAGAAGCTCAACATGGCGGCCACCTTCATTGGGCCGATCGTCTTCTTCGCCGCCGCCGTCGGGTCAACCGTTGGTAGTCTAAAAACGGCAGCGAGCTCGTCCGACCCATATCATCTGATGCTGCGACCGTTGGCGTCGTATAGCGCAGACGCCAGCACTGCCGCCGCGTACAGCGACGCCACGACGACGTCTGCACCTGCCAGATACGGTAGTAATCCGGTAATGCTGTACGGGCCACCTACGACAACGACTTCAGCAATAGCGAGCTACTGTAGTAGCTATCGCATATATCCATTTTACTACTTACAAGCATTGTATCGCACTCAACTCACATATCGCACCACATCAAAGGTTTTGTATATTACCTATGACAGGACCTATTTTCAGCGACAGGTGGTGTACGCAGCTTCCTACGCTCTCTTCGAAGATAACCAAATTTACTATATCATGCAGGCTTTCTATACGAAATTGTGCTCTAAACCCTAGAATCCAGAGTAATGAGTCCGTTCTTTCACTGCATCCACTGAACTGACTCAGTGGTAAACATTTCCGTAGGCGTACGTGGCACCACTAAATCTTTCTCTGCACGGATTTGCCATGCTGACGGGCCGTGTTTATGAGGAGCAGCAGAGACGGTTGTCATAAGACAAGAAACTGTGGCTGCTATGAGAAGTCGAGGCCAAGGCCACTATAAAGATAAATGAAGAGCCAGCCGACGATGGATCGACGTTTCGGGTTAGAGTCATATGTGCTGAAATATTGTTAGCTTCGTGCAATAGGTTTACTTTTACCGAACCGATACCTCAACTCCGCAAAATGACAGTGGTGTGAAGCTGGACAGATATTTGAAAATAAAGTGTTACTTTTTCAAGAATTAGAGCTCTCATCATCATTAGCTATGGTTATTTTTTTCGGAAAGAAGCAGCTCGGCTACAGTCGAACGCAGGTGTTTCGCGGCAGCGAACTCCTTTAAGTGACGGAAGTCACAATGATATCTTAGTTCATTCATTGCAAAGGTTCGTAATAGATCGTGTAAATGGGCAAATTGCAGAAAAGAGCCCCTCGCTTAGCTGCAAATTTTTAGTTAGTTTCTATCCTAAAGTAATGCCATTTTTGTGCAGAGCGGCGAGCAGCGAATTTTTAAGATACCGTATGGCTTATCATATCCAATCAAGACAGTAGCGGGAATAATTTTAAAAGCTTCATTCAGAAGACTGCTTCTACAGCTTGCCACCACGTCCGATCCATTTCTAAGATAATGAGCTGTCTTCCATGGTGGCTGCCAAAAGATTTAACCAGCTCCTTAGTTCTGTCCCGGCTTGATTATTGTAATTCTCTTTTGGCTGGGTTACCAAAAATTGCAACTAAGCCACTACACATGGCTATGAATATGGCTTCAAGGCTAGTTTCAAGTCCAAGAGGTTAGACTAAGTATCTCCTTTACTAAAAGAGCTAGGATGGCTGCCAGTTAATCAACGAATGAGAGAAAAGTTCTTACGCTGACCCACAAGGCAGCCACAGCTTGGCTCCTTCGTATCTAGCTGAACTATTGCACCAGTTTCAGCCTTCTCGTGCCCTCAAGTCTTGTATGGACAATAAATTAGCTGCTCCATTCCTCCGCTTCAAAACAATCGGCGACAGAAGCTTTAGCTGTGAAGGTCCTAAACTGTGGAACTTGCTTCTAACGCTACGACAACCACTCTCCTGCTGCCGACTATGGCTCGTCCTTTCCAGCGGTCCTGAGCTGCTACTTCCATGCTACTCACTACCTCAACTGCTCTCTTGGCTTTGCTATGCTTTCCACTTTCTCTTAGCTGGCGTGAAATGAAGTGTGTTGGCTATCGATTGAGTTCCAAAAGTCGCTCAGGCTGTGAGTGCGCTATACAAAACTCCCCTGCGTAACACACAAATGGTCTTTGAGGCTTTGTGCAGTTACAGACGGAGAGATATTACTTTATATTACTATACTTAGCGTGGCATTTCCTATAGCTGTAATCCAACAAAAATGCTTTTGAAAATCATTGACGGCGATGTTTTACTGTGTTCAGTTCTTAATGAAAGAAGTATTTATATGTATATCTGGTTTATTAAGTATTAAAAAATAAGATGGTACATTAGCAAGAGGAGCCCTGCCCTGCCGGGGCCGCGGGGCTACCCACGTCTTCCGGTTCAGGAGCTGGGACCACACGGCTTCTGACCTGTAAACGACCTCCGGGACGCATAGCCGCCGCGATGCCGTCCATTCTATGCACACAAAGCCGAGGTCCACCAGGCCGGCTTCATTATCTCGCCACCAGCTGCTCAGGGCGCCGACCACGACGGCCTTCACCACAGCCGTCCGGTAAACAGCTCACAAGAGATTAGGCTATAGCCTTGTACTTATCGAACTATTTTCGGGCAGCCACCGCCAGGGCTTCCTCGCTGCCGTTAAAAGACAAAGTTAGGTCGACTGTGACCGCGTCGCTACCATCGTCGATGACCTGGTCCGGCTTGAGCGGGAAGGCACGCGACCTGCCGAGAGGCAGGAAAGCGCGTTGGCCGGAAGAGCCCTGATCAAGCGACCCAGAACCAGGTTGTGACGACCTGCTATTGCTTGCAGCATCGGTCGGCTGCGCCTTAGGACGCGACAGATGATCTCAATCTCAGTGCGGCAAAGGCAGCAGTTGGTGGCCGTTCTGGGTCATGACCGGCTCCTAGCGGCGCCCAAATATTGTTCGCGTAATAATCCAACAACTCCCTTAATCCAACATCGCGTTTAGGACTCAACCAACAAATTCAAGCGAATTGAACATGCGCACTGTAATTCCATTTAAGTAATGCTTACCTTTTTTGCTACCCTAAGCAACAATACACTGCCGCACGTAAATTCGCGTTATTTAGCATCACGAATACGTGCTGCTCGGGAAATTAATACCCTGAGCTTCAAAATACACATTATTGGCCGTTAACTCAAGTCTACAAGTTTCTTGATACTAACTATAAGCTCCTTGGAGGTCAAAGGAAGGTAAAGAAAATATTGAAAAGGTCAGTGTTTGATGGCAATAGTGAAGGATAGAAAAACGAAATATTTGCTGTTGAAGCCGAACTAGTTCCAGGCTATGCCATAGCCTGAAACTCAGAGTTAGACCAGTGAATATTCTTATTAGTGTTCATAGTGGTTTATTTAATTTTTTAGCGAGTCTGTCGAATGTAAAAGCAACTAGCAATGACACTTAAAAAAAGAGATGCCATGGCATTTTGAATACGATCTGTATTTTCTTTTAAGATATCTTCAAGCTCCCTTATTCGATCAAGTCAAACTAGCCGCACATTCGTGTAAGTTCTTCAAGGATATATCTACCTACGTAAATATATATTGAAAGTGTCTCTGGTATATTTTTTCGAGGTCTGCTTAATAACTTAAAGCATTACCATAGTTCTGTAACTATCACGACAAAACTCATGGCCAAGTGCACTGGCAGTATTAACCGGTTTTTCTATAGTGATTGGCTGCTGACGATCTGAAAAAGTCCTGTGCCTGGACGAATTGTCACCTGTTGCCAGTATAGCGTACTAAGCTGGGGGATCCTGAAGTAACAGGTTTGTTCTTACCGTAAGCTCTGTCGCGGCTACTGTTTTACTCACTGCTGAAGCCTTGAATACCCATCTACGCTTTTCAGTCGCAACTGTGCGTTGAGTCTACGGTGTAGTAGGCGAAAGGATCATAATTGAAACGTAGTACGAGCCAGTTCAATCGGAAAAACTATTCTGAAAGAATATTTTTGTTATAACATCAAGCAAGGGCCACACAACTTGGCCAGAATGCTTCCTTTTCACAAGCCTTCTTTTCGATAGCACCTTCGCTACCCTCCACGCTACTCTGGCACGATCTCTCATCCTATAGGCTGTTGCCAAGTAAGCTATTGCTATCACCCCAGAAAGCTTCGCGGTTTGATCGGTTGAGTATTCGATAGCAGCCAGCGTTCGCTTTCGCTAAGCAAGAGCAATTTAGTCATTTCTACCTGCCTATTCCAGTCTCCGCTAGCCCGAAATATCTCGGCTCTGTCAGTGGGCTTATGCTTTATCACCCTGAGTAATCTCGCCGGAGTTTTCAAGAGCACTTATAATCTTTGTCCTTCACTAATGCAGTGTTTTCAGCGTCCACGGCATGTGGAATGTCGAGAACAGGCCGTGAATCATCAAAGACAAAGTTTTGTAAAAAAAAACAGCACGAAGCTGCAGCCGTTATATGGCACGCTATAGGCAGCGACGGTTCAGGCTCAGGTAATGCAGTCTCGCACTATTGAGCATGGCAATTTTCGTGCAAATGAGCTCCAATGTGACCGCCCTGACAGCCTGCCACTAGAGAACTTTGATCCAATTGATGTTTTCAAAAATCAGTTACGTGACGCCCCGGGTTCGGTTCCACACTGGTTGCAGATAAAAATGTTTCCGGTTTACACTGAAATTTTGACGCAATCGCTCATTCGCGATCTCGGGCAAATAGCCCGCACTGACCCAGCTTCTCCAAGCTCGCCGCCACTTTCAAACTGTAATCCACCTAGCATATATCGAGAGAAGCGGCGCGGAGCTGTGGATATAATAATTCATACTGCAGAGAACGGCCTATTGGGATTTATGCCGAAAGTGCGCCTTAGTAAAATCAAAAGCTCATTTGATAACCAGTCGCTTCGCAATCCTGCGTCACTCGTCGATACGGTCGCTTGCTGGATGAGATCTTCGACCAACCGGGCCAGGTAAAATTGATTTATTTAAAGTTTCGGCACTACGCATGTATTTACAGTACAGACATGTACATTAGCCGGCGGTGCCTTGCCCTGCCGGGTGTCGCTTTTGCTGCCTGCGACTCTCAGTTTAATTGCAGGGACGCATGGCCTCCGAGCCGGAAGTGGCGTCGGAGGCCCACAGCCGCCCTAATACCGCTTGCTCCGCACGTGGTATGCCGAGGTCCGCCGGGCAGGCTTCATTGTCTGGCCACCAGCTGCCGAGAGCTTGGACGGTGAAGGGTGAACGGCACTGTCACGTCAATGAATCTGACCTTATGTAGAGCAAAGGTTCGCCGCCGCCAGCTTGTGGTTGGGAGAGACGTTCGAATTAGCTGTATAGCCAGCGGCTAATTATAGGCATGCCCAAGCTAAACTCACATTTTTAACTCTTAAATGAGTATCACGGTAGCGTCGTTATCGAATACTTATATTTTGAGTACTTGAATAATACTTCAGTAGCGACGCTACCATAATACTCGATACGCAGAAGTAGCTCAGCGTCTCCAATGAAAGCGGGGAAAATCCATAGGCATAGGCTCGCTACTTTGCACCATGACCACTGGAAAAAGGAGAAGTTCTCAGAATTGTTTTTGTGCGGGAGCCAGTCGCTTCAGGATATGTGGAGACTCTTCAGGCGGTAGGTGTACAGCCAACCGGGATGCAGGTCTCCTATTAGCCCGGTAACACACTGGTTATAGTTAGGGTGTTTGGGTGCGTCGCTATGCTTATGCTATCTTGTCTCTTTAGCCTATGCTAAACTGCATGGGCTAGATATAAATGACCGACCGTCCCACTATGGAGCTACTGTCTCGTTTGGCGCTATCCGCTCCGCTCCGCCAAGCCGTTATTCAAAATAAATGGGTATTGCTTAGCGGTCTTGCACCCAAGGAATACAGCAGTATTTCAGGCTTGCAATTGCTGTTCTGAGTCTCTGAGTGATCTCCTATTCGAAAAGAGGACGGAAAGCGTGACGCGTCCTGGAAGGGAGACACAATGCTGCTATGCCACCTGACTGTCGCTATAATACCAAAATCCAGATTCGGCGTGTTTGAGAGTAACCTGACAGTCGTTGTGCTTCGTAGATGATCGACAAACAAAAATCCACGTAGAGCCTAAAGTGCGTTACGAGAGCGTCAAAATCATCGCGAGGACAACCGCACTATGAATCAATAAAGATTCTTGCTTGAAACATCCACGGTAAGTTTGGCGACGTGCGAATCTATTTGATTGGTCGAGGGAATTTTCGCTTCGCCGCTGCCGTGGCGAACTTCCACAAGGCTCCAGTTAGTTTCCATTCTTTGATAAAGAACGAGCAGCGGTGGGTAGTAGCTTGTTTTTTGCGCGGTAAAGGCGAGCGGCGAGTCAATTTCGCCGTGTTTACGGACATTCGTCTGACTATACGTAAGGTGACGGACGTCGATCAGAAACCTGCCCAATACGAAGCCTGCGCACAGAACAGACGCAGCAACAAGCCGGTGCAATGATTAACGTCAAATAACACCGTTATGTGCATCGCTTCGCACTCAACGATCGCGCAGTCGCCCGTTCCTGCTGCCGGCTGGCGTTGGCGCCAGGGCTCGTAGCAGCGAACCAGAGCCAGCGTACGAAACGACTTCGGTTGAAGAATTCTCTTCCAGCTGAGTGATCCTTAAGCGTAATGAATTAAGCGTCTATGAATTTTTGACGTCAATAGTGATGCAAGCGTATTTATGAGTGCAAGCGAAGTCGCGATCAATCCGGGAGGGAGAGCACTCTCGAAGACACGGTGGCGCGCAGCAGGCCACGCGAATCCGGATCTGGTCGCAGTATTTTCATTTCCGGGCGTCAAGAATCGCTAAGCCTCAAACTAACTTGTGGGGCCACTGGCCGAGTTTACACTTTGTGGTCCGTTCGCATTAGAACGCGCGAGTGCGCAACTGAATGAAAATTTATGCACGAAACTCAAGCAGCGTGGCCTACAAATTTTTGAATTAAACCTTAAATTTAAATTAAAACCACTGCTTTTGAAAGCTTACTTTGAAAACTGCATGTGAATTGCATTTTGAAAATTTCAGGGCCTCTCGCTGGGCTAGGCCATTGGATTCCATTTTCTACTTGCTGTTTATTGAGCATGCTACATCTAATGGTTCAATCGTTCTTCGACTGAAGATAGTGTCGAGAAATTCTGAATGAACCGAAAATTCTGTTGTCAATAGTTCGACTCAAAACTTCGCGGCCTATTTCTGGAAATAGTAGGTGGATTGCAGTTTACAAGGTCTGGGACAAATGGCTGGATCGGATCATCACAAGAATTTCGATGAAAACTCGCACTTACAAAATTGTTATGCAGTCAGCACGAACACTTCAAATTAACTTGACTTGCACGCGGCCTAGCAGTAATTGTAATAGTGCTATTGACGCATTTGTATAGTGCCCTCTGAGAATTGAATCTCTTTCTAGCCACTTGATCGATGTTATATATAGAATGCATCAACGGAAGGTCGACGGCAGCAACGCTAGCTCACCTCTCTGCTTACTTTAACTTTGACTAGGCATAGACATGGATGCAGGGTGGGTCGCACATTTGGCGGGTAACGGTAGCATTCTCCAATGTAACCACTAAACCTCAACTCGCACGGTACCCCAGGCCTTGGAACAAAAATACTGTTATTGCATTGAAGATTTTCGAAGCTAACAATAAATATGTTTATAATGTCATTGCAAACAATACATAATACTTTTACCGTGATTGCAAAAAGCAACAAGTCGCCATTGTCATAGAAGCAAAGGTTGTGAAATTATGTCTGAAACTGTTTCACGCTGACAAGAAAAATGCTGGCGCCGCATGGAACTCGCCAGACAACGTTTAGCTTCCCATCGCGATAGCTGGTCATCCATTTCCCTCCCTGGACAAGGAATGCTGGCCAATCGTCACACGTTTGATTGGCGGTTAGCTGATCGTCCTCCGTCCACCTGATGTCAATTCAATAATAATAATAATAATAACAATGCACTTGATAAAGCGCCCTCAGATAACTCAATCTCTTTCTAGGCGCTTTACATTTGCTGCAAAGGGAAACGCGATTGAATGGGGAGTAATATCATGCTTGATAAACAGCATGAATAACATGGTTAGGGGTGACATGCACAGGGTCAGCACGCAAGTGTGGTTAGTGGCACCATGCACAGTGTCAGCACGCACAAGCACATGAAGGATGAATCACAGGGACCCACTAAATGCTGTCCTAAATAGGTGTGTTTTCAAGTTCTTTTTAAGTGTGGTCAAGTCAGGGGATGTTCTGACGCAAGTCGGGAGGGAGTTCCAGGCTTTGGAAGCATACGAACTAAATGCACGGTCTCCAAAGGATTTGAGGTTTGTACTAGGTATCGGTAGACTGTTGGATTCCGAAAAGCGGTCCTCATTCATTTTGGGCCGTGGTTACAAGAAAGCTCTGCGACGTTTTTTTTTTATTCCGACATCCGACTGTTAACTCTCGTGCCTAATCCGTCTCTCTTCAAAAGTCCAGTTTCTGTCTGTTTAAATTTATAGGGCTAGTTGCTGCTGGTCTCGTGGACTAGCTCCCGCTTTCGGGAGGGGAGGTCCGGTCCACTCTCATATAAGAGGTTAGCTGATTTAACTGCCTCATCTGTAAAGGGGCAGAAGAGCCTTAACGCTATCGCCGCTTGCGCCGGGCAATGCAGGATCACCACTACATGACTGGAACCCACGACCTAGGTCGTGAAGAGCGAGCACCTTAACTTCTGGGCTAAGATAGACTTTTTGGTGCTAGCCGAGCCTCAGCCGGGCGCAGATTGCGGTGACTGGACCACTCCTGCAGCCAATGGCCTGAACTGTTTACTTTTAGGGTGTCCGCAAAGGCCATTAATGTAGTGGAGTGAGTCACTAATACGGGGATCCTAGTAGTCCTGTCGCCAAGGTGGCGTTTGACGTTTCCCGCTAGAAGAGCTCATCCGTACGCACTCGGGGTCCGCTACTCCAAAGCTGACCGCTCGCGAGAGCAAGAAGAAATTCTAGCTATAAAAATATGGATTTTACGTCGTCGGCAGCTCGCGCCGTCCTGCCGCCGCTCTGCTGCCTCCTTGCAAGCAAAAGAGGACGGCTGAAGCATGTCACTAAAATGTCTCGGCTTCGCTTTTTAAACATCTTTATTCACCCATCCGATGCCTTTGATTCTACATTACCCTTTGTATTCCCGAGGGAGGTGGGGAGGTGGTAACCACGCGAACACCTAGAGCGGAAGTTTACCCAGAACTTGCCACGCGAAAAAATGGGCTCGCGGCTGAGCTTGGAGCAGCCAGGCGTTTGAAGTGCTATCCGGGGTTCTACTGTCATTCCTTTTACGCCGCCCTCTCTGAAAGCCCAGTGACCGTTTCTCATGGAGCTCGGAAATCAAGGCATATATTCGAGAGTCAACTTCCGAACGAGGTTAGATAAGATATTTTTCTCACTGTACGTCGTTGGGGGACCAATTCTGGTAGCCTACGAACTATTGGTACTGACGCATTACTATCGTGACGGCTGGCCGCCAAGTGCTTTCATACACATCACATTCGGTGCCTATTGCTTAGTTAATATCTACTACAACCTGTACAGTATAGCCCGCAGCAACACGACAGGTTCGGCTGCCCCGACAGGTGCTAATTTCAAAGTCTGCCACGACTGCTACTTGCCCTCGCCTCCGCGTTCTCACCACTGCCGTGTCTGCAACGTTTGCGTGCTCAGAAGAGACCACCACTGCTGGTAAGTTTATGTGCTTGGTGGTTTTCTGTTGCTATAATGCTGTCGTGCAGAGGCCATCCTCCATATCTATGATGCATACTTGCTGTGATGTCGAATGTAAATTCGTGCCCCTGGAAAGAGCTCTCTTACATGTCAGCTGAGTCCTCTTGTATGTCCAAGACAAGATTTTCTTCTGCCTATATTTTTGCCATCGATAGTAGTGTTCTGGTGTGCCACCTTCAAGCACGACCGTACTATCCTTATTGACTTATTAAACTAGTTAGGACTGAGCACAAACTTGAGAAAGCTTACGAAAGTTCACGCTTAACTATCCATAGAGTGGCATATGAGGACTAATGTAGATCATACCTATCCATCCAAGCTAAGGCCTAGTCTGATTTCTGTAAATATAGTAGGATCAAAGATGCACAATCCAAAAATGTGGATGTCGACCATTAATCATCTCCTTAGCGACTCGAAGTTCAGCATCTTACCCAGTGATCCATGTAGTGATCTAGCTGAACTTCTGTAGGTTCATTGTCAGCTGTATATATGCGATTCGAGAGTCCACCCCAAGTTATGACCCATCTGGACTCCTCTTCTCCAATAACATCCATCTCACCGGACCCTTTTCCTCCTGTAACATCCTACCGCTTCTCACAGTTCCTTACAGTACTTCACTGTCCAGTCATTTCCCATGCATCACCTAGCCCTTTAGACCCTTTAATCAGTTCTGCTTTAGAAATGCATACATTTGCTGCTACACAGCATAACTAACTTTATGAAAACTAGAGCTCACTGCCTGTGGACTTGCTGAGTCATAGTAGTGAGCCGTGATGGCACACTAGGTAAGGCGGTTGCTTTCACGACTTGGTCCCGAGGTCGTGGGTTCGATTCCTGCAGTGGGCGATTCTTTATCGCCACTGCAAGTGGTGGTGATAGCCGTAAAGGCTCTTCTGTCGCTATACAAAAAGAGGCTGTTTAATCAGCTAGGATTTTTTTTTTAGAATTACACGTATATCATCGGAACGTCAATCCCGACAGTACTAGTCACTATCTTGCCGAGTGACGGACGGACGGACAGACTTTCTTGCATTAATTAGTAGATATCCTTATCCTCAGGTCTTGTACCTGCATGTTTCTAAAAAGACTGTTGCTTGACCGCTTATTTAGGAGGCAACACTAAACCAAGAGAACTGTGGCTGCTCCCACCCAGTCTCCCTACTGCCAATGCTACCTAAGACACTGGAGCGAGTAGTGGCAGACCAACTGAACTCTTAAATCAAAACTTCAAAACTAGAGAGAAGGACTTTGTCACTTTTTTCGATCTAATTGCTCCACTGAGTCACCACTTCTGGGAGTGTATAACGACCTTCTCAGGAATGCTGACTTTGGTAGGGATTCTGCTTGTTTTTCTGGATCCTCCACAGCATTTGATACTATTGATTACCAAGTCCGTTTTGAGCGACTGTAATCTCGCCTGTGCATAGCTGACACGGCTCTGCAATGGTTTAGGTCAGTTTTCATTGAATGACTACGATGCATTGATAACAATAGACAATAGTCATCCGATGAGCCTCTGAAGTATGGAATACCCCAGGGATCTGTTCTTTTATTTCTGCAGTTTATGCTCTCCATCTTGCCGATGTAATCACAAAGTACATTCAAGGCTTTCATTTTTATGCAGAGGAGACAGCTGTGCTTATGTGTTGATCTCTCCTTGCCTACCAGCTCGTCAAACTCCCTTGCTGCATGTGTTGCTGACATTCGCAGTTGGATGGCAATACGCTTTCTCAAATTGAATGACGACAAAACCAACTTACTAGTTATTCGAAAAACCCAGTGTTACTTAGAATTAGAGAGTCTGTCCTTCAAAAAGGCTCCCCACGATATCTTCCGGATCATCTGTGCGAATCTAGATACCCTGTTCCAAAGTTACCCTTCACTAGACAATCACATGAGCTCCACTGTCAAGACTGCCTACTTCCAGCTAAAAACACAAGAATCTGTTGATGCTTATATCGGGATACCACATCTAAGTTGGTCCATGCATTATTGACATCCCATCTTGAATTATCTAACTCACTGCTTGCAGGTCTTTAGTCCTGAGCAATAAGGTGCTTGCTGTTGGTTAGTAGGGTGTGGGCCAGTAACTTTAATCAGCATGCCGACCGACATGATCTGCTTTCTTTTTGGCACCAACAAAACAGCTCCTGAAAATAACCGTCCGCATCAAATTAATAAGCCCGATGGCTACGTTGAGCAGTTTCAGTGAGACTCTTAATCCTTTAGTGTTAGACTCTATCCAATTCAATTCTTCTCTCGAGTCACACAACCGATCTGTTAATTGGGAATAACCTTCCCAGACACACTCTGACATAGCATCTCAAGGCTGAGGCCTATGAGTTGGGGCAGATGGAATCCCAGTTTGGCTTAGTTTTTGTTCTGAGCATGGCGCTTTCAAGAATGGTTGAATTTTGTTCTTTGGCATGTCAATAAATGTTATCTTAAATATAAATTAGGTGGTGTTGCTTATTATAGTAAGCCAGCGACAATTTGTAGTTATATTACCCGTGCTCCAACCAGCTTAACACTGTTACCACAGATCCATTTTAAATCATAAATTGTAAGGTGGCCTTAGATATACTAGATCGGGAACCACCTGTTTACTGGAAAGAATCAGAACTGCCCTTTTACTCTTCGAAAGACCAGACCTTGTCTGAGGACCTGGAATTTTTATCTGAATCTTGGTGGCACAGCAGTCAAATGAGCACTTTGGCAGCTGTTGACCAGAGCTGGTAAAAATAGCTGCACAGACCACTGTGACTATTCTGAGTGATTGCCGCTACTACTCAATAGGGGCTTTCTTAAACAGTGTGGGGGATTCATTTGTCATTTCGTATGAAGTTTAGCCCACTGGTAGCCAGACTCAGCTCAACAAGTTGCAACTGAGCCAGCGGTCATCTTATCACCAAGCACTTGGTGAATGTCCTAACGGTTTTCCACAGAATTTTTCAAGTGCCCCCCACTGATTTGAAGCAGATTTTTAGCTCTATTCCTATATGTCTGTCGGCCCTTTCACATTGCATAAATCGGCGATAGCAATGCTTAAAAAGCTAGTGTGAAATATAGCCAGGATTAAGTGGACTTGTGTCTTCATGACAGTGCACACTTTGTGACAGCAGAGCTGCTGCCCTGCTGGTCTCACGTTTGTTTTTCATTTGGGATGCTTTCACAAAATAATAAAAATTAAGTTATTAGTAACCACCATCAAAGGTTGGAACTTGGCTGGTCAATCAGCTATCAGATGCATATCTTCTGATATGCCATCCCATTAGATTTACCCTGAAACTGCTACTAGTGGCCACTATCACTGAAGCTGTCGTCGATTTGTGCTTGAGCAAGTATTCCTTGCATTAATCGCTAGTGACCATTATGAGGAGTGGCTTCATAACTGAGTTGTGGCTGCTCACTGCTCCTAGAAGTTGCCAACCTCTGGCAAAACTCAGCTGTGCTAATTTAATAAATGGCTGTTTGCAAGTCAATATGCTGTATATGACTTTCATAAGGTCATGAACTGACAGAGAGGCGTTTCACATCAATTTCCTTGCCTCTGGAATTATTACCTAAAATGAGACTCCTAGTGTTCTTGGCTTTGTTTTGGCAGCGATACCTCAAACCGGTGTACGATTTCTCGTTCTAGCACTTGTCTACCTACCTTTGGCTGTTCCATGACTAGTGGTGCTTGCAAGCTCTTTTGAAAGTCAAGGGTGACTGGGAAACTTTTAATCAGGTCATTTATCCTGCTATAGCAGCTACCACTTAGACGCCCTACCTTGGCCTAGTCAATCTATCCTTGTCTACACAGCTGAATGTATGGCCTCTTGTTGCATTTTTGCTCATCGGCTCAATGTGCTTCAATGCCTATGCATATGTGAAGTGCTTTGATATGAGATGATTGGAAGAGTACTCATATTTCTTGATGAGCTTTGTGATACTCTAAAAATCACAATGTGGTCTTTCCTGTTGTGTGTGTCTATTAATGCAGCTGCTACATAATAGTCCAGATATAGTTACTTCTATTAACGAATGCACTACTTAGGAGTCATATTCTTAACATTTTAACTGTGCTTGCTCTCAGTCACTGGCAGCTCAATAGGAGAGCCATACAATTGCATTTTCCTTCTCTACTGAGTTTGCATTCGATCATTTTACTGCGGCAAGTCTGCCTGCTCCGACTTCCTTAACCGTTAGAAGAATAATGGCTTCAACGGTATGCATTAGGTCAATTTCTTGCATATTCATTGTTTTGTAAAGGCATTCTTGAATTGAACTTTCTTTTTATCTTTACATGTACAGTTTATCTTCCATTGATCATACGAAATGTTATGTCTCCTGGGCTGCTTTTTTAGGTCATTGCTAGCACTTGTACGATGTGAAAAATAAATTGAACTCTGTATCGAATTACTTATAAGGTTTAATTTAGTGCAAATCTTTAAGCCTTGAGACTGCTTTAATGTTGATGACAATGGTTACACAATGCCTTTCCTATGGTGGAGACCATCAAATGATCTATTATCTACTTGCAATTATCGTGCCCTTGGATCTAATAGCAGCCATCATCTCTGGTTACAGGTTTGCCGGAAAGTGCGTGGGCCATGCCAACTATAGGTACTTCTTCGCAATGGTACTGTACAACTGGATTTTGGCCTTTTACTGCAATTGGTATAATTTTGGATTTGTACTGCATTACCTGGGTACCAGCCCTTGGTCAGTCATCTCCCTGCTATTTCCCCACTTTCCTTTTTTCGTGAGAGAGTATACATTTACGTGCATCCTCGTCAACTTCATGACATCTATTGGAGCCATGCTGCTGGCCATGTTTACGCTCATTCTTGCAAAGCAAGTCATTCAAGTGGCTTACGGCCAAACTAGATACGAGCGTAGCAAGAAGATATTTGCGTATAGCAGTAAAATTTATCACAATATCACCGAGTTCCTTGGTGTGCAATGGTATTCTGTCGTATGTACTCCTTTGCTGAAATCCAGCAGTGTCAATGATGGACTTCACTATGACCCTGCTGGAGGCAGGATGAAAACGATATAGTTCTCTGCCTTCCGTCTTATATGGGTGACACACATGGCACTTAGTTTCTGAAATTCATTAGTGTAGTGCAGCTGCATTTCTTTGTGGTATCACAATTGACACGTGTAATTTTGTATTCATTAGCAATTCTGTCATTTTCCTTATCAATGTGACTATTGCATTCCCACTGCATTGGTGCATCTGATGCATTTGTTTTCAAAGCTGCCAAACAGTTTCATGCACGACGATATCATAGTTGCTTTATATCGAAGTATAATTACATATAGAAATAGGTTTGGAAAACAATTATCAATAAATAATAATGCAGACATGCTGATTCATTTTCTCCCAAGCTATGAACTGAACCAGACTTGGATTGCTCGAATGGAACTTTTGTTTGATTTCAATGCATTAAGATAGTGATGTGTTTGCAGCTCAGAGGGCAAGCTCTTATGTATATTTTTTTATTTTACCAATACTAAATATACTGTGTGATGTGCTTGAGTCCAGATGCTCACCAGATCCACATCAACGTGCCCCTGGCTTGCAACACATAGTTAATGCATGCATGTCAGATATTGGAAATTTATTCACAATCCTTCTGTAGGCAGCTTTACCCGGCAATGTTTTCTGTATTGTGTACTCTTGTAGCTACATATGCTGATCTCATCACTCAACCAAGCATCCGTGCTGTTGTATTGGTCAGTTTCTGATTGGTTGGACCAATCCTTTATATGTGTGCATGCGCGCGTGTGTGTATGAACATGTACACCAAAACTCAAAAGTCTTGTTCCGCCATAAAAAATGAACGAGTTGGTCAGACAGAGCCGGAGATCCGTGTACAGCCGATGGCTCCATTAAACCGTGACCGTCAGAGCCAAAATGGAACGGCTCTTCCTTGTAGCCAGTACATTGGGTGATTTAAAACTTCAAAACACCCTCTGGTTGCTATGGAGTGGGCATTTAAGTGTGGCACTGCTAGGGACTAACACGTTAGCAATATTTTAGCTCTTTGTTCAATACGAGGTCTCATTTGTCTGCAAAATCGCTGTGAGACCGAGTGGAGTGCTTCCCCTTCAATTTGGCGCCAAGTTCAGCATGCCTAGGAGATCTCTGATCGACGACTTAACGAAAGGGCGACTGCAGGCCTTGCATGAAATGGGCATAAGAAACCGAGAAGTGATAGGGAGCCTTCCAGCACTTCGAATTCTCTCAGCTCCTTTGCTGTATCTATTGATGACATCCGCACTTGGATGGTAGCAAACTTACTTTAATTGAATGATGGAAAACAAACTTACTAGTTATTAGCAAACCAAGTCTGATTCAGAAATTGGAAAGATTAACGCTCACAATCGGCTCTGCCAGCATATCTCCTGTTGAATGTGCACGAAATCCAGTTGTCCTGTTCCTAAGTGACCTTTCCTTAGACTACCACATCAGCTCCACAGTCAAGGCTGCATTCTTTTGGGTGTATAACATATCTAAAATTTGGGCTTTCTTAGACAGGGATACCACATCTAAATTGGTCCATGGATTGGGGACATTCCGTCTTTACTTCTATAACACTGCTTGCTGGTCTACCGGCATGTGCGATCAGGCACTGACAGCTGGTACAAAACTCTGCAGCTAAGCTCGTCTGTCGTGAGTGTGGCAGGTGCTACACCACACCACTTCTCGCCGACTTACACTGGCTCCCACTCAAGCAATTCCTCGACTTCAAGGTTCAGTTACTCACTTTTAGGTCCCTCCATTCTTTGGCTGCAGCCTACCTATCTACTACCTATTGATCTACTCCCACACCAAGCTAGGCATCGTACCCCCAGCTTTTCGGAATCTAATCTTTTACCGATACCTCGTAAGAACCTCAAATCCTTTGGAGACCGTGCCTTCAGTTCGTATGCTACCAAAGCCTGGAACTCACTTCCGACTTGCATCACGACATCTCATGACTCGACCCTATTTAAAAAGAAACTAAAACGCATCTGCTTAGCACAGCGTTTATTACATCCGTGGGATTCGTCCTTTAAGTGCTTATGCATGCTGACACTGTGCATGCTGCCAATAACCGTACTTGTATGCTGACCCTGTGTATGTCACCCCTAACCATGCTATTGTTATTGTTATTGAGCATGCTACCACTAACGATTCGATCGCACTTTCTTTGCAGCAATTGTAAAGTGCCTAGAACAAGATTGATTTCTCTGAGGGGGCTTTATCAAATGTATTATTATTATTGCTTTAAAAATCAGCCATAGAGCAGTTAGCTAAAATCCGGAAATCTTAAAACCCACGGAAGCATGGGTTGTAGACTGTGCTCAGGTCGCCCAAAAAAGACGACCCGAAGCGACGAGTTTCGTCTGAACGTGCTCGCTCTTCAGAGCATGGAAGGCATCGTTCTGGGAGCGGTCTCAGTCGCAATCGATCACTACCGTGAAGGTGGTGAAGGCCCAGATATAATGAGCTGCAGGCTTGCTACCCACGACATATTTAGAAGGGTCGCCGAGCGATAGCCTTTGCTACAGAGAGGCACAGAACAGATAGTCATAGGTGGGCCTAGGACCACGCCCACTGCACTTCTTAGGACTGGACTCGAGTTGTATGGTCTGACGAGTCCAAAGTCACGGTCTGCCTTAACAATAAAAGGAGAGCCTTCGTGAGTCGACGAAAAGGAGATGTGTACTGCTTGCAGCCAACTGTGAAATTCGGTGGCGTTAGTGTCATGGTTTGGGTTGCTTTTACTCTTCTAGTGTTGGAGTTCTGCACTGTATTAACGGTATTATTGGCCAGCAGACTATAATTGATAGGGTGACCACCATGCATGTACTAAATAGTGGCAGAAAGTTGAAGCAAGTACATATCCTAGCTGATTAGACAGCCTCTTTTTGTATAGCGACAGAAGAGCCTTTACGGCTATCACCACCGCTTGCAGTGGCGATAAAGAATCGCCCACCGTAGGAATCGAACCAACGACCTCGGGGCCGAGGTCGTGAAAGCAACCGCCTTACCTAGTGTGCCATATGTTACTACTTAGGCAGCATCTACTACCATTCTAGATTTCTCTCGCTACCTTTAGCTTCTTCTCTCTGTAGCTCCTCACATTTCCCAGTTTATCGAGTACCTCATCGTTCATCACTGCACCAGCCGTATAATTTGTATACTTCATACTAATATAAATAGTAATAATAATGATAATGGTAATGTTAATAATTAATAAGATATTAGTATAGTGGCCTGCAAGAACTGAATCTCTTTCTAGGCTTCAAGTACTGCGAAGCAAGCATGCCGATTGGTTAGTGTTAACGTGCACTTTTTGGGTACACACAAGCCGACAAAGGATAAATCATATGAACCCAGTAAATATTGGGTCTATGTGGATTGTCCTTTGGTGTGAGGTCAGCCACCTTTTAAAAGCCAATTCAAAGGATGTCGTGTCGTCAATCCGGAGTGAGTTACTGCCTTTGAAAGCATTAGAACCGAAGACTCAGTCTCCAAAGGATTATATGGTTATATATGTTATGCCTGGTTATATACATGCCTGCATGACTTGAGTCAGAGCAAGTGGTACGATGTCTAGCCGAATAGTAATAATAACAATACATTTGTATAGAGCCCTCAGAGAACTTAATCTCTTTCTAGGCATTACATTTGCTGCAAAAGAAGCATGATCGTATGGTTAGTGGTAGCATGCTTCATGACAAGCGTAACATGGTTACAGGTGACGTGCACAGGATCAGCTTGGAAATATGTTTAGTGGCAGCATGCACAGTGTCGGCACGCATGAGCGAACAGAGAACGAATCTCGCGAAACCGCCAAATGCTGCGATAAATATGTGCGTCTTTAGCTTCTTTTAAATGTCAAGTCAGGGATGTCGTGATGCCAGTCGGAAAGGACTTCCAGCTTTGTGAGCATAAGTGCTAGGTTCCCAAAGTAGTATAAAGCACTTCAGATATAAATAATGACTATGAGCTTATTTAACAGCCTCTTTTGTAAGGCGGCAGAAGAGCTTTGACGGCTATCACAACCACTTGCGGTTGGCAATAAAGGATCGCTCACTGCAGGATTCGAACCCACGACATTGGCCATAAAGAGTGAGCACCTTACCTACTGGGCAATCGCTCCATATGTAGGCTGAAGCAACAGAATGAAGGGACCTAAGAGTGAGTGAAAAAACTTTAAAGTCCATCTGCTGCTGAACGGGCAGTGTAGGTCGGTTTCAGATTCTGTTATGTGACAGTTAGGACTTTCACGACAGGCAAGCCTAGCTGCAAAGTTTTTCACTATGTAGAAGTGCCTTATTGCACTGCATGAATGACCTGTAAGTAGTGAGTTACAGAAGTCGAGATAGGATGTCATACATGCATGGGTAAACTTGGATGTAGCTTTCCTGTCTAAGTAGGCCGGAATTTTTGCCATGGTACGTAGGTGACTTTCGGCAGGCTTCATGGTAGAGCTAATGCAGTCATCTAATCAAAGATTGATTTGGAACACCGTACCTATATTTTGTCTGCAGATGCTGCCGGAGGTTACTGGCCGACCCTACCTCAGAGTTCGTTTTCCAGTTTCTTTGCAACAACATTCCCTCTCACTTGTAAATTGGTTTTATTTTCATTCGATGCGAAAACGCTGCTATTTAAGTGCGAATGCCATCAATACATGGAGCACGAGAGTTAATCGAGTTTTACATGCTGGAATTTAAGAAAAGAAGGAACACATGCATGTAAAGCTATGCAGGACATAGTACAGCTATGTGTTATCTTTAATAAAGCGAAAACCACGATTCCATGACTAGTTAAGCAGTCAAGCATTTTTGTGGCCTCAGACATCATGCAATTCTTTCAGATTCGGATTGATTCTGGTTTATTCCACTTCCTCCCTATTCGCTAAGATATCCCTTTGGTATGCAGATTTTTTCTCTCATGGTTCCTCAATTTTTCTATCTGCTTGCTACTCTTCATATGATGATCAATGCAAACGTGCTATACCTGCCAGTCCAATGCCTAGGTTATGTATGCCCTGACCTACGTATGCAACGCGAAAATTACTGTAGCGCAGCACGTCAGCCTTGGCTCAATTTAATGATAACATAATAATAATAATAATACACTTGCAAAAGTGTCCTCAGAAAACTCAATCTTCTGTCAAGGCACTTTACATTTTTTAGTGCGAACAGGAACTGCTCGGCTGGATAAACTCCTTCGTCCTGGGACAGTGAGCCTGGAGAGGAGCAACAGTGTGAGAGAGCAAGAGCTTAAGCGTGAGAGCCAGGAAGCTCATTGACCAGCTGGAGATGATTTGATCTTAAGAATTGGCCTGCTGTAACCGCGCGTGGATTGCTTGTCCCCCCCGGCTCTCTACCAGCTGACTGTGCGATGTAGTGCTGCAGTGCGGTTGAAACACAAGCGGCCAAAACTGGGCTCCGAAAGCGACAGTTTATTGTGGGCGCCGGCTAAACCGCTTTATCCGGTGCCTACCGGAGCGACGGAGTTAACTTCGCGAACTCCCGAAGCCCGAGTATAATATACCTGGCCAGGGAATTGGCCTGCTATCCACAGGAGCAGCTGATAGATGTTGGCTAGCCTGTCAACCTCGGCCTCTGTCGGCATCTGTCCAAAAAGAATCGTCTGGAATCTTTTAGGCATTCAAGCTGGATTGGGTTTCTCATCTGGTGGTCGAGCGACGGTATTAATTCCCCACCTTAATGGCCCACCCTGCCGGGCCCAATATTCCTAGTTACTCATGGGGAGATAACTCCCGTTGCCAGGCACTGACTTCCTGGGCTGCTGAATTGCCCTTAGCTTCTGCTGCTTGGAAGTTACCCCTATTCAGAGGCGCGTAAATATCCACGGGAAAGAGTGCCGGTACAGTCGAAACTATAAGGAAAAGACTGAATCACGACCTTATCCAGATTGCCCCATCCTAGGATAGGCTGAAGGTGTACGATCCCAGCTAAGTCACATCCCGGTCTGTAGGCAGGGCAGAGGCCCACATGAGACTCCACCCTAAAAAGCAAGCTTACAGCTTCAAAATACACCTTGAAAGTCTACGAGATTAAACTGTGCTTGTGGTTTGCTAAACCATCAAGGACGATGATGACCTCAAATGCGTTGGTAGAATTGCGATCTCGATTTAAACTCGACGGGCAGGTGTCACGTAGCCGTTGTAGCGACGGTGATAGATTATTGGCTGAGGAGACCGGCACTAGCGGCTTGGACTTGACTGAGCACTCTGAGAAATCCGCCGAGCGCTTTCTAGCTGCCCACATGCCGAGATATTGCTTAGATATATGCTCGAAAGAAGCAGCACTGCTTAGTACCAGCGCACGCAGACCCCTCTTTTTATAGCTCAAACTATAGATGGCTTCAGAAAGTGTTCGATTCATCGATATTGTTCCTCTGATTTTACGTTAGGCGCTAATCTGAGCGACAGTTTCTGCACCTTAGCATGCGTAAGTGTAACTTCCGTAGCTCACAAGATGTTTGCCTGGCAGAGCAATTGCGTTTCGCCAGTAGGCCTTTGTTCACTGCAAACAGGCTACGTGCAGCTTCTGCGGCCTTCATTTGTAAACAATCGACCGGAGAAAGCCTCCTCACCTCATTGGTCGCGAGCTGCTGCAGCTCACTTCCCCTATGGCGTACTCTGCTGGCCACAGTTTTGAGCTATCGTCCTTAGCGAGAAAATGTCGATTGCTACGGTGAGGAGCACGACTAGAGGCTACAGATCGCACGAACCACCGTTTGACGATCGAGACATCCTGTCTGCTCCGCCGCCATACGACGGAGCGTGGGTGCCATCGCCGCCACCGCGCTACGACAGCGACTTCGAGCCGCCGTCGTACCTCCCGTCTTCGGTCTTCAGCTCTCAGCCGCCGCAGTACACCCAGTCGGACGAGCTGTCGACTCCGAATGGAAGTGCTTCGCCGGCGGCCACAGCTCCGGCGTATGAACCATATTATGTACCTTCCGGCATATTGCTGCAGCCGCCTGCTTGGATCGCACGCCGTTCGATGCCAGCTCCTCAACCTTTGCAGGTGAGCCGGCCAACGGGCGGAGCGACGTGGTGGGTGGCAGCCACTGCCAGCAGCCCTAGTCGAGGTAGAGCTCCCGTGGGCGGCGATGGAGTGCTGGGCACTCAAGTCGGCTTCACACTGCCCGTCGTGTCAAACGAAAGAACCGCTACATTCGCCCACACATTTGTGCGTGTTTGTGTGTGTGTGAGCGCGTGTGTGTGTGTGTGCGAGTGCTTGTATGCGTATTTGTTCATATATATATATGAATATATATATATATATATATATACATATATATATATTATATATGATCGACACAATCTGTAGACGTGCCTTACAATTAAAGAACATTAGCTGGTACCTCTTGAAAATGTCCTTAAATAAAACAATTTTCTTGTTTCTTAGTAAGGATTAGTTTCGACGCTAAAGTCGGCATGGTCAAAATACTGTCGTTGTTTCTGTGAGATAAGCTGGCCTCGTTGCTTATAGCTCATATTTCGCGATATGACAGACTATCAGAAAAAAACTACTTCGCTGTCTCGTCCTGCACAGCTGAGGTGGTTTGGTACAGTGGTTAAGTGGTTAAGGTGCTCGCCCCGACCAAGGTCTGGCTGAGGTCGTGGGCTCGAGCCCCAAGGCATATGTTAAGCGCCTGAATAGAGACTAAGTTCTCTTGGGGCGCTATACAAATAAATTATATATATATATATATTCTAGTCAAGCCAGCGTTT
>WPIO01000010.1:6717500-6742500 GCA_009760855.2 Cristatella mucedo | reverse complement strand
GCTTTAGTTTTCTTAGGGTGCTGCACAAATATAATATCATTATCATTTTGCATTTTTAGTTTTCGAGAGAAGACTAAAGAGAGCTGAAATATAGCGCTCTCAAAATTGTTCTCTAGACGATGGTGAGTAATGCCATCAGTATGATAAATTTTTGGGTGAAAATAATTTCAGAAGTATCTACCTGAAACGGTAAACTAGACGACAAACATGCATGCTGTCAAAAAGCATTGTTTGAAGACGAAGCTGTGCTATACTGAAAGGTGTCTTATTTGTTTGTCCCCGGCAAGCATTGTACTTCATGTGTACCTATTAACAAAGGTAACGACAAAATCGTCTTGTAAGAGCCATCCGACTGTAAAAATTAATCTCAAGATCTGATAGTTTTTCAGAAATGCAAATTAAACCACCCGAGACCCTTCAAGAGTTCTTATTTGATACAAAAAATTAAGTTCTCCTCCGTCACACGGCGGACCAGCGAATAGTAGGTTAAGCACAGTCAAAGCTTCCGCTGGTAGAGCTGCCTAGTCCGACCCCCAAAACATATGCACAATAACTGAAGACGGGCCAGCAGATAATTCTACCCCAATTAAGAATACATGCATGTATGCAATGTAATTTATGTGATGGTTTATGTAAGATTATTCGTGGATCTGCAATGTTTATAGTAGTTATAAGCCTATGGACCAAAGATTATCAATTCGTAAGTACATTGAAACAAGCAAAGCCCAACAGGTGCCGGATATTGCTTAGAATAGGACAACGTATATCGTCTTGGATCGCTGCTGCTGCTACAGCCTCGATCGCTGCACTCCATCAATTCTGGGCCCTTCTATTTGCTGATAGGTAGCAATAATAGGCCATTTGTCATCGAACCGAGTCTCAGGAGAATTAAATCCTACCCAGGTGATTTTAAACTTGCTGCAAGAGAATTGATACCAAATGATTAGTGACACACACGGCATTGAGCCATGCTAATGCGAAAGCAAGCAGCACGGTTGAGCCATCATACTAAAGCTAGCAAGGAGCAGACACTAATTGCCAGCGAATCAGACCTCAGGCCAGCAACGTAAACTGAATTGCTCACAGGTAAGCATAAAAGTACGCACCAAAGATAAACAAGGTAATTCACCACGGCAAAGAGAAAGCTCACCGGAACTGATGGATCATTACCTGAGGCCTAAAATATGCAAGGGAATTTCAATCAGAGATCGTCGACAAAGCAAGTTGCGGACTTTCTACTACTTTATCTTGGCCGCTTGCCCGGACATTGAGTAGGCTAGCGCTTTCGGGGCGTCGCCGCATTGAGCAAACGCTTTCCGCTTTTCGTTTGTCAGCAGCAGCAGCAGCCAGCGACGGTCGTTAGTCAGCCGACCAGGTTCGAAGCTCCGACGCACGTCGTCTGGTCGCTGCTCAATACCTTGCTCTGTCCGTCGCCACTGGCTGTAGCGGCGCTCTACAACTCGGCGAAAGTGAGAGGTGCGAGGAACTACGACGAGGCGATGACGTACTCGAATCGTGCCAAGGCCCTTAACTGCCTGTCGACGTTGTTCTCCTTGGTGGCGGTTATCCTCGTGGTCTGTGTCTACCTGTTCCGTTTTAACGCCGTACCGCCGGGCATCAACACGTCGGCGCCGACAGTAGGCAGCACGAATGCTTACGGTTACTAACCTTACAGCTACTACCTTTAAAGCTATGCAAGCTATAGAACCGGCTATTGCTAATGATCATTACTACTATAGCTATACTTAATAAATTGGATGATGTCTTCCCTTCTCAGAAGCAAGACGGTCTACTTGCTCCTTGAGCACGGGGGGGGGCTGGGATGCGCTATTGAAGCACGCTCAAGAGCTATTGCATCAACAGTGCCGTAGAATCTCCTGGCTACCTGTTATATTAAAATTCTGCCTCACGCCGCCCAATCGCTCTCAGCTCTTTCTGTCTCCAAAGACGAGGCAGAAAACGATGGAGGAGACTTACACCGAGGCCATGTATTTTTGGTAATTTTTTAAGAAGCGAAGTTGTATATCTTTTGTGAGCTTTCAATTAAAATTAATATAAAGAGATTCTGTGATTGAAATCTTGACCATACGGAGTACTAAATAAAATAGTACACCCTTTGGAGTTCGCAAGGAAATCAACAGAGCTGGAATAGTAGCACATGCAGTGATTAGATAAGTTCAATTTTCGGCGTTGGTTGTGATGGCTACGTAGCCAAGATAAAGCCATCACCGCTATTTTGGCCCTAACTGCAACCTGCCGTTGTTAACCGTCTTAGCATTTAGCCGTGATAGTAAATTCCCCAAGTTTCTGTAGAGGCTAGAAACATTTCAAGTGGCGTGAAAAGCCAAAGCCTAATCTGGATTGCGAGTTAATTAACGGTGTGGCTGTCCAGTGTCCTGCTTCTTGGTATAATAATCTATTCCTAACAGTTATGAGTTAAAAATAATAATAATAGATATGTATAGCGCCCTCAGAGAACTGGATCTCTATCTCTAGGCAGTTTGCAGAGCAGATACTGCACATAAAGCATTACCAAATGTTTGGTGGTAGCACCCGCAAGCAGCAGACTCAAAGAGTGACAGCAGATGAAGTTCGCTTTGATGCCTGCTTGAGTAAATGGAGAGGATTAGTGATCCAAATGGTTAGCAGTAATTTTCATGACCCTATCGTAGGTAGACGGACGCCGAGTTTGCGGCAGCGAGTATTACCATGCAAGTGTGATGCAGTTCGGTGTTTTACTTGGTGACAAGTGAAATCACCTTTCATGGCTTCCATAATGGAGCGTGTTCAGGCCGCTGCCGTGGCTATCCTACTACACTCTCTTAGGCCATCGTAAGTGACTGGACGATTCCTTGAGGACGTACATAATTTTATCCGTGACTCGTGGCGTTCATCAACGTAACATTTTAGAAAATTTGCACATCTGCAATAACTAAACTAGGTTGAAACATAGTGACAGTGTTTGCTATTGAGGTGAAAGGAGCAAAAATAAATAAATAACACATATTAGCTGATTAAACAGCGTATTGATAAAGCGGCAGAAATTTTTTAAAGGTTATCGCTATTTCTTGCAGTGGGCACTAAAGAATAGTCCACTATAGGACTCGAATCCACGATATGGGTCGTGAAGAGTGAGCCCTTTACACCTGGGCTAAGACCCCACGGGCAAAAGTCACCTCAGCCAACCTCTCGTCTTTTGATTTCTAGAGCAAAAAGATTTCTAGAGAAAGAAGAGTTTCTGGTAATCAAGATCATCCTGATCTCGAACAATCTTCCTAGAATGATTCTTTTAGTCAATTTTTGAAGCTCCGCAACGATGTCTAAGAGAAATCAAATAGAGAGGTTTCTCATCCTTCGAAACTGTCTGCAATAAAGATTAAAAGGACGGTAGTGGCTGCAAGCGATCTTCAAGAATAAAAAACTGTGCCGAATGATGCATGCGAACCTTTTTGGTCTACTTTCTTTATCAAATCTTTAAAAATCCTTAAGTTCTTTTGACATAAATTATTAGGTCGGCGTGCAAGGTGGCAGTTTTCATAAAATGCAATGAAACGTAGTAATATTTAACTTAGATTGTTTAATAAATAATTGAAATTTCTTGTAGAAATCCTTTAGAAAGTAATGACATGTTTTTTACCCCCTATTCCAGCTTGTCAGCAAGCAGATTTGCTTGTCTTACAGCATTAGTCAGTTCCCATGTCTTCCACTCTGCTTTCGCACCATCCGTTCCCTAGCTCTCAGTCCGTTAGCCATTTACCGTAAGATTTTGCAGTCGTTCAGTTATTGGGCCGTTCGTTGTTAGGAAGTGCCAGCAGTATAGTACCCTCCTCTTCCCCCAGTCACCTGTCACGCGTATTCACTTTGCAACACTTAAGTCGAAGCCAAATACGCACCCACCGTCCGCTCAAATTTCCCAGCGATTCAGGAAACATTGAGTCTTTTTTGTTCCTATGCTCTGCGATCGCTTACAATCCGTTGTTCAGCCACTACATAAGCAAAGTTCCGCTCCTGTCAAGTCAACCCCTAATTTCAGCTACGGAACTCCATCAAAATCAGGGCCTGCTTATATAAAAGTACGGCAGCCAAACTGCATGTAGTTCACGCGTTTGTGATATCAAGATATTCACAATTCCCTTTATTCAGGGCTCCCATCGCATGTTTTCAATTGTCAATAGAATGCAAAAAATATTAGTCACTTGCCTAGGCTGCCTCCAAAGCCTTACCTGCCACAGAATTCTATTGCTTTCTAAACCTTTCTACAGGCAAGCCGTGAATAGATTTAAAGGTCCCCAGTCTCGAGTTAAAAGTCACTCAGTTTCCTCACACTCAGGCTCAGTCGCCAAAACATTTTAATTTAGTACACGAGACGGCGTGATGCTTCTATTTTGACAAGCCAATAATTCAAAGGCACACTGGAAGAGTAAGGAGATCTGATAAAGGTAGGTCCTAACGTTTGCTTAACCCGCTGGCCTAAGCATGATTATTATTGGCTTTTGCATGCTTGATACCGTGATATCATTAACTCTTTGTCATTGATTCTCTTTCAGTGATTTGCTAAAGGGACCACTATAATAACATATCGCTGAATCTTTAGGGAGTAGCTCTGCATTAAGGCATAAGCCACACATTGCTGCAGCACATATTTAAGGCGCACCTCAGAGATACATTCAACGGGCATATAGAGTCACTATTTCAGATCGATTCACTGATGCATATCAATCTCGCATAAAACTATCTGTTCCGCTCTAGCGCTCACGTGTGGGCTCCGAATTGCATTTTTAATTAGTCGCCAGCAGCCAGACGGTTCTAGCCGGCATCGGTCTCTCCGACAGGTGCTTTGTAAATTGGCAAACGGTTTTTTCTCGGCCTAAGCAGCCGCTTAAGTTTCAACCAATTAGTTCCCCCTATGTCGCTTTATGATAGTAGGGTTGAGATTAAATTCTGGCCTTGATCAGAGCTTAGTTGAGACCCTAGAAATGATACCATTGATCAGGTCCTCCTGCTTATGGAGCAGCGTAGGTGGGCTATCCCAATGGTTAGGGTCTTATCTCAGTGGGAGAACGATGAGAGCGCCGCTTATCCAGAGAGACTTTGGAATCTGTTTTAGGTAAAATTCTTCTCAGAATTTACACTTTCTGATTAAATCCAAAAGCACGATGCAAACTTTAAATTTATATATAGATGTCACAAATGTAACTCTGCTTTATATATATATATATATATATATATATATATATATATGCCTTAAGCACGTAAACATTTCGTAAGTCGCTTGCAGAAAATTTTGCTGAAACTCTCAGTTGGAGGATTGCAAACTTTCTCAAATCGAACGAATGTAAAACGAACTGATCTATTATGTTATTGGAAAACCTAGGGTCACACAGAAGTTTGAAAACATAAACATTTAAGACGGCTGTTCCAAAATATCTGAAATAGCGTCTTCATGAGAACCTCGTATCTTGTTTGCATGGTAAGCTTCTATAGAAGAGCAATTTAGCTCGAAGCTCAAGTCTTCCTACTTTCAACTACGTACCATTGCAAAAATGTAAGCCAGCTTAGACAAGGATACCAGAGCGACGTCTTTCCACACCTCCATGACGGCATGAAGTCAGTTAATACTCCGACTACTCGCAGGACTTTTGACGGTTATAAATGATTAAATTGACATAGAAATCTCTAAATAGCTAAGCTTTTCATTCGTAAACGTTTAATTTTCATAAACAACCTCTTCCAACCAATAAGCACTGGTTTCCCCTGAATAAAGCATACCGGCCTTAAGGTTTTGTCAGTAGTTGTCTGGTCCGCTAATTCTATTGTTTCAGCCTACGTATTCCAGATATTTTCCAATAAGTCTAGGAATCGTGGCACTAAAAGTTTCCTAATAAATTTATTTAAATTTTTCTCTACCCAAATTCCAATATTTTAGAGATGTATCCTCGCAAAGCCTTGAAATCACTATCGGCTGACTTCACTAGATCCGCTGACTTGATGATAATAAAAATGAAAGTAAAAACTTCCTGTTCCGCATAGCAACCATTTGCTTCGTCCATGGTAATTTTATTTAATGCTACTAAGGCTGCTTACAATATAGTTGTTGTAACTCGCCAAATGACTTCGGGGATTTTTTTCTAAAATATGGAAAATGGGTTGGAACATATTCGGTTTTCTCAAGGAGAGGTATGGATAAACGAATACTATCACTGTATAAAAATAAGTACCTAAATGTAATTATAATTAACAGTAGCTATAACTAATTCGTTTTTATGGCGCCCCAAGTAAAATTAATCTATATTCAGGCGCTTTACACATGCCTCGGACTCGAGACCACGACCTCAGCCAGACCTTGGTCACCTTAACCGCTAGACCAAACCAGCTGATCCAGCCAAAGTTGAACATGTTACAATACATTTTATTCCGCAAGGGCTTGAGCATATGGATGGGCAAACTTTAAGCACATAATTGGGTTTTGTAAATTGAAACAGATGAATCATGCCTATATGTCTGGGTGACTTCAGCAACGCTGCGTTAAATCAGGTAAAAATAAGCACAAGTAATTCACTATAGTATTGGCTAATCGGGTAGTGTAACTGTTTGACGGTTGGCTTGATTTGTGTCTCGAGCCATTCGCTCTACTTCTCTTGGCAATGTCATTTTGAATTTAACTCAAGCTAAATTGCTTCCTCCACCTCAACCCACAATCACAGCATGACATCAAACCATCCAACTTTGATAGCTAAGCCTCACCAAAGGGGTGAGAATCAAGACGAATTAGATACCTGGCTCAACTAACGCTGCATGGAGTGCCAGGGGTGAAACCAGGCCCAACTGATATAAAAATAATTATCATTTGTATAACACCGTAATAGAACCTAATGTGTAGTCAGATGCTTCACATATGCCTTGGGGCTCGAGCCCAAGACCTCAGCCGGACCTTGGTTGAGGCGAGCACCCTAACCACTAGATCAAATCAACTGTTGCTGTATATATACTAGTCGTAGGATGCTAGTCTTAAAAACCTTGCCATGATATATCTGTAACTGATTTCTTGGTAACCGGCCCTTCATTTTTTAGCGCAAACAAAATCAATATCGCTACGAGTACACTGTAAGCGTTACGTTGGTGATTTGTGTTTACTGATGTCTGGACGGACTCACTTACATAGCAACGTACAGCTATGGGCAGCGATTCGACATTCATCTGTACTCGCGTGCTCAGTTATGGCTGCAAAAATGAAAAGTGATACATAGCCAAGGTGAAATGTCTGTGCTTTACTCCTCAATTAGTTCCGCAGCGGTTCAGCAGCAATAATTTAGAACAGTATGTATCACGAGGCCCGACACTGTCGACTTGTGCCATGATGCTGATCAAAATTCATTTCAGTCAATTTTATTGTTAGAATAATGCAAAATGATGAAATGATTGCTCTTGCAAGTATAATTTTTGAATTTTACTTCAACCCTTTACTCCGGAGAACCAAACTATTAGCTTTCCCAGTCTTTTTGCCAGCCTCAAACTGTTATACCTCACACTGGGTTCTAACAGCTTTACTTCAGCAACGTTTTTCCGCAAGAGAGTAGACTGCTCACAATGTCTTGTCCGTCAATCAGAAAATTCTTTCCAATCCTTAAGTGGGCTTGCTTTCAGCTGACAATAATGGTCAAACTGTGCTTTTTGAGAGAACATCACGACAGCCAAGCTAGTTCAAAGGGTTGTGCCGACGCATCAAGGCCACTGCAACTCCCTTAATCACAGACTTTTTGCCCTTAGTCGTCTGCAGGTGGTATGAAACAGCAAAGCCTGCAGCTTGTGTCTTGTTCAACACGGTCAATGGCATACCTGCCACATTACACAACTGTTATATCCTTTTCTCTGGCTCCCCATTCAGAGCTAGAATAGACTTTCAAATCCTCTGATGGACCAAGAGGTCGCAATATTCACTTCCATCATCAGTCTGTCTATCTGTTCTCCTTGCCCGACCAATGTGGTCACGAGTCACCAGCTCCTAGGCTTTTAGTCGTCTTGCCGTTCATTAGCCGACTAATTTTGAATCTGTTAGTGACCATGCTTTTGGCTTTTTTTTATGAGTTCCTCAGCAAGTCGGATGAAATCACCACAGTACCTGTGCACGTCCGAACACCAAGTCTGTGTTTTGGGTCTGCTCATGTTGTGGGAACTGCATCCCTTTGGTGCTACTAACTGAAAAAACTGACCTAAGATCACATCCTCATCAGACGCGTCTATGAAGTACTGAATATCTACATTACCATTAAAAGAACGTTACTGAGCTAAAATTTGTATTGATTTTGATTAAAAAAAGTACTAAGCGTTTGGATAGAGATCTAGTTATTTCAGGACTCTTTAAAATGGCGTATTGTTATTATTTTTGTGATTATTAATAATACTATTACATTACTTTAGTATTATAGAAAAGCCTTTAGTTTCAAGTTGTTACCGTACTGCAGTGCTAATGAAAGACTACTTGTTTCACATGCCGCAAATTGTTCGTGGATTGCAATATGAGTAATTAATAAGTGGCAATTCTTTTCTCGAAAAATAAATTTTGCGCGAAAATAGCTCACGTCTCCCCCTTTTTTGTATAAATACCGACAAGGTTTTACTGCTTTTAAGCAAGTGCGGTCCTTCTTGCATGCTGGTTTGGTCTAGCGGTTAAGGTGCTCGCCCTGACCAAGGTCTGACTGAGGTCGTGGGCTCGAGCCCGAGGCATATGTGAAGCGCCTGAATAGTGATTAAGTTCTCCTAGGGCGCTATATAAATGAATTATATTTAAAATAAAAGAATACGATATTTCTGTAGGATTTTAGGCGCTCTTCTATGTCATAGGTAGCACTACAAAGCTTATTATAAAACACACTGAAGCAAAAACTCTGACGCCGTTTGCGTTTCTCACCAATATGTGTCAATTCAAACATATAGTAATCATCCGCTTTCACTGCCCATATGTGCACCGATTGGGATTTCCTGTCTTACGAAAAACGTTCTGCCTCCTAATTATTCACTTTGATCACTGTTTTACATCCGAGAATAGCTTTTGGCGCTCAGATCACTTAAAGGCAATGTCTAATTGACACAGGTTCTGTATCTACCGAGCAAAACTTGAAAAAGAAATAGAAAAGCGGGTTGTGTCTATATGCTGACTAAACTATACCTGTCCGCTAGGAAAAGGTATACTCGGCCTCAGTTGTAGCTAAGGAAAACAGTCACACCTAGGATTACTGCTCACTTTTCCATGCTTTGCCTAAAGACAGATATAGGTTCTGATGACTGGGTAATGCAATGACTCTTTATCTGGTACGTCCGTTGTGAGCCGCACCAGTCTTTTGCTCAATCTGTCTGAAATACTTATAGGCTACTGCTACTCAAGCTGGCAGTAGTCCAGCTCATCTGAAACTGGTCTGTTGGGTTCGAATCCTAGAGTGGGTTCTATTCTTTTATTTCCAACTGCAGGCAGTGGTAATAGCCGTTTAGGCTCTTCTACTGCTATACTGATGAGGCTGTTAAATCCGATAATATACATATACACACTTACACACACATACACACACTCACACACACACACACACACACACACACACACACACACACACACACACACACACACACACACACACACACACACACACACACACATATATATATATATATTTTAGCCTTGACACCAACTCCGAAAAATTTTGATACCGGGTCATGATTTGGTATTCACAAAAGCCCTGTACTAGGTTTTACTCCACCTGGTGAAATGTCGTGGCAAATTTCTTTTGCAAAGTTGGCTAAAAAAAAATCTTATACCACAGTATTTGCTATTTTCGTTCGAATTGGCCTTTATGTGCTCAGGCTTGCTTAGATAATGCTATTCTTATCTCTAGTAAGCTGATATTATTTTTCAGATTATATAAAGGGCATAGAAAGTTCAAGTTATCTTATGACGCTATGCGAATTCAGATTATAATATTTAAAGATCAATAAATGCAGGAATGTGCATATGGTTACATATTTTTAGCACCTCCCAGTAGATATAGGTAACGTGCGGGAGTAGATTTATTTGAATGTAGGTTTTGCTCATCGGGCACACTTTGCTTATAATAAGTAGTAGGAATTCAACCTTGAACCATTAAACAGGGGAACACTAAAAAAAGCACTGAATGTAAAAAGTGCAATTCTTAATGGCATGTTCATGACAGATATATGAATCAGTAAAATAATAAGGTAGTTTGTTACTACCTTTCAAATTTACATAAAAAAAGATGTGCTATGTACAGTTGACATTGAATTGTTAATGAACGGATTGCATTTTCAGGAGACACTTAAGCGAGAGAATAGCAAACCAGAAGCTGCACCACAATACATTTTCTCATTTCCTAAAGTTCTTCATATCGTCTAACGGAATGCCTCTGACTAGCAAATTAACTCCTATGATAAACCAGCCTACCAAATCTTTTCCAAAACGTCCAACCTACCACAGCCACAATTATTAGCGAATTCTGGCTATTTGGTCACATGCAGATCTCATTCGGCCTAGTTTCTGTGCCCCCTCCTCATCTAAAATCACACGGAAATCGTGAAACCTCAAGAAAATTTAAATTTCTGAAGCTGTTCGTGCAAAAATATCTGCTTCGTATCTGCTGCTCAATCCCCTTCTGACTTGTAATCATTAGTGAATTGTTACAAAACGACACAGGCTGTCATGCTCGGCGTGCTTGCACCTCTGACTAAGTGCACTGTGAGCCCTCGCCCATACGCCCTATGTTTCACCTTAGACATTTGACTAACTAGGTCTACAGAGCAAAAGTTTGAAAAAGCTTACAAAAGATCAGGACTGTCCGTATTTTTTGACAGGCATACGAGAAATATTATAGCTTATACCAATTATTATACCAATTGATTATACCAATATTTATCAATTGATCGATCTTAGGCAAAGCCTGGCTTCTAGGCAAACATATTTGAATCACAGATGCAAAGTCCATAAATGCTGATGCATATGATAGATAAATCATCTATTTAACCGCTCCAAGATCAGCTCCTTACCTAATGATCCTTGTGATAATCTAGCTGATGGCTTCTCTAGCGTATCTGTCAACAAGATAAACAATATCAGGAAGCCCATTCCTAGGGTGGCAGCATCCCCCATGGAGTTGTGTCCGTCAATTGTATATAGCACCTCGATGTCTGCATTCATGGGCGCCACTAGTGACCACGTCCTGAAGTGCATAACCCTATCAAAGAATACAACTAGTCCTCTAGAACCTATTCCCAATATTCTGCTTTTAAGCTATATTGATCTGTTGCTGCCATGCATCACTAACATTCAAAATATGTCCTTAGCCTCAGGTCATGTCACAGCACCTTTTCAAAAAGGCTGTAGCCAGGCCATTACTCAAGAAAGCCACACTAGACCAAGAGAACTTGAGCAACTTCGGCCCCTCTCCTTTGTAGCATTCCTACTAAAGCTAATGGAATGAATCTCGGCTGACCAGTTGAACTCATATATTGAAACTTAAAACCTTGCTAGCAAGCTCCCGTCTGGTTTTAGAGCCAAACTATCAATCACAACATTTTTAGAGGTCCATTTGATTCCCCTTTGTGTATTCATTCGTGCCCAAACGGTGCATTCTGCCACTAATCGTATTTGCATGATGACACTGTACACGTCACCTCTAACCATGTCATGCCAGTTGTAATTGAGCAAGCTATCACTAAACGTTCGATCTAGTGTTCTTTGCAGCAAACGTTAAGCGCCCAGAAAGAGATTGAGCTTTACGACATCATTTGAGGGTGCTATTAAAAACGCATTATCATCAATATTAAAGCAAAGAATTTACCTACGCACAAAGTAATTATCACTCCCCTATTAGTTTAGTCCTTACTTAATGGTATTAAAAGTGATAGTTCGCTCCTACATGGAAATTATGCCAATAAAGTCAGTTTATTTCTTCAGTTCCTTTGAATACGCAATGTGGATGAGCTTTAAGAGGTTAAAAATATCGGAGAACTTTTTAGTTACAATAAAGTTACAAATAATACAAGACTCAGTCACATTCAATCTGTTAGATTTTTCACTAATCGTTTAATGGGATGCACTGACACGTGAGCGACCTGTTCTCCTCGCACTATCCATGTAAACGCTATTCCACTTTCTTCAGGCTGTGCCTCACCATAGTTTCACGTAATTTCACACTGAGTAGCGTTTTTGAACCCAGAAGAGAGCTGCAGATCGTTCAAAGTGAGAAAGGAGATAGCTTGAAATCTCAGTTGCGAATATTGAGTTGTGGATTAGTCTAAGAACGACTTTGAGTCTTTAAGCAGACAGCAGACTGCAGACTCTAGTCAAACATAGTAGACTCTAATTTTGCTAGCATTTCTTCAGACATGATCGCAAATGAAAAGCTGTGAGAGTCAGGTGGAGGTCGAGTTCACCAAAGAGGCAGGAACTACAAACGTCTAATGTAATATTCAGCCCTCAATGAAAGTGCGCATTCGTTTTTCAGCAAACTATCTAACGTACTGCGGTGTCTTTGACTAGTCTGCTATCTTTTGTGGCATGAGGTCATTTAAATCCCTAGGTAAGGTCACAACGTGACTTATTTTCAATAAGCTTGACCTAGCGTCAAATTAAATCGAAAAGGGTAGGCGCAAAAATGTAGAACCATTTTTGGAAGCAAAGTAAAAAATATTTGAGCCCAGCAAAAAGCGGTTTCTTGCTATGTCCCGATGTCATAGTCGACTTTATTTTGAGCACGTAGCTCCATTACCGCCTTGGTCGCGTAGCTCGCCGGTATGACCACTGATTGCCTGTCTTACCTTTTCACGAGCTATATAAAAATTAATCTTATCGATTCCATTGTGGTGCGTCGGGTGTCTTGCTTGCTATTGCATATCTGGTGTTCATCCTATAATCATCATATGATGTAGCCTCCTAAAAGTGTTCGAATGTTTTTCGTTTCGGGCTGAGATTCATGTGCATTAGCGAGGGAATTAACTTATCATTAAACTAGGTCTCGCATGCTTTCATACATTCTTTTCATTCAGGTGAACAATCTCTCTTACCAATTTGACTGTGCGTCGGATTGCACAATTCCGACATTACGTGGCCGTCTCAGACCGCAATTAAAAAGGATCCTCGAGCTAGCATCTGGTGATGCATCTTTCCATTTGTATCTGCTTGATTCTAGATTTATTCTTGTTTGAAATTTCAGGTATGCCTTCCGTGAATACTTTAGCAAAAGCCAGCGACGACTGAAATATTTATACGACCGCAATACATTTGCACTGAGGATGAATGCTTGTGGGTAATTGAAGAGATGCACGAGTCAATCGTTGGACTCGCTGTACTCGTGGCCCCGAGCACTGAGCTGATCGCTTACGCAAAACTGAATATGACACTGCTGTGGGAACACCCCACGACAATAGCTGGCTCTGTTGAGCGTCGCTTTCAATTGCTCACAGCAGCCCTAGACAAACTAGCCGTAGTAGCCAGAATATCCAGAATATCCAGAATATCCAGAATATCCAGAATATCCAGAATCCAGAATATCCAGAATAGCCGTAGTAGCCAGAATATCCAGAATAGGCATAGTAGCCGGAATCTGCGTTATTGTAATAACCAGAAGAATAAGCTCTTGCCGCAGCCGTGCCCACAACTGCTGCAGTGATGATAGCGGCCAGCACCGGACCCAGCACCGTGGCCGAGATGTTGAGATTTCTGGCAATTCGCGAGTACTCTCTTGCCTCGGCCTCTGTCTTCGCCCCTGTTACTTTACTGGAGTAAATTAAAGCCGCGAGCCCGAGAGGCACGAAGCAGCAGAGAGCGTTGAAAATGGACCAGTAAGCGTAGCTGGGTGGAGTGGAGACTGTGACCGGCTGGCTGACCACGACAACGGGCTGCAACGGAAAATGCCAGTATGCCCGTCGTAGCACCTTCGATGAAGTTACGTGCAATAAGGTCACAACGGTCTCTCCGTTATATACCAATTCTATCGCAGTGCGCCTGGCATCAGGTAAAAAATTACGCTCCTGGTCCTTAACAGTTTCAATTGGTTTGACTGGCAGTTCACATAGAAACTATACGTGGGCATGTCGGATAAGAGCAATACAACAATCATACATTTCTACACCCTATTTTACATTAACCCAGTTTAAAAATAAGCACGCCTGAAATGTCCTTAGTGTACTGGTGAATTTTTCAGGGGACTACATTAGAATTGGCAAAGATGTATTCAAATGTAGATATAAATTGTCCTTCTCAGTCTCTAATTCTTACTCAGTGATAAAAATTAACGACAAACTCTTGTCGGAATATAAGTGAGAACGTAACGCAGAGCTTTGAAAGAGCGAAGGCTCATTTTGCATGTCTCGGAAAGTATGAGACATAATGATTATTTATAGAAATTGTACTTTGACGAATTTTTCTTCAATTTGCAATGCATTGTAATTAGCAGTCGCAGTGACGGGTTATTCTATTAACAGCCCTCTTGCTATTTCGGGTATTGTGCACTAAAATGCTATTATCAAAGGTTGAGTATAGCTGATTTTTCAGCCCCATTATTACACTAGCAAAAGAGAAAAAACGGCCGTCGCCACCACTTGCACTTGGAAATAAAGGAACGGCCATCACGGCTGGCAGGACTCGAACTCGCGACCTGGGTCACGGGTCGTGAAGATCACAGCACCCTACCTACCCCTGAGCCAAGAACCGAGCCCGTCTGTAAGAATAGTCCCGGATCTGTCTGATTTTTATAACTTATGTAGACATTGAAATACTGTATATTCATTTTTCATCGAACATTAAATTTTACCGAGCCGGTAATGGCGTCAAAGACGCACAGCAGCTGTAAGGCCGTTCGCACCGCGCATGCAATGCCGTGGTCCGCTGGGCTAGCTTCATTGTTTGGCCACCAGCTGCCGAGAACCCCAACCATGATGAACCTCACAATATATATATATATATATATATATATATATATATATATATATATATATATATATATATATATATATATATATATATATATATATATATATATATATATATATATATATATATATATATATTCAAAACGGCTCGTTAATAATTATTGCATGAAAATATTTTCCAAACGTTAAAGAGTGTAGGTCTAACAACTTTGACTGAGCTTGTAATGAGGATCCACATTCAGACTTGGGCCCTGCAATTAAATGTAAATTGCAAAAAGAAAACGAGAGGCCCATCTCACGTAGTCCCCAATTAAGCTTTTTTTTGGAGAATACAATGTCAGGTTTTGTTAAGTGATGGACAGAAGTTCAGGAACAGTTCCAAAAAGGAGAGAAGTCAACAAATAGTAGTCGCTGTTGAATGGCATAAAGTCGTTAAAATTTTCACGCCTTCATGCACGTCTAACTCTTGCAACTCCCATTCATTATACATTTTTGACATCTGCAACCATACCGCAAAAAACCTCTTAGCTTAAATGACCAACTTTCGAGTTACAGGTACAAATAGCGGGACGCAGAAATTGTAAAGCCTAAGTTTAGAATGTACTCGGCCAGCATACCTCCGGTGTCATCACTTCGTTATATCTGGATGTCATCTTCCGAAGGTTACATTTAGCTCGATAAAACTCAGGTCCACAGTAAAGACTGCATGTTTAGCTAACTAACATAGCAGATATTTGGGCCTACAATGGGGATACGATGTTCAAGTTTTCTATGTCCTTGTGACATCCCGTGTTGACATATTTAACTCACTACTCGCAGCTCTTCCGGCAAATGCGATAACGGGCGTATAGTTGGTGCAAGATATGCAGCTATGCCTGCAAAAATGATCCCACATGCTACTGTTATTTATTTTCAAGCTTCAAACCCTTAAAGCTTCAATAAAGCTGTAATATAGAGTGAGACACTTAGTGTGGCTACAGGAAGAGATTAGACAAAGCTTTACCAGAAATGCATTCTGCCAGTTAAACGAAGCAGTCGTAAACATTTGGTGAAAGTTATTTTGCAGCAAGCTCGTTCTTCCACCAAGAAATGATCATTCTGATGCACCCAGTATTCTGGTATTCAGTTATCAAAACCTGGATGCAGAGTATGCGAAATTTCAAAATGACACTATATCTTTTAAAAGTCATCATTTCTTTCATGGTTAACCATAATTTTCGAGGTAAAATATAAAGTATTGTAGCGCCATGGAATCAACTGCTGCAGCAGACATTCTCTACCTTCAAGTCAGCGCTATTTAGGCTTTTTAACATGTCTTTTTTAGATAGAGGATCAATTAAAACTGCTATCAGTCTGGCCTGCTATGAAATATTTATAAACAGTTTCTCACCTAGAAGCTACGTAAATGCATACAAGGTAAAATTAATTGAAAAAATATATTCCTCACAAGATATCCATAATTAAGTGGCATGATTCAGTGGCATGATTATTTTAAAAGTAAGATACGAACAAAGAAGAACTAAACTAAAATATAATCTAATTATTTTGACAAGAAACTATATACTATGTGAGCGAGAATGATTTGAATCTCTAATACACCATCTATAGCAACATCACAGCTACTCTGGGTGGCTGAGGTATCACAGATACAATATGAGTAATATTTCATGTTTGTGCACAAAAATCTCGAATCAATAAGAAACTAACAATTATCCTTTTGCCTTATATCAACGAGATTCGCTAACCGTTAAAATAGCTAGTGACTGTTTGATAGCTGCAGAATTCAAAGCAATGCACGCAACTTTTCAGTGCTATGCCAGTTCTGATTTGATATAGCAGTTTCATCACTGAAGCTTATCAGAACTATTGCTGAAATTGTCGTGCCATGGGGACTAGGAGTGGTAGCCATGGATACTCAGAGTAGTAGCAACACTTTTATCTCTGAAATTTAAGCATATTCAGTCACTGCTTATAAGTCTTGGTGTAAACACTCTGCTGCAATGCTGGTGGGGAAACGTAGTTCAAGTAAATGGCCGCAGGAGCTTATATACGTTTCAGTTGCATAGAAGCTTGCAGTTGTGGCTTGTTATGCCAACACGAGGCCAATGCGCTCTTATTAAAGTGGATGCGCATCTTGAATTACAGCCCACGCCCGCTTTAAAGGGTACGAACATCTGCCTGGCGGCGTTTAAAAGAGCGAGTGGGACCGGACCCCTGGGGGACCGAACTGTATAGCTAGCGGCAGCCGCTACGGCCGCTACCGCCGCCACCGCCGCCGCCGCATCCGCAGCCACCACCACCACTGCAACCGCGGCTGCAGCAGTCATAGCTACAGCCGCCGGCATTAGCTTCATTAGAAACAATCCTTCCACACCATCATCCTTCCCATTACAGATTTTATTTTATTTAAATAGTGCGTGAATTCATTTGATCAGGTACTGTATTTTCCCGCATTTAAGACGCACCTAATTATAAGACGCACCCGTATGTAAACAGCGGGTTTGGACGATTCGTGTAAGAAATATTTTTACGTTAAGCCCACACATATAAAAGACGCACCCAGGGTGCAGGCTACGTAAAAATTTGTTGACCAACTATATAATGTACACGAAAATAGTGTATATATAGGTATAATATATAATATATATATGAACGCACGACTAATAATATAGCTATATATGTAATATATATATATATATATATATATATATATATATATATATATATATATATATATTGCTGTATTCTTAGTCGTACGTTCATTAACGAGCAGAGAGAGCAGAGAGAGCATAGAGAGAGAGAGAGAGAGAGAGAGAGAGAGAGAGAGAGAGAGAGAGAGAGAGAGAGAGAGAGAGAGAGAGAGAGAGAGAGAGAGAGAGAGAGAGAGAGAGAGCAGCCTAGGAGGGCCCGAAAATTACGTCTGTGTAAGCAAGTTGAGGACCGTACAGAAACGCTTGTCTGGGCAGGTTCCCTAGCCTCTGCTTGTATGCTGACACCTCTAGGCGTCATGCAGGCAAATGCAGGTATAACCGAGATAGATCCACTAAATTTATAGCCGCAAAGGCTTACCCAACCAATCTTCTTGCTTTTGCACACACACTATCTTACTGGTGACCTTTATTCTTGGAGGTAGTACAGGTGCTTGGGTGGGGCTAGATGCATCGCCCAGTTCAAAACTTGCGTCTAAATTGGGTGTGACGACTGCCAATGAAAGGGCACCCAGCCGCCTCCTTTCTGCAGTTAGTGAGTGTAGACCTAGCTGCGATCGACGGACTTCTAACCATCTAGCGTGACTAATAGTCGGCTTCGCCGGTCGGCGTCAACCTAATTTGACCTCTCGGTGCAGCCGGCACGCACTAGCTGCACAAGACGAGCAAGCGTCCAGCAGCTCGCGTGAGTGAAACTTTTACACAGCTGCTCAGCACGCCTAGCCAGCCAATGTCTGAATTGCCTCTTTAGCCGTCACAATTTTGATCTTCGGACTACGGCGCTTACCTGAGGCTGAGCGAAAACAACGTTGATATTTGAGTTTTGGTTGTTTACCGTCGACGGCACGAAAGAGCTGTTGCCTGCCTGGGCGCCATAGCCGGGCTGAGGACCAAAGCCGTACGTATACGGCTGCCCGTAGCTGGGCGCCGCAGGAGGCTGATAAGCTGGTGGCGGCAGTGCACCGACCATGCTCTGGCTAACTGGGCCGTATGGATCGAATTGCTTCTGCATAATGCCGCAATGAACCCCAAGTAGACGTTGCAAATGAGAACGCTCCACGAACGGACGTATATTGACGCGCGGAGACAACTGCCGTCTGTTGCTATCACCAGCTATTTCGTACCAAGGCCTTGGATACTGGCGGGCAAGCCTGGGCTTGGCCATTCTCCGTGCTCGTTATTCAAAAGGCTCTTCATGTATTGAGTGGAATGTAGGTGCACCATCAAACAGCATTGTTCAACTAGGGCAGCCGCCGGTCGATGGCGTAAAGGGTACACAAAGCCCGACGTTCACACGAATTTCAACCTCGAATAAATAAATGAACTTCTGAGTGAGACCTTGGGCATGGTTTAACCAGTGTGAAACGAGATTTTGGTGATTGCATGTATTAGAAAAAATGCCACAACTACGGCTGGGCATTCTTGTCGGCACTCGTCAAGGGCTGTGCATGGCGCTGACCCGAATCATTCCAGCTGGGGTCCGGACATTTCCCCCCCCCCCCGGACGTTTCCCCTGGATGCTTCCCCCCCCCCCGACATTCTCTCCCCCCCCCCCCCGACATTCCCCCCCCCCGACATTGCCCTCCCCCGACATGTCCCCTGGATTAGGGAATGTTTAAGATTTAGGGCTTAGCGTTTAAGGTTTTAAGGTTTAGAGGTTTTAGGGTTTAGGGCTAAGAATTTAGGGTTTATGATGTTTAGGGCTTAGAGTTCGGGGTTTTGTGTTTAGGGTGTAGGCTTTGGGGTTTGAAGGTTTTAGAGCTTAAAGTTTAGTGGTTAGCGTTTTAGGGTTTTAGAGTTTAGCGTTTCGGGTTTGGGTTTTTTTAGGTATTAGGCTTTAGCGTGTAGGGTTAGGGTTTAGAGTTTAGAGTTTAGGTTGTAGGGTTTAGAGTTTAGAGTTTAGGTTGTAGGGCTGTAGGGTTTAGAGTTTAGGAAATGCGTTTTAAGATTTGGAGCAGGCTGCGCCTCCGCCGCCTAAATCAGCCACTCATATATATATATATATACATATACATATATATATATATATATATATATATATATATATATATATATATACATATATATACACACACACACACACACACATATATATATATATATATATATATATATATATATACGGCCTATGGTTTACCACAGACGTTAAACTAGCCAGGTCTACTAAACGAAAGCTTGAAAAAGCATACAAAAGATCCGGACTAACTGTCCATCGACAGGCATATGAAGACTACTGTAAGTTGTACCAATCGATCCTAGCAAAAGCCAAGTCTAGCTTCTATAGAAACATTGTTGAATCACAGATGCACAATCCAAAAATGCTAGTGTCGACAATAAACCACCTCCTCAACCCTTCCCAGATTAGCTCCTTACCTGTTGATCCTTGTGATGATCTAGCCGATCGCTTCTCTCGATTCTTTGTGCAGAAGATAGACAAGATCAGGAAATCAATCCCTGCGATGACAACCTTCCCACTAGAATGCTGTTCTTCGGTTGCTGGCTGCACCTCATTGTCTGCATTTAAGCAGGTCACTAGTGATCTAGTCCTAAAGTTTGTATCGCAATCAAAGAAGACAACAAGTCCTCTGGACCCTATTCCCACTGTCCTGCTCCTACGTTGCATTGATCTGTTGCTGCCATGCATAACTAACATCATTAATATGTCATTAGCCTCAGGTCAGGTCACAGCACCTTTCAAAAAGCTGTAGTCAGGCCTCTTCTCAAGAAAGCAACACTAGACCAAGAGAACTTGAGCAACTACCACCCAGTCTCCCTTCTACCATTCCTATCAAAGACACTGGAACGGGTCGTGGCAGACCAGCTACACTCATATATCGAAACTTAACACCTTGCTAGCAAGTTTCCATCTGGTTTTAGAGCCAATCTATCCATCATAACATTTTTAGAGGTCCATTTGATTCGTACTTTGTGTATTCATTCGTGCCGAGACTGTGCATTCTGCCACTAATCGTGTTTGCATGATGACACTGTACATGTCACCTCTAACCATTTCATGCTAGTTGTAATTGAGCGAGCTACCACTAAACGTTCGATCTAGTGTTCATTGCAGCAAACGTTAAGTGCCCAGAAAGAGATTGAGTTTTATGAATTGATATGAGGGCGCTATAACAAACGCATTATCATCAATATCAAAGCAAAGAGTTAACCTACGCACAAAGTAATTATCACTCTCCTATTAGTTTAGTCCTTTTTTATTACTATTAAAAGTATTTGTCCGCTCCTACATGGAAATTAAGCCGCAAAAGTTAGTTATTTTCTTCGTTTCTTTTAAATACGCAATTTAGCTGAGCTTTTAGAGATTAAACAAATCGGAGAAATTTTTAGTTACAATAAAGTTACAATTAATACCAGTCTCAGTCACATTCAATCTGTTAGAAATTTTACTAATCACTTAATCGGCTGTACTGACACGTGAGCGACATGTTCTCCTCGCACTATCCATGTATACGCTATTCCAGTTTCTTCAGGCTGTGCCTCACCATAGTTTCAAATAATTTCACGATGAATAGCGTTTTTGAACTCTGGAGAGAGCTGCAGATCATTCAAGGTGAGAGAGGAGATAGCTGGTAATATTAGTTGTGAATATTAGGTTTCGGATTTTTCTAAGAACGACATTGAGTCTTTCAGCAGACAACAGACTCTAATCGAACCTAGTAGACTCCAATTTTGCTAGCATTTCTTCAGATATGATCGCAAATTAAAAGCTGTGAGAGTCAGGCGGAGGTCGAGTTCTTCAAAGAGGCCTGAACTACAAACGTCTAATGTAATATTCAGCCCTCGATGAAAGTGCGCATTCGTTTTTGAGTAATCTATCAAATGCACTACGGCGTCTTTGATTAGTCTTCTATCCTTTGTGGCACGAGGATCATATTTGAATCCATAGGTAAGGTTGTAACTTGACTTATTTTCAATAAGCTTGACGTATCGTCGAAGTAAATTGAACAGAATGGGTGGAACAATTTAGAACCATTTGTGGAAGCAAAGTAAAAAATATTTGAGCCCAGCAAAAAGCGGTTTCCTGCAATGTCCTGATGTCGGTAGTCGACTTTATTTTCAGCACGTAGCTCCATTACCGCCTTGGTCGCGTAGCTCGCCGGTATGACCACTGATTGCCTGTCTTACCTTTTCACGAGCTATATAAAAATTAATCTTATCGATTCCATTGTGGTGCGTCGGGTGTCTTGCTTGCTATCGCATATCTGGTGTTCATCCTATAATCATCATATGATGTAGCCTCCTAAAAGTGTTCGAATGTTTTTCGTTTCGGGCTGAGATTCATGTGCATTAGCGAGGGAATTAACTTATCATTAAACTAGGTCTCGCATGCTTTCATACATTCTTTTCATTCAGGTGAAAAATCTCTCTTGCCAATTTGACTGTGAGTCGGATTGCACATTTCCGATATTATGTGGCTGTTTCAGCCAGCAATTAAAAACGATCCTCAAGCTAGCATCTGGTGATGCATCTTTCCATTTGTATCCACTCGATTCTAGATTTATTCTAGTTTGAAGTTTCAGGTACGCCTTCCGTGGATACCTTAACAAAAGCCACAGACGAATGAAAGACTTATATGACAGCAATACATTTGCACTGAGGATGAATGCTTGTGGGTAAATGAAGAGATGCACGAGTCAATCGTTGGACTCGCTGTACTCGCGGCCCCGAGCACTGAGCTGATCGCTTATGTAAAACTGAATATGACATGCTGTGGGAACACCCCAGGACAATAGCTGGCTCTGTTGAGCGTTGCTTTCAATTGCTCACAGCAGCCCTAGACATACTAGCCGTAGTAGCTATAATATCCAGAATAGCCGTAGTAGCCAGAATATCCAGAATATCCAGAATATCCAGAATATCCAGAATATCCAGCATATCCAGAATAGCCGTAGTAGCCAGAATATCCAGAATAGGCATAGTAGCCGGAATCTGCGTTATTGTAATAACCAGAAGAATAAGCTCTCGCCGCAGCCGTGCCCACAACTGCTGCAGTGATGATAGCGGCCAGCACCGGACCCAGCACCGTGGCCGAGATGTTGAGATTTCTGGCAATTCGCGAGTACTCTCTTGCCTTCTTCTCTGTCTTCGCCCCTGTTACTTTACTGGAGTAAATCAAAGCCGCGAGCCCGAGAGGCACGAAGCAGCAGAGAGCGTTGAAAATGGACCAGTAAGCGTAGCTGGGCGGAGTGAAGACTGTGACCGGCTGGCTGACCACGACAACGGGCTGCAACGGAAAATGCCAGTATGCCCGTCGTAGCACCTTCGATGAAGTTACGTGCAATAAGGTCACAACGGTCTCTCCGTTATATACCAATTCTATCGCAGTGCGCCTGGCATCAGGTAAAAAATTACGCTCCTGGTCCTTAACAGTTTCAATTGGTTTGACTGGCAGTTCACATAGAAACTATACGTCGGCATGTCGGATAAGAGCAATACAACAATCATACATTTCTACACCCTATTTTACATTAACCCAGTTTAAAAATAAGCACGCCTGAAATGTCCTTAGTGTACTGGTGAATTTTTCAGGGGACTACATTAGAATTGGCAAAGATGTATTCAAATGCAGATATAAATTGTCCTTCTCAGTCTCTAATTCTTACTCAGTGATAAAAATTAACGGCAAACTCTTGTCGGAATATAAGTGAGAACGTAACGCAGAGCTTTAAAAGGGCGAAGGCTCATTTTGCATGGCTCGGACAGTATGAGACATAATGATTATTTATAGAAATTCCACTTGACGAATTCCTATTTCGTTTCCAACGCAATGCTATCAGCGGTCACAGTGAGCACTAAAATCCTATGATCAAAGGTTGAGTATAGCTGATTTTTCAGCCCCGTTTTTACACCGGCAAAAGAGCAAAAGCGGCCGTCGTCACCAATTGCACGTGGAAATTAAGGAAAGCCCATCACGGCAGGCAGGACTCGAACTCACGACCTGGGTCGCGGGTCGTGAGGAGTGAGCACCCTACCAAACCCAGAGCTAAGAACCAAGCCCGTCTGTAAGAACAGTTCTGGATCTGTCTGATTCATATGAGTTATGTTGACATTGAAATACTGTAAAATAATGTTTCACGGAACATTGAATTTTACCGAGCCAGTAATGGCATCAAAGACGCACAGCAGCTGTAAGGCCTTTCGCGAAGCGCGTGGAATGCCGAGGTCCACTGGACTAGCTTCGTTGCTTTACCACCAGTTGCCGAGATCCCCGAACCACGAAGGGCCTCACCACCGCCGACCGGTAGCCAGTCGTCAGAAAAGACCGGGCAATGGCAGATAATAGCCGCATATATATATATATATATATATATATATATATATATATATATATATATATATATATATATATATATATGCCACCATATCACAGCAAACCTCTTAGCTTGAATGACCAACTTTCTAGTTACAGGTACAACTAGCGGGACGCAGAAATCGTAAAGCCTATGTTTAGAATATACTAAGACAGCATACCTCCTGTATCATCACTTTGTTATATCTGGATATCGTCTTCCGAAGTTACATCTAGCTGGATACAACTCAGGTCCACAGTAAAGACTACATGCTTAGCTAAATAACATTAAAGATATTTGGGCCTGCAATAGGGATACGATGTTCAAGTTTTGTATGTCCTTGTGACATCCCGTGTCGACATATTTAACTCACTATTCGCAGCTCTTCCGGCAAATGCAATAACGGGCATATAGTTGGTACAAGATATGCAGATGAGCTTGCAAAAATATGATCAATCATGCTCTTGTTATTTATTTTCAAGCGTCGAACCCTTAAAGGTTTAATACAGCTTTAATATAAATAAAGTATTGTAGCGCCGTGGATTCGACTGCTGCAGCAGACATTGCTTTATTGACTGCTGCCAGTGGGTTGATAGCTACTTTGGCTCTTCTGGCAATATACAAGTGAGGCTGTTTGACCATAAAATTGTGTAGTTTCTCTACCTTCAAGTCAGTGCTATTTAGGCTTTTAAATATGTCTATTTTAGATAGAGGATCAGTTAACACTGCTATCAGTTTTGCGTGCCATGAAATATTTATAAACAGTTTCTCACCTAGAAGCTACGTAAATACGTACAAGGTAAAGGTAATTGAAGATTTATTCCTCACAAGATATCCATAATTAAATGGCATGATTCAGTGGCATGATTAATTTAAAAGTAAGATACGAACAAAGGAAAACTTAACTAAAATATAGTCTAATTATTTTGACAAGAAACTATATAATACTTAAGCGAGAATGATTTGACTCTCTAATAGACCATTTATAGTAACATCACAGCTACTCAGGGTGGCTGACCTATCAGAGATAAAATATTAGTAAAGTTTTATTCT